>JBAMBO010001432.1:0-590081 GCA_037044535.1 Lordiphosa magnipectinata
GCAAAAAGTCCGAAAATTGTGCATAAAGTATTTTTTTTTATATTTTAAATACTCAAAATTGAATGTGTTTTCCAATTATGCATACTCAAGAGAAAATAAAACTGTTCCGAAAAAATTTTTAAAGCGTACGGTTTGAAATTGCCGCGCAAACAAAGTCAGCTTACTAAATGCATGCCTGACCTATCGAAATGCAACCGTGAATGTCGATGAACTTTGCGCGTTTGTTGTGGCTTTTTCTTTAAAGTGAAGACAATTTGGAAATATGGCAAATAATCGTACAGGTATGTAGATTCAACGTTGTATGTTAGTTTTTATATGTTCTGTATGTTTTGTCGTGTATCGTCAATTGTTGTTGGAGTATTTTTACAGCTCAAATTTAACAAATGTAATTGTGTTCTGTGGTGTGTAACTTATTTGCCGCGCGCGCTTGCGAGCAACTAAAACTGGTATGTTTTTCGTAAAAGTATATAGAATACGGTGTTAATAATATTCTTTGCCCGTTTTTGCCCGTTTTCGACAAAAATGACATATTGCAGCCGAATATGAGTTTCGCCGCTTAACACTGCTGGAGGTTTGGGACAACAATGGACGCGACGACTCTGCCGTAACGAAGTGGATGTTGGAGAAAATGAAAATAAGTCAACTCAGCAACTCACACGTTAATCAAATTGAGCAAAAAGTTTGCAGTTTTATCACGCATATTAAGAAATATTTGCCTAAATGCAACCGTATGTTGTCAAGGTTTAAAGTTACTCACTCAAGGTGGCTTTCGCAGGCGATTATTATAACCTTGGATGAAGAGCTTACGGATCCATCTCCCTCTAAAATGGGTAGACCAACGCTAAGCTATACACAGGCTGGAATGCGTTTGAAACATAAATTAGCAAATGATCTTGCATCGGACACTGACTTTTCAACGCAGCACTTATTACATGCTGCTTCTGTTTCTGCGAAGAAGGCTAAAGAGGATGATTTGTTTAGCGCATTAAAAGTCGTCAGGGAAGAACAGACAGGGAACACGACAGGAGGCCGGAAATCTCAGGTGATTATTCCCCTTACCCCTGAAGAAGCATTGGCATTTTTGTTGGAAAATGGACTTACCAAACAGCAGTATATCAATATGCATCATCTTAATAAAGCTCGTGGCTGCAACATTTTCCCCCATATTCAGCACTTCAAGAAGCTAAAACGATTTGCAGACCAACTCAAACAGAAATTTCTGAAAATTGTGCGCAGGTTTCAATGCAAAACCTTTTGGACCATACAGCCGAAAGAATATTGGTCCTGCAAAAAGAGGTTATATCTCAAATGGAAAATGTTTCACGTTGCACATTAATAGTAAGCTACGGATTTGATGGGTCTACTGGCCAAGCTTATATAAGCAGAAGTTTCGATCGAAGAACCTGCTTCTCTGGATCTATCCCTTTTTGTCAGCATCTTATTAAGATGCAAATCACGAATTATTTGGAATAACAGAGCTCCACAACTGTTAGGTTCTGCAGGCCACTTAAAATTGAGTACAAGAAAGCCATGAGAAAATATTAAGAGAAAAGAATGTTTGGATATGCAAGTCGCGGTTTGAAGGATTTCATGATAAAGAAGGCACAAACGTTGATCATAACCGCAAAGCAGAATTAGACGTCAGTAAACGTTAAGTATTTACCACAATAGTGCCATTTGTGGTTCATAGGTTGACAACTTTTTGCCTTCTATAATGAAATCCTTCAAACCGCGACTTGCATATCCAAACATTCTTTTCTCTTAATATTTTCTCATGGCTTTCTTGCGTACTCAATTTTAAGGGCCTGCAGAACCTAACAGATTGTGGAGCTCTGTTATTCCAAATAATTCGTTGATTTGCATCTATAATTTTAATGGTATATATGCTGACAAAAAGGGATAGATCCAGGAAGCAGGTTCTTCTGATCGAAACTTCTGCTTATATAAGCTTTGGCCAGTAGACCCATCAAATCCGTAGCTTACTATTAATGTGCAACGTGAAACATTTTCCATTTGAGATATAACCTCTTTTTGCAGGACCAATATTCTTTCGGCTGTATGGTCCAAAAGGTTTTGCATTGAAACCTGCGCACAATTTTCAGAAATTTCTGTTTGAGTTGGTCTGCAAATCGTTTTAGCTTCTTGAAGTGCTGAATATGGGGGGAAAATGTTGCAGCCACGAGCTTTATTAAGATGATGCATATTGATATACTGCTGTTTGGTAAGTCCATTTTCCAACAAAAATGCCAATGCTTCTTCAGGGGTAAGGGGAATAATCACCTGAGATTTCCGGCCTCCTGTCGTGTTCCCTGTCTGTTCTTCCCTGACGACTTTTAATGCGCTAAACAAATCATCCTCTTTAGCCTTCTTCGCAGAAACAGAAGCAGCATGTAATAAGTGCTGCGTTGAAAAGTCAGTGTCCGATGCAAGATCATTTGCTAATTTATGTTTCAAACGCATTCCAGCCTGTGTATAGCTTAGCGTTGGTCTACCCATTTTAGAGGGAGATGGATCCGTAAGCTCTTCATCCAAGGTTATAATAATCGCCTGCGAAAGCCACCTTGAGTGAGTAACTTTAAACCTTGACAACATACGGTTGCATTTAGGCAAATATTTCTTAATATGCGTGATAAAACTGCAAACTTTTTGCTCAATTTGATTAACGTGTGAGTTGCTGAGTTGACTTATTTTCATTTTCTCCAACATCCACTTCGTTACGGCAGAGTCGTCGCGTCCATTGTTGTCCCAAACCTCCAGCAGTGTTAAGCGGCGAAACTCATATTCGGCTGCAATATGTCATTTTTGTCGAAAACGGGCAAAAACGGGCAAAGAATATTATTAACACCGTATTCTATATACTTTTACGAAAAACATACCAGTTTTAGTTGCTCGCAAGCGCGCGCGGCAAATAAGTTACACACCACAGAACACAATTACATTTGTTAAATTTGAGCTGTAAAAATACTCCAACAACAATTGACGATACACGACAAAACATACAGAACATATAAAAACTAACATACAACGTTGAATCTACATACCTGTACGATTATTTGCCATATTTCCAAATTGTCTTCACTTTAAAGAAAAAGCCACAACAAACGCGCAAAGTTCATCGACATTCACGGTTGCATTTCGATAGGTCAGGCATGCATTTAGTAAGCTGACTTTGTTTGCGCGGCAATTTCAAACCGTACGCTTTAAAAATTTTTTCGGAACAGTTTTATTTTCTCTTGAGTATGCATAATTGGAAAACACATTCAATTTTGAGTATTTAAAATATAAAAAAAAATACTTTATGCACAATTTTCGGACTTTTTGCCCATAGTGCATTGGGCCAATTTTACAGTCTCCACACTTTATAAAAAAACAAGAAAGAAAGTCGGTCAAGCCCGACTATAACATGCTCTGTACCCTTAATGTCGCAGCTCGCATTTGCTCACGAGTTATAGGCGCTCATCTTTAAGTTTTTCTCTCTCTCTCACACTAAGATTGCCTCTGTGGAACGGAATGCTGTGGTAATGGGGTGGGGGGTGTTAACTGGCCGTTTTTTACTCATAACTTGAGTATCGTATATCCGATCTTTATCATTGCTCAAGCAAATCGGTAAACAATTTGATTACTAGATCATCAAAACTGTGGGAGAAATTGCGTTTTTTTCCAAATTGCGGGGGCGGTAGGGGGCGTGGCAAAAATTTAAAATAAACTTGATCTGCCTGCAAGTATAAGAAATGTGTGTCCCATACAAGTCAAACCTCTATATCTTACCATCTCTGAGATCTCTTCGTTCATACGGACGGACGGACAGACAGACAGACAGACAGACAGAAAGACAGACAGAAAGACAGACAGACAGACGGACAGTCAGACATGCCTATATCTACTCGGCTGTTGATGCTGATCAAGAATATATATACTTTATAGGGTCGGAGATGATTCCTTCTGGCTGTTACATACTTTTGCACAAACTTAATATACTCTCTGTACCTTCGGTGCAAGGGCTGCTTTAAAAGTTCTCAGCCTCCAAAGTAGGGTCGTCTTAATAAAGGTGTGTTGATGGTTCGCAGCTTTCCTGGAGTCACTATTATCAGTAAGCAAAATGGAAGGCGGGAAATTGGTTGGTATGAATGCCTTATGCAGAATCCGTCAGAAGACCTCAGCTGATGTTTCGGTTATAGTGATTCCATGGGGCCTAAATTTATGTTTTTCTTCTCTGAATTTGTTGTAACTCGGATACAAATCACAAGATCGACTTTTATTTAACTCCAGAATGCTGTTGCATTGACTTTTAGTCAAAGAATTTTCCAGCAAAAATGCTCCCGCCTCATCCGGAGTTAGAGGTACCGGTATAGAACAAAGTTTTTTCGGCTGATAAGAATTAAACACAGTCGTTCTCAACACAAGTGCCTTATCTTTTTCATTCGACTTTTAAGCTAAAAGTGCTGCCGTATGCACTAGAAGATTTGTGTTGTTTTCTTGCTTGTCTGCCAGATCAGATGCCAATTTCAGACGTAATCCACCATAGTTGTATGCCACTCGTGGACGTCCCACTTATTCATTGTTGATGTACTATTTACTCAGAATATCATGTTCGACGATAACTATTAAAAATTTTTTGCCTTGAATGTTCGATCATTTCGAGCGCTTTTTTGCAACCTTATTTTTTAAATAAATCTCAAAATTTTTCCTTTTTTTTGTCAATTTAATTTCTCTTTTCAGTATTCACTGCATGCTCCTTAAGCTGCTCAAAAATCCAGCTTGAAATTGCACGGGCATTTCGGTTGTTTTCATTCTATACATTAAACAGCGTTGCATGGCTGAACTCAAACTTAAGTGCAAATATCAATAGAATGTGCACAAAGCCGCAAAAAGCATTAATAACACGATGAGAAATATATTTTAAGGTCAAACTCTACATATTTACTTTTTGTCAGAAATTGTCAGAAAGTTAGTTTATACTCCACAATTCGCGGGCAAGTTGGTTAGGTTTGTTCTATATAAGGACATAACCAAACGGTAAAAAGAAACAACATTTAACAAGAACAACACACAATTTGTTTCAGTATTCACATTCTACATACCTTTGCTTTTAATTTCCATATTTTACAATCAAATTTTACTCACAGGTGATAAATTGGCACAAGCTTAAAGTTGAGTGACCAACTCTCGTTTTTTTTACCAAACAAGCAGCTGGCCGAACACTTGACTTTGCAGCTCTGCTGAAAATCCAGGGCTGCACTGATATCAAAACTCTTAGCAGATTTAATATGCCTAATGTATGCTCTTTAAGAATATTTGATTAAAATCACGATTTGTTACCATAAAAATTTTTAATTTATGCCGCCCAAACTTAAATCTGGCCCAATGTGCATTGGCCAGCTACATAAAAGTAAATTCGCATTTTTATCGTGACTTTATTCTCCTTTGTCCATGCAGCTGGTAACGCACTGTACCAGCACGCACAAATAAATGAAGTTAAGAAACAACGGCTGATTTGAATTTGAATGATAACGTATTGGCGCCTTAGTTCGATATCGATTAGTAATCGATAATTATCTAAGGCTACCCTACACAATGCTCAGGCTGGCGTGAGCCGAAAGCGAGCAAATGATATAAAAGGCCGGCTGCCGCACAGTCCCAATCATTAAATCACCAGAGCTCGAAGCGCAAAGGTTAGCGGCTGTAGTTATGGAGCACTCGTCGACAGCTTTGCCAAAAGAGCTATTTTATTTATTTATTATTCATTTTTTTATTTATTTATTTTATTAATTATTTAACCTTCATGCTTTGGATCTATTTTGGAAATGCTCCTACCCATCTTGCTATCTAGAGAATGGACATAAGAAAAATAGGTCAATACTTTATATATAAATTTAACTACAGTTTTTGATGCTGTTTATTATGTTGTTTTCAGCTGTTTAGAGTGTTCAATGTACGACTTATAGTTGAGAAGTGTAATGAAAAGGGTGGTAGGTTTTTGTATATGAAATGTTTTTTCAAAATTTCAAAGCCCTATGAGTTTTTACGAACCTCAAACCACGGAGCTCTACTATGGTTTGAAGACGATCGAATGAAAAAAAAATTGTTCGCTATCAATTATTAAATATATATGTTTTCTTCGCCCATAATCATTTTGAACCGATTTTTTTTTCAAATAAATCTAAAATTCTTTTTATTAGTCGATATTTAAATATCAAAAATCATTGATGTTTTTCCCGAGTTTTTCTCGATTTTTTCTCGATTTTTTTCGTTTCTAATCAAATCAAAATAGTTAGAGTTTAGTTTGAAAATCAGGGAAAAAAATTTCTAAGAATTTGTTTGGGCATTTGCAATTTTCCATTGCTATACAAAGCAGGCAAAGGGCCGCGATATTAGAGACAATAGCTTAGAGGTTAAGGAGTATAACCGAAAGGCAACAAGACCAAGGTTCAAGTCCACAGTAGGGGCATGCACATTTTTTTTTTTGTGAACCAGAATTGTAGAACTATTGCAGTTACAGAAGCGCACTTCTTTCTAAATTATTTCAAATTCAAATGGGTTCTCTCCTCTCTTTCGTTAAGAGGTTTTGTTGCCGGAGCGTACAGCCCGCAAAGCACCTGGCGTTTGCTTTAGATCAATTTTTGCAGTTTCTTTGTTGCTCCATCGCTAGAATAAGTTCCAAACTTTCGCCTTTTGCAACCCTCCTAAAACCCAGTCTTAATTTTGCTTTTAACTTAAATAATATATTTATACTTGTAGAATATTTATTCATGTGTTTTATTTTACAAATAAAATGTGCTCAAGTGATTTGGCCGTAGATATGGCATGTTAAATTGGTTTTCGGTCCAATACTTCATGATATCTGTACTTGAACTAATTGGTGTGGGTTTATATTCCTCAATTTCATCAGGCTTTTTTTAAATCATCGCTGTCATCATTGACTTCAAAATTTTGAGCTACTTCAATTGTGGCCAAAAAATCCTCTATGTAGTAATGCGTCTTCATAATTCGGATTAACATTTTCACAATCTGAAGGGGTACTGCATGACTTATTGCTACATTTTATAGGAACGTTCTGTAATGAAAATATATAAATATTAAATTTTACGTACTTGAATGTCTATATTGATATATAATTATGTATATGTAAATACACTTACAGTGATGCTAAATATTTTTCGGACGAGCATTTTAAGATGATTTTTGGCAGCGATAATCTTTTCCGGTCTTAAAAACAATACTCGGCGGACTCTATTGTCCAAATAAATTGCAGAGACTACCACGTCTTTGTCCATCAGTAGTTCTTTTCTCTTTTCCAAATAACTGGCTAAGACTTCGCCATCGGAGCAGTTCATTGCCCATATGGTGAGTTTTAGTTGAAGCCACAGCTTATAAAAATCGCCTAGGTATAATTATTCGTCTTGTAATTTTTGAGTACATTTATAAGCTGGCTCTAATATTTTTACTGGATTTTCCACTTCTTCCCATTCATAATTTTCCAGCTTAAGTGATTCATCTCCACAGATAGCGTAAACTTCTTTAAAATTGAGAAGCTTCTTAAGCATCGAATAAGTGGAGTTCCACCGAGTTGATGTATCTACCTGCCTGCTTTGAATAGCAATTGAAATTTCCAAATGTGTAACAGCCGCCGAAGAGATGAGCTCAACATCCCGAAGTCAATTTACTGACGGAGTCGGCGACGGTTACTCTTAAGCTACAATTATTCTCGAAAACTGTCCGAGTACCTGCGTCACGTTGCATTGGGTGTGACGCTATTTGCTAGACGATGTCGTGATCAGGGCTGCAATCCCAAAAAGTGTTTCGGAACCTCCGGTTTGCGGGTTCGAACCGAAATTGAACAACGGTTAAGGTTCGGAAATTTAAGGTTCGAGGTTTTTGGAAGTTGATTTTGGTTCGAACTTTGGTTCGTAGGGTAAAACCCATTGGGAGTGCGAAAAGGAGAAAATAACAAATAACAAAATTATCTATTTACTGTGCCAGTTGTTTTCGATTTAGTAGTTGTTTATGTTCTGTACCAAAGGTACAAAGAATATTTTGGATTTGTGCAAATGTATGTAACCGCCAGAACAAAGCATCTCTGACCCTATGGAGTGTATATATTCACTTTCGTAGGTGCAAATAGTCGGGCTGGACGGACTTTTCGTATTGTTATATTTCTATATGCAAGGCTACCCAAATAAATTTTTATGTGTATAATATTTTTTTTTGAACCGAACGAAAAGCTTGGGTTCGAAACGGGTTCAGGTTCATCTATTCTCGTCCTGGTGGTTCGGTTCAGGGTTTGGTTCACAGGAAAAAATTCGTGATTCTGGTGTATCGCCTCGAAGCAATGAATGTAATGGCTTAGGTGGCGGAGTCAATACTGACAATTCCACTTTGCCATTAAGACAACACAGTCTAGGCGTTTCTCCAACAAACTTCAATGTGAACTAAAGGATGCGAGCTGTAATCCATTGAGCAATCGTATAGAAACGCTGCTCGATTCAAATCAACACTTGAAGCATTTCTTCATGTGCGTCGAAGATTATTTCGTTGTTGATCTGTGAGATGAGCTGGACGATTTCTCATTGCCAATCGTGTCAATTCACGGACTGCCTCTCTTTACTCTTGTGCTTGAGAAACACGAATTCGGGGCACACAATTCGGGACACCGCTGTACAACAGAGATTAACGATTAACTACTACTCCCACCTGATTTGGTTCATTTTGTAAAAGTAAAATTGGCTCAAACAGCACCTCCAGGAGGGCCAGGGCCAAGCTTCTCTCAATCTCTTGGTTTTTTTAAGTCGATTTGGTTCATTTAAGTCTTTCAAAAAAAGACAAAATCATATTTTTGGGCTTTACTGGGAATCGGAATGGGGTGCTAGTACATTTCGCCATTGCCTACTTTTGTAGCTACACGTCTCAACTGTTACTTATACTTTTCAGTATAGTCGTTAAGCTGAGTTATGCTCAATTGAAGCACTTTCAGAACATTTGTGCTCAAAATTTTGTAGAAAGTTTTATTCGTATTTTGAATTGAACAGGCTTTCCCCTCTGTGTATCTTTTTTGAATGAATGAATAAATAAAAACTCAGTTTATTTATCATTTATAGAGGTAAACATACATTTTTTGTTTTATTGCTGAGTTCTGAACGTTTGCTTTCTTAATTTTACATAGCTTTATAGTAAATTAAAATTATTTTCTATGAGTTTTATGGTAAATTTCAGGACTAGTAGATTGACAATGACTAGAGTTACAGAATGGAAGAAATAAACATGAACATAACAAACAATAATTAAACAATACAATTTCACTTGCGTTTTGTTTAGAAACTCGTTCCAAGTACTCAATGGAACACGAGACTCCTTAAACTAAATAATAGAAGCGAGATTTGTGAAAGAAACAAAAATCATTTTATAGGTAAGTACATATGACTAGGAGAATGTTGTTCTAACATTGCATTTGCCTTATTGCTCCATTATGATCGTGTCCTCGGCCTTCACATTGCCGGCATTAATGGCCTTGCTTAGTAGGGCGGCATCCTTCAGACTAACGACCTGCACTAGTTGTGGTTCTTGGCCGGGTCCGCCCTGTATCATCATCTGGTGCATGCCCGGCGACATGGTGATAGTCTCCAGCTGATCGCCATTATCCACCTGCATGGGTGCTAAGCACACGGTGCCATCGCTGTTTGTTTGGATCTGCTGCATATTACTCATAACGGATTGATACATGGAAACGGGCACCGAGATCACATTGCTCACGGATACGGGATAGCCTGCAAATCGAGTCGTTGTTACAATTTGGGACTTATTGCAATTATGCAACTGCTCACCTTGACCATCCTCGGTGGTGAAAAAGATTTGGCCATCTTGCGCTTCTGTCAGATCGACGGTCATGTTTTCGTGTCCATTCACATCGGCATCGGTGAGTCCTTGAATGGTTTGTATGGTGGCACCACCTTCGCCCTGATGTAGCTGAAAAAAACACAACAAAATGTGTCCTAGTCTGGTCCTAGCGTACAGTTTCTTAGAGCTCTTACCGTTGCCAGGCCCTGCACCTGAGCCGTTGTGCCATCGGGAAGCGTTATAATCGGATTATTGGGATCCACCTGTATCAGCGATACAGTACCATCTGGATTCTGCGACAACACAGTCTGGGTGGTGTACTGTTAAATATGAATATGAAGAAGCAATATCCATGTTAAGTCCACGTTGGAAAATTGAGTTTTTGTCAAAGAAGTTAAATGTAAAAACACAAATTAAACATACCGGAAAAATGAAAAAAATAGGAAAACTTTAACTTTAGCAAACGATACAGTGAGTGTGATCGAATTGTGCTGGACGAAGAAATGATAACCAATGCTGGAAAAAATAAAGAAATAGACAAACAAAGAAACAAACAAACAAACATATGTATAAATAATAATCGCAAACATTGGGCTATGTATAAATCAGGGGTCGGCAATATGAGCAGAGAAGTTGCCACTGGCAAATGAGAAAATATTCGTATACAACGGGGACACGCAAAAAACACTTGCCCATTTTGGCACTGCGTATGTGTGTGTAGCCATTGAAACGAAGTTCATTTGGCACTGCGTTAATGTTGACTAAGCAGCACAGAGTCAAGCTAATACTTTCGGTGTGTCGTCGTCACTGCCGCAAAGTATTTTTGTATGCACAGTAGATAGCGACGCGACGGACTCTGGGTATATATACACAAATAACTGGCAGAGGGCTTTAAAAACTTTGCTTGTTTTTAGTCGGACGCTGTCAACGCAACAAGTCCTCACATCGAGAATGTTTCTCTACTTTTGCAGTTGCATTGCTTACGTTGCCGACCCTTTGTAAGAATCAATGAAAAATGTTATGAGAGAGTAAAATGAAAATCTTATGAAATGTAGAATGCACAATAGAAAGTGGAAATTATACAAGATCAAACGACTTTTCCCCCCATTTCCGCTCTTTGGGAAATTTATTCTTTAATATTTTCTTTTCCTCATTTCCACTGTATTTTCTCGATTCATCAGCATTTGGCACACTATACTGATAAATATACTAATATACAAAACAATATATATATACTTTTTTACACTGTAAAATTTACAGTAAACCAGAAATCCATAGACTCTGATAATTTAATAAATATGCAGCGTTCTTTTTAAAGAATTCACTGAATCTGCATCACTGTTCTTTGTTAGATTATTTATTTAGATGTGAATATGTTCACAGAGCTCGAGAGAATGAATAAAATATATGGTTAAAGGGTACATTTTGAATAGTACAGAAGCGGAATACATGTCGTTGTCTGAATGCTCTACAGAAGTGGTGCATTTGAGAAGACTTCTGAGCAGGGCTTAATCCCGAAACGAATTTCTGTTCCGGTATCGGTTCCGGTACGTCCCGAAATGAATGTTTCGGTTAAAGGTTCTATTTCGGTTTATAATTAATTTCGGTTTTCGGTTTCGATACGGTACCCGGATTTTTATTTCGGTAAACCGGTACGTACCCGTATAAGTACGACCTTTTTTTAATATTGGAAAAAATAAATTCTGAGATAAATCTAATTTATTTTATTCCTGTGTAATAAAAAGAATCAATATTCAACACAAAATTAATGGTTTCACATTTAATCACACAATTCTGGGAACATTGTGGAGGATTCTGATCACCAGTTAAGAATGTTTTCATGGTTTTGAACACGTTAAAGTGCGAGAAAAGCTATAATGGAATCCAGTAGCTGATTAGCTAGAGACGACGAATTTTTTTATATTTCCAATTTGCAATGTATCCAAATGGAATTTAAATCACCCAAAACAAGATTTTCGGCTTGAAGTTTAGTTGTGGCCACCTCCGCTGGTTCTAATACGCGTACAATTTCGCGAACTGAGTCCCACATTTTCCGTTGCAGAAGAAAGTCGTTATCTGCAGCCGCAAAACTGGAGCATATGTGGTGAAAATGTCTTCCGTTGCAAATATTTAAGCATCCTGGTGGTTGAGCTCCAAGTCGTAACCAAATCTACGATGCGCTCTGCAAAGGTAAAAATACCGAAACTGTACCGGTACCAACGTTTCGGTTTCGTTCCGGTGCTATCGGTTCCATTAATAACGTTAAACGGTTTTTGGTTCTCAAAAAACAAATTTGTATAGGTTCCGGTTCCGGTTCCGGTACTTGATTTGAAACGGTTTATTTCGGTTAACGGTTCAGGCACCGGTTCCGGTATTAAGCCCTGCTTCTGAGTGAAGTATTGGGAGAACTAAGTACTACTACCATACACAACGATAATCAAGGAGCAGGTCAACTAACGAGGAACCCAATATTTCATAGCCAGACAAAACACATTGACATCCGCTATCACTTCATTAGAGACTTGGTAAATAAAGGCGATATTCAAATAGAATATATTTAAATGACCGAGATGTCTGCTGACGTATTGACAAAAGGACTAGGACCAGCAAAACATATGACTTGCAAAGATGCTTTGAGAATGAGACGGATACCAGAGACTATATGTAATTGTGTGCCATCTGAGGGGGAGTGCTGTGAATATTTATACATCTGCCAACCAAGAATACTACTGTCAAATAGACTATTCGAAATTTACCCTTAGAACATATATTGCATTCATTCTCTCGAGCTCTGTGAACATATTCACATCTAAATAAATAACACAAGGCAACAAAATTATACTTTTTTCAGTATATTGAAGGGTTGGGGGTGATTCTATATGATTTTTGTGTGCTGAACACGAATCTGTTTTCAGAAATGGTCCATCACGTTGAGATTTTAAGTAGTTCGAGCTTAAAGATACAAAAAATACCTTATTTGACTCTTTTTATACGCGCTTTATGGAGAACCTATACTTCTGTTTTGACTTTTTTTATTATCGGAAAGAAACACTCCTTAATTTTGAAACAAACTATCCCAAACAATTCTAAGATTTTTTCCAATTAAGATATACCATTTTTAGTAATTGTATCCGAGTTGACAAACACGCAATATATTGTTGCTGCCCCAATGTATGCAATGGGTTTTGTTGAAAATTTTCATTGAAATTCTATACAAATTACTATCCGGTTGTACTGTTTCTGTAAGGCACACTTTTGTGCAGTAGACAATTTTGGGATTTATTTTTTTCGAGACTATGTTTTCAAAATGGTATATCTTCGCTTAAAAAAATCGTAGAATTCTTGGGGATATTTAATAATGATATCAAAAAAAGTCAAAACAAAAGTATAGGTTCATCTAGAATCACCCCCCACCCTTCAATATACTGGACCTTGTTGCCTAGTGTAATCTAACAACAGGCTTATATCACGGTATTGGGCGAAGCTAGGAACTTGCAATTTTTTTTTTTACGAAAAATTGTTGTATGGAGTACGGCTTTAATTATTAAGTTAGTTAAGAAATTAGTTAAAGTAAATGAATTAAAAATGTCACCAAATATGCCAAATTCCGATTTTTCGTTATATCTTGGAAACTGCGGGTGATGTAGAAAAACTGATAACAGATTCTGAATCATGTGGACCCAATTTGGCATAGCGACATAATTCCGACGACATAATTTTGCGCAGTACATTTGGAATCGAAATTATGTCGTTTTCGATCGATTGTGTCGTTTTAAAACAACATTGTTCCGACAAAGCAAAACGACATTATTTCGCTTGAAATTGTGTCGTTTTTTTCTGTCGACGACCCCCAATCTCTATGGAAAAATGACAAACATTCATGGAGGCCAAAAAAAAGTTGGATTTTGTTGCCTTGTGTAATTGTAAATTTGGATATTTTAATCGATTCCCCAAAAAAAAGTTTTATTCGACTTTTAGTAAAATTAAGTTAGCCGATGGAGCCACTATAAGGGCGACCACTAATAGATCGAATTGATCTTAAGGATTGAAGTAGCCTTTGAGGATGACTTCACAACCAACTTAAATCAAGTAATCCCGTACAACTCCTAATATTCCTATTACCAGACTACGTTCTTTCCCTGCAAGTTGCTAATTGATTTGTGTAAGTATCCCATTTACTTACGCGACGATATTCTCAATATTCTGTCGTGCTTCTTCACCCTAATCCAACTTTAGCCAAGAGTGTATTCAGAAATTCAAGAGATTTAATTTTCATATTTCAAAATCTAGTTAGAAGGCTTGTGTCTAATATAAAGTCCCATCTCTAAAACAGTGTTGCATCTCAGGAAAAAAATTTCTAATTTTCTAGTTATGAGTTAGTTTGATGTTTAATCGAAATTGTTTAATTGTTTTATATGATTTATATATTATATATAGACTGAGAGAAAGTTGTACCTGGAAAGATAGTAACTCTGGCCACTCCTCTATACTTTTGCATCAAGTGGCGGTACCGCCAACGCTTGACTACTGCATCCCAACAATAACGTTCACCACCATGTCTAAAGTCACCATACCGAGTCGGCTGGACTGGAACTCAATGCATCGCTGCAAACCGAATGCCATAAATTTCTACTTTGATGGCTCCAAACTGGATGGACAGGTAGGAGGAAAAGTCTTCAGTCCAGAGCTCGGGATCGAGCTTCATTTGGACTTCCTGACCATTGTAGTGTTTACCAAGCGGAGGTTGTAGCCATCCAGGAGGCCACCAACCTTCTGGAAACCCTCGCAATCCAAGGAAGTAAAGTATTCATTTTCTGAGATGGTCAAGCTGCATTAAAAGTCCTTGAGGGTTATATTAACAATACCAAAACTGAGATGGCTCAGCACTTTGAAATTAATCTCGTTTGGGTGCCTGAACACTGCAACATTGAAGGCAACTTGGCACCACCACTCAGCTCCTACCTGATAAGGGCAACATAGGGGTGCTTCATGCGACTTTTAAGCTGCAAACAAAGGAAACTACCTATCGAATAACCATGAATCGATGGCAAGAAGGAGCGCATATTTCCCTACTAGTGGGGGCCCTTACGGGACACTGCCCAATAGGAAGACACGCCGCTAGGGTCGGCATCAGACACAATGACTTCTGTAGAAGCTGCAATTCAGTGGACGAAGAGGAGAGTGTACAACACCTCTTCTGAAATTGTCCAGCTCTTAGCAGAAGGCGACTCATAATTTTGGGTTCTCCTTTTCTAGACGGTCTGTCAGACATCTCTGAGATAGAAATTGCCTCCCTGCTCAAATTTGTGCTATTTTTTAAATGGTTTAACGGGGAAGACCCTCCCTCTACGACCGCAGCGTAGAAAGGGTTATACGGTAACACGGTAACACAACGGGCCTTTATTGGCCTAAATGATGAAATGGGATTCTCCCAAACCTAACCTAACCTTTATAATTTATGATGCATTTTTTAATTGAATAATTCAAATTTAAGGCATATTCTCCAAAAAGAAAATGTAAAATTTAAAAATATTTTCGCGCCACTCATGAAATATAACTTGCCAACCCTTAGCCCTTGTTGGTACACAGATGGCGCCACCTGAGGTCGCATGGAAAGTTGGGTTTAATTGATACGGCAATATTCAGTTGGTTTTTGCGAACAATTATTGAATATTAAAACAAATTAAAAATTTAGTTCATTTGATGCAACCTATCCAGAAAAATAATGTTGCTTACATTTCCAAAATTAATTTTGCTTATCAAAATTGTTTGGGTGGTGAATTTGTGCTAAGTCTCCTAAGAAAACACGAGAGATTTGAGATTTCAGGACATTAATGTTATTGCTCTGTTAATTAACATAAGGGAAGGGTATTAAAAATATCTTCTTTTGAATAGCGGATATATCGAAGTCTGGGAAGTCAGGGAGAACTCGTCACCTAAAGTCTAACTTACACTATCGTTTTTATTTTCTGTACCAAAGATACTCAGAGTATACTAATCGGATAAACAATGTCAACTTATAATCAAAAGAAAGTTCGGTTCGGCTGCTTTTTACTGCTACTGCAGCAGCAAAACACGTAGATATGAGTATACACTTTCGTAGTGTAATATTACAGTTGGGCTTGACCGACTTTCTTACTTGTTAATAATAAGATTTTATTTCATCAAATCCCACCTTCTCGTCTACCTTCACCCAGCTGTTCACTTCTCACCCAATCTACACCTTTCTGAGACCTATTGTGCATTCCACTGATATCAAATTAAATCCCCGTACGTACCTGAACATCGTCTAGCGTTATGGGTTCGATGCAAACTTGCGCATTCGCTATCTGCTGCGCTGTAATTGTCTGTGTGTGTGTCGCTTGACCAGAATGATCCACTGACTGGGTGGCAGCTGTCATCGGTACAGCGGTGGCCGTTGTCGTTCCACTTGCCGTGGTCAATTGTATGGTCTGCGGTTGACCCCCGTTGACGGGCTGTATGTGAACGGTGCTGGTATTTGTGGCCTGATGATGCTGCTGTTGCACTGGAGCCTGGCAGATCTCGATTTTGGTGGAAGCGGGCAACGTGGCCGTTGTGGTGATGTGCTGATTGTTGGTGCTCTGTATTATGGTCGGAGCCGGTGTGTTGGTTTGGGCGGTGTGGGTGGAGATCACAGTGCCGGCACTATTGATTTTCACCACATTCACATGTTGCGGTTGCTGTCGGCATTAAGGGCATAAATGGATTAGGATGGGCACATGTTGTTGTCAAGTAAAACACTTACATTGCCTGTGTTGTTTGGCGGCTTTACTGTGGTAACTCTTTGTATGGTAGCCCTATTGGATAGCTCCATTTCCTCATCCTCATCGCCAGATTGCGATATCAAAGCATTTACATTATCCTCATCGTCAGCAAAGGTGGGTAACAGATCCTCCCGGCCATGATATTTATAACAGTTGATCACAATCTTGCGTAGGGCATGAGTCCAATTAATCTGGTTGAGGAGGAATATTAGTCAAGTGGATAGATTCAAGGACCTTGTTCAGTTGTTCACTTTACTCAGTTGTTCAGTTATTCTTTAGCTGAGTGAGTGAGCTACTGAACAACTGAACTATAAAGAGCACTGAAGTGAGCAACTGACGTTTGTTCACTTACCTTTTGTTTCTCATCCTCGGAGCGTGCATCCATGCGCACATTGGCCCAGGGCAGCTCCTTGGGCCACCAGGGTGGTCGCGTTGACTCTCTGCCCCAGCCTGGCTTACCCCTGCCCGTCGAGTATTTGAGCATCAGTGGAATAAAGGCCCTCAGCTGGGCCTGGGTCATCTTCTCCACGGGCGTGGGTATACCATCGATTACCAGACCCGGCAACTCAAACAGCGATGGATCCTCCTGCTGTGGCGGCGGCGCCTGCTGGGCCAAAGCATTGTCCAGCTCGTCCATTACAATGTTCTTCAGATTTCTCATGACATCCTCCAGTGGCTTGGCTCCGAACACCTTGTAACTGGTATTCGGCTTGCCGGGTGTCGCCACCAACACCACAGCCTGCTTGCCCACACGTCCCGTGAACTCATAGATGATGCCACGCAACTTCCTTAGCAAACGATTCTGTTGGCGCTTCCTTACCGACGGATTGGTTTCGAAGCAGTAGGGACGCTTGCGTTTCTTGGAGCTTGCTATGGCGGCTGCCGCTGCCACACCCACTGGACCAGCTGCGGCCAGCTGTTGGGCCACATCATCATTGATGGGTATAGTGCCCAGCTCACCCTCATCCAGGCTGCCATCGGAGCTAATCAGATCGTCATCATCATCGTCGGTGCCCAGACTTTGGATGTCATCGTCGAGCATCTCGATTTTGTAGTTGGTCTCCGTGCCAGTTTGCATCTGGGTGCCACTATTCGTGGTGGTAATGGTGGTCACATTGAGGCCACCATTTTCCGGACTGCCCCCACCGCTGGTCACAACAACACTGTTGTTCCGCTGCTGACTGTTGGCTGGAGCCACAACCAGACGATAGCTTTTGGTGGCCATTTTGGCGAATCCTTTCCGCGTTTACCTTACCCAAAATTCTGCATATGCAAACAAAATGTGTTTGTTGTCAGTTAAATCGTTCGATGAAGGGGGGTGGGGGTAGGGGGTTGATTGGTATACACACACTTGCCTGTGACTTGATTTTCCTATTGGTCAAAATGCAATTTTTCACACATTTTTTTTTTTTGTTTAAACTCGGTCAGGAAAAACACTTTTGGGGCACGCACAACGCAAACGCGAACGCGGAATAACTTGCGGGAAAATATGTAGAAATATATTTATAGTAGGCCAACTGATTGCTGGGGACTGCTATTCCCGGTCCGCCTGCTCCGTTCAAGTTCTATTTGCGTTTGCTCAGATACTCCGTTAAAAATCAATACTGCGCCCATGCGTCGACGTCTGCAAACGGCAAGTGAAAGAGATGGCCATATATTGCACCATTGAGTGTGTATTTATTGTCGACGACGACGACGACGACTTTTCCCCCAAATGATACACACACACAGCCCAGGCAGCAGCAGCAGCAGCAGCAGAGAGCGAAAGCTTTCCCTTCCTAAAGCTGTCACTTTCGCCTGCATATGCGTGCCCAGCCTAACATCCCCGAATTATGGACTAAAAAGAGACCACTATATGCACAGTAATTGCTCGAATTTCTGGGCTGCGCAGCTATCCCCCCGAAAAGGTACACAAATCCAGCAAAAATCCACCCCCCGAATGGTCGCAGCTACACAACTCGAGTCGTCACCTAGCACTCGCCGCACCATGGAACACAGGCAACAACAAACAGCGCACGCAAACTCGCAGGGCTCGGCTTTAAGGTTTACTTCACACACATCTCCATATGGCCACGCATGCACTGCTCGCACCACCGCCACCCACCACCAAACAAAAAAGAACCGATAGAAATAAATACTTGTCTACCCTTAACCTCCACCACCCCATTCTACCTAAACAGGGGTAGTTCGTGATTTTGCTGTCGCTGCTGAATGAAGCTTGCTTCACTTGGCTCACAACCTGACTCTCGTACAGTGCTGGACATAAATTAAGGGACAGATTTTTACGTATTGCTAAGTTTTTTTTAGTATTGCTGGCTTAAAGGCTAAATCTACGCTTATTTATTTAGGAGTGGATCAAAGAATTTAAGCTATATTCTGGCGTTAAATGTTTTTGTTTATTGTTGTAGGCGAGTTTGTTTTAAGTATAGGAAATGGTTTTACGAGTGTAAACCCTGAAAAAGACTAACGTCCTGGACTCTCTACTTCTTTAATAACCAATCCTGTTTGATGACCTCAACAAAGTTTATACACATAAAAAAATAAGATCCATATCAATTTGATATGGGATCTCCGGCTCGAGGTCAGGATGATAGAAAAAACAATTTTATGCTTCTTTTTTCCGATATACTTCCGTCTTCAGGACAAAACTAAAAAAGAAAATATACACCAATATTTAACATACAATCATTTACAAAAATTCACAAAAACTGTATACGAAAGTTTACAGTTTAAAGGGTATCTATTTAATTTTCAAAACTATCCCAAGAGGAAAGAGCCATATAAAAAATGTGAAAAAGAATGAGTCAAATAGTGTTGCACATCGCAACATCCCAGTTCATGGCGATGGCAAGAAATTAGAAATTCGTTCTTTTTCTGTTTCTATAAATCAATAAATAATAATACTTAGCTTAATAATGAAGAGTAGTAGTAGTAGTATTAGATTTTCTACCTGCCATTGACAATTAATTTTTTTTTCTTTGTGCTATAATGAAATTATAAAATATCAATTTGAAGTTAAAAAAATATTATTTTGAAATTTTCGAAATATTCAGGGACCTTAATCATTCTAAGTTATATTATAAAAATTACATGGCAATGATTATATTTCAATTTTTGTACGTTTTTCCTCATTAGCTTTGCGTAATTTAATAAAACTTAGACCATAATCATTATTTTTGATCAAAAAGAAAATAAATCTCAAAAATAATGATTACACTAGTTTACAGCCAAAAAGACCCATTTCTACTGAAACTATTTTTTAAGTGTTTTTTAGTGTTCTCAAAAATCAATTTCAAAAATTTTTTCATAGCAACTTTTTCAAATGTGAATTTTTTTGTTTTTTCGGTAGGTGTACTTACATTTTAAGCCATATCTCACTTTACAATCGTCGGATAGAGTCAAGCAGGATAGGAATCAAATGGTAGCTAAATTGTTAATAATCGCATAAAACACTATGTTCAAATCGGTTAAGTAGTTTGAATACAATATTAAAAAATATTTCAAAAAAATCGATTTTTTGCTAGAAAACGTAATATATTTCGTTTCCAAACGCTTAAGAAAAATATTTAAAAATTCAATTAACAATTTTTCTTTTTCTAATTAAGAAGAACAATATTTATTCATAGATTTTCTTCATCAATACCTTCTTATCTTTGTAGAAGTGCGATTCTTAAGTCGAAAGAATAAAAATAGTTTGTTTGGATTTTTTTTATATTTTTCCTAGGCGATTAAAAGTTAAATTTCATGAATTTTCGAGCAAAAAATCGTTTTTTTTTTAAATATTTTTGGTCATTGAATTCAAACTTCTAAACCATATTCTACGCTGTTATTGAAAATTTAATTATTTTTCGATTCATATCCTTGTTTGACACCATCTATATTTTTGCTTGACTCCATCTGACGATTATGAAGTGAGATATGGCATAAAATGGAAGTGCACCAACCGGAAAAATTAAAAAAAAATCATATTTAGAAAACGTCGCCAAGAAAATTTTTTTTAAATTTATTATTGAGATCACCAATCCAAACTACACTTAAAAATACACTCATTCCAGTAGAAATTGGTCCTTTTGTCTGTAAACTAGTGTAATTATGAATTAATTAATGTGTAAAAGTATTTATTAGAAAAAAAAAATAGTACTGAGGGGTAGCTTTGTGGTCCATTTTCAAGGATATGCAATAATATTGGTGAAAAGTCTAACACAGAAGCTGTAAATTACTGTTGAGTTTTAGTTTGAGCGAAAAAATAAAAATCATTAATAGTCAATATTTTTGAGTTTTATTTTTTTTTTTATCAAAAATAATGATTATGGTCTAAGTTTTATTAAATTACTCAAAACTAATGATTGTCATTGAAGAAATACGTAAAAAATCAGAAATTTAAAAATCATGGCGGATATGCACAGATTGTACAAAAATAAAGATTTTGGTGTGAATCATTTTTTTCTAGCTCCATTATAAGTGGGTGCTTTTAAGTGTGATATCGGCTTTTTATTGATTTATTGAAATATAATATTGAGTATTTGATGAATTTTAATTTTGCCCAGAAGTTTGCAACGCATAGAAGGAATCATCTCCGACCACATAATGTATATATATTCTTGATCAGCATTACGAGCAGTGTCGATCAAGCTTTGTCCGTCCGTCTGTCTGTTTCTACGCGAACTAGTCCCTCAGTTGTAAAGCTATCGAGTTGAAATTTTGCAAAGAGTCTTCTTTTGACTGCACGCTGCTGGGCCGGAATCGTCAAGATCGGATGACTACTTTTTATTGCCGCCATAGGAACAATAGATCGGAATATGGGTTTTAATGAGAAAAACTTTTTTGTTATCATTGCTATCGTTCTTAAACTCAATATTATATGTTTTCAAACTGATCTGCGATATTTGGTCGAAGTCGACAGTTGAAGCAAGCTTTTTCAAGTATATTAAAACATCGACACAGTCGAAGTTAGCTTTGCTTTCTCGTCGTAATCTAATATGAGTATGTAAATATTTAAAAACCCTTTAATTTTTGAAATATGAAAAAAAATATTTTGGTTTATGCCAAAAAAAGGCCAAAAATGCAGTGTGCGCTCGATCATTTAAATTCTTTGTCAGAGCCAATAGCTTTTCTGTTAATGTGCCTCCAATGCAGCTTAGGAGCTCTCCGTATTTGGCTGGCTATAAGTAAACATATTTTTAAGTTAAGTCGTATTTGTTTTACAAAGATCTAATTCAAAGCCTTCTTGCTTAGTTGCAGCCGAGACCAGTTAAAAATCACAGAATACTTTGAAAAACTGTTTACATTATAATTGATTTTTTGATCTCATGTCAAAAATACATTTAAAACCCATGATACAATAAGTATAAGGTAGCGGAACCGAAAGGTTCTTTCGCATGCGCGAGGATTTTTCGAACCAGAACTACAACATACACAAAAACCAGGGCCACACAGTCGTTACTTACATTTTTTGACATCTTTCGATGAAAGAGTCGCACTACATCAGAAAATCGAAGGCGACCATGTCGGTTCGATACACCAAACTACAACTTTGAGTTATCGAACCAAGACAGACTGGGAATATCGAAGCTGCGCAGTGAGCCACCTTTAAGTTATTGTATCATATATGACCATGTCGGTTCGATACACCAAACTATAACTTTGAGTTATCGAACCAAGACAGACTGAGAATATCGAAGCTGCGCAGTGAGCCACCTTTAAGTTATTGTATCATGTATGATACCAGTGAACTTTTACTCTTTTACACATAAGTGTATTGGTGGGATCCTTACTCTATTATTTTGATTTGCAAAGGTTCGTCTTATAACCGAAAGAGATAACATTTTATTGTTTAAGAATTAAAAAAGAAAAGAATACTCAATAGTGTTTAAATAAAAAACATTTTAGTTCTGTTTTCAAAAAATGGATTTCGTCACAAAAACTCACGATATTATATAATATTATTTTAAAACGTTTGCATTGATTCAAATTTTATGCGAATATTATTAAAGCATTGCTTTTTAGCTTCCTTTCAAACTCGGGTGTATATAATGAAGTGACCTGCGTTGTATCAGCCTTGTTTTGTATGGTTAGTGGTGCGTGCGCAATCTACGAATACCGTTTCTCTCCCACTCTCTTTCTTTCCTCCCACTCTCTCTCGTCGTTGTTTCTCAGTATTTGTGCGGATGGAAAAACTGTGCAGTTAGGTTAAATGCGCTCAAAAGCACGCTACAAGCTTTTGTAATGCGTGAAAGCGAACCTGTGAAGGGTGGCAAAAAGTATCGATAGTCACGGTGAAAGCACGACAATTGTCCCATGACTGGCAAATACTGAAGCTGCAAATCTTTACCCAGAACCAGGCCTGCCAAAGAAATCCCAAACTGCAGCTATTTGAATAAATTAATAGAAGTATTTATTAAACTATCGACTGCCTGCTATATGAATGCATTTTTACAAATGAGAGTGTAAAATAAATAATTAACTTGTAACAAACAATAACAACTATTCACTGCTGCCGATTTGCTGTTCGCCGGCAACTTCCACGGAGGTGGAGACCTCAAACAAGTCTTTGGCTGTCATTGCCTCTGTCGCCGATTCGTTATGTACATCCTGAACGATACCCTTGTTTAGATTATCGGAACGCTTTTGCAGACGTTGCTGTTGGTGTAGGGAAAGCATTAGTTATGACATCTTTTGTCTAAAAGGGACATGAAATGATTACCGTTTCGGGAACCGCCTCCTCATCGGGCACAAAGATGCGCAGTGGTGTGTTGCTGCCCAGTTGCTGCTGCACCAGGCGCTGATGTTCGTCAAAGGCTGACGCAGCAGGATCCTGTGCGGTCTGCTGTTGCAGGAATTGCTGCTGTTGTTGTTGCTGCTGCAGTTGGAATAGTTGCAGTTGCTGTTGATGCTGCTGCTGCTGCAAGTGCTGCTCCTGGGCTTGAGCCTTGAGCTCTTCTAGGTGAAGCTGTTGTTGGTGATGAAAATGCTGCTCCTGTGCCTGAGCCTTGAGCTCTTCAAGATGCTGCTGTTGCTGAAGTTGCTGATGTTGCTGTTGTTGCTCTTGTGCCTGCGCCCTAAGTTCTTCTAGTTGCAGCTGTTGCTGCTGCTGCTGCTGAGCCTGAGCCCTCAGCTCCTCCAATTGCAAGTGCTGCTGCTGCTGTTGCTCTTGTGCTTGAGCCTTAATCTCTTCAAGATGCAATCGCTGTTGTCGCTGCAATTCCAAAGCGGCCTGCTCTGTTTCCAAATGTTGGCGACGTGCCTCCTCCTCTGCATAGGCTTGCAGCAATTGGGAGGAATCATGTGAATTGCCATAGTAGTTGGACACCACAAATCCGCCTTCAGGTGCCTGCGATGCCGCCGCCACATTGGGCAGATGGAAAGAGGCGGTTTCATAGACGGCCGTCTCAGCAGGTTCACCTAGTGCCGGGGCCGCAATTAGGGCTGCATATTGTGGAGCCGAGTCCAGCACGGGATGAATATTATGATGCGGATCCTTGGCCGCTTGCAGAATTTGACCATTGCTGGCCACCTCCTGGGTCAGATCGGCATTCACATAACCCGTCTCAATGACATGCTCGGTGCTGGGCTTAAAAAGCTGCTGTTTATGCTGGCTATACAGCTGATTGGACTGGGTCACCAGGTAGGTGGGATTGTAGATGGGAATGTGGGCAGCGGTGGCTATGAATGGCTGTGTGTACTGAATGGGATAAATCTCGGGTACCGCCTGGGCGGCAGCCTGGGCGCCCACAATTTGCACCAAAGGCTGAGCGGGCAAATGATTACTTTGGACATCCGCTGGCAGGGGCTTGTTGTTGCTGGGCGTATTGAAGGCCTCCGCAGCGGGACGTATCTTTGAGGTGGGCAATGATGGATCTGGATCGGGAGCAAAAAGTTTCTGCGAACCGGAAATGGGATCACGTATGGTTTGATCATTTGTGTCATCCTCTTGTACACTGTAACCGGGTGCCAGATATGTCTGTGGGCGTAAAGTGCTCTGTGGGGTGGGGGGTGGTGGTTGTGTGTGCTGTGGGGGCAGGTAGGAAGTGTAAGGATTTCCATCGTCCAGTTCCAGATGATTGTCATGGTCAAGGTGTGGGGCCAAATTTGGAGCTGGTACCGTGTAAATGGGGGCAAAGTGCTCGGTGTTGACATTGTTATGCGTGTCCAGCTGTTGGTTTAGGTGCGAGTGAGAGTGAGTGCGTGAGAGGAACTAAGCAACACTTACCGGCAAATTCTGCAATTCGCTGTACGAGACAGCTGTGGGCTTCTCGTACTTAAACGGCTTGTCATAGCCAAATGTTGGCTTCGATTTGGGTTTCACATTGTTCAGCTTGATCTTCAGCGGCTTGCGCACTGCACTGGCTGGCTTCAGATACATGGGGGCGCTTAACTTAAGAGGGCGTGGTCCGCCGCGCAAATGCTGATGTGGTGGGCCATGCAGGAGGTGGGTGTGTGCATGGAGGTGGGCGTGCGTATGTGGATGTGTCAGCACATGTGGATGCACCAAATGCGCATGAGTTGCATGCGAATGGGCTGCATGCTGATGGGCTGCATGGGTGTGTTGATGGCTTCCGGGACGTCCCTTAAGTACCAAAGGCACAGGCTGATCGCTGCGTATCTGAACCACTAAGGTACGCTGTTTACCAGGAGCACCAGCAGCCACCAATTGCTTAGCACTTTTCGGTGGCCAATTGCTAAACACGAGGGGACGTTTTTGAGGGGGCTCACAGCTGGCCAGTGTCAAGAGCACGGCTAAGAGCAGCACGACAGGCTGATGTGACAGTGAAAAGTGTCAAAAAAAAAGAAAGAAAAACAAAATTTTATTATTTTACGAGCTAAAGCTAAATGAATTAAAAACTTTCTAAGCTTGGCTAACATTAAGACCACAAAAAGGGGGGGAGAGCAGCAGCAGCTTGGCGGGGTGTGTAATCGCTGTAATGGCCTTAATTTGTTAAAATTAGCGGTTTTCGAAAATTTTATCACGTCGCCTGCCATCGGCTACTTAAGCAGCTGAAGCTTAAACAATCGAGCCAGCTAAGCACGTGTGTCTGTACTCGTATGTATGCCATAATACTCGTCTCTTGTTCATTTTCCCCTCCTCGATGTCTAATTAAACTTTCAGCTCGCAATGCTGTAGAATGAAAGTGAAAAGTTGAATATCGATGTGTTGGTTCTGTTATAGTATTGCTTTCTTTTCTTGCCGTTTCGGTGGATATTTCAGATTTTTGAATCTTCTTGCCACACCTTCAATCTTTCAATAAACTTAAAGCATAATTCACCATCTTTTTATGTAAAAATTTGGCAAAAAATTAAAACATAAAAGTGAAAATCTAATGCTATATTGATTGGCGCTTAGGATAAGCGGCAAGCAGGGACTTTGAATCATTCCGCTCTCTCCCACATTTTCTGATTCTTACAGGCAAAAAACTGGATCAAGTGTCTGATGTTTTAAAATTCAACATTTTTTTTGCAGATTCTGAATGCACTAAACGTTGAATCGAGAATTTTTAGGTGTATTTAAATTTCGGCATTGACTAAGTAAAGCTTGCTTTTTCGTTTGATTACACTTAAATACTATGGATGAAATCTATACTTAATGAATCCTATTGTTTTTCCGTTATTCCATCTCCTTCGTTCATCATAAACAATTTGCAATAACTTTACAGATAACAAAAGCTAAAGCTGAATATACACCTATCGTACAGCTGTAGAGTATATCTGAAAATGTTTGTCTAACAGATACTTTAAATTAAAAATTATGCGAATCTATTTATAAGCATGTAAAATTAGTAATCAGCGAGTTTAAGGACGCTAACATTAAAAACATAAAAAAAATTTCTTACTAAGACCTATTTTCGACCGATCGGTCCTATGGCAACCATAAGATATAGTCACCCGATGTTGATCAACTTTTTCAAATTAGTTTGAAAGCTTTGAATATTAATAATTAACGACCTTAAGACCGAAATGCTTGAAAACAAAAAAGTTTTTTTCACTATGACCCATTTTCCGACCGATCGGTCCCATGGCAGCCATAAGATATAATCATCCGATTTTTAACAAAACTTGCAAATCTGTTTGAAAGCATAAATTATTTATAATGGCAGAGTTTAAGGACGCTAGCATTGAAAACAAAAAAGTTTTTCTCACTAAGACCCATTTTCCAAACGATGGTTCCTATAGTCATCCGATTTTGACCAAAATTTGTAAATCTGTTTGAAAGCATATAATATTTATAATGGCCGAGTTTAAGGACGCTAGCATTGAAAACACAAAAGTTTTTCTTACTAAAACCTATTTTCCGACCGATGGTTCCTATAGCAGCTATAAAATATGGTCATCCGATCCGGTCGGTTTCGATTTACTACCAGCGTGCAGTAAAAAGAAGACTCTGTGCAAAATTTCAGCTCGATAGCTTTAAAACTGAGAGACTAGTTTGCGTAGAAACTGACAGACGGACGGACAGACGGACGGACAAAGCTCAATCGACTCAGCTTGTCGCCCTGATCAAGAATATATATAGTTTATATGGTCGGAAATTAATATTTTTATGCGTTGCAAACTTCTGAGCAAAATTATAATACCCTTTGCAAGGGTATAAAAAGGAGTGGACTGGACTTGTTATTTCCACATTAACCAAATAGTTTAAAAATTATTGGATGTGCTAAACTTTTCACTAATATTTTACTTTAAAAACTCATACAAATTGAATTGAAAAATTCGGCCTTCGAGCCGATTCTCGGTGTTAAGCTTGTTCTTGTAGCTTTAATCTTTGAGCTAAAAGGAGCCTCACTAGAGACGGCACGAGAGCGACTCGTTGTTAAGGCTCTGAACAGATGGCTCTCAGCTCAGAGCGAGTTCAAAAAATAGGCTAAGGCAGGCATGCCCAAAAGCAGCATACGACAGAGCACTCACCAATACCAATAATGATAGCACCAATACCAATAATGGAATTGTTGTTGGTCAGTTTGCTTGCGCTCGCAAACACCAATCAAAGAAGAGAACAAAAGCGGTTTTTGTTCTACGCGTCGCATGCACACGAAATCGATAGCATGTGTGTCGTTTTGAATGCCTCGCGCCCTGCATGTATACGATCATTGATTTCCTATGTTCGTTGCAATTCCAATAATAAAAAGTACCCAAAGAGCATAAGGCTGGGCATAGCTAGTCTAAGTAAATTGCTCTCGCGCATTCAGTTTTTAATCCAGAATATCACAGTATTACAGTATCGGTTATATCGGTTAAATTAATAACGTCCCAATACGAATGAAAAAGGTTTGGTACAAAAAGTTACTTCACTTTTATAAAAACTTATATAATTTTCATTTAATATGCGTTTTAATAATCATATCTGAATTCGGAATGTTACAACGTCGCAGTTTATTTAGTTTTTATCCCAGTGCATCGTGTATATTTATTTTAAATTATTGCACATATAAGGTAAAGATAAGGTATTGTTCATATAAGGTAAAGGTTGACTTTTGAAAGGAAGAGGACGTTATGAAGAATAAACATTTGAAAATCATCCATTTGACTATTCATTGATGTTTTAAATATGTAGCTTTGTAAATTAGAGGCGTCCTCCAATTGACAATGCTCAAGCTATTTCTACGAAAATAGAGGGAAATGGTTTAACGATCAAGCTATGAACCAAGGTTCGAATCCAAACCTTAGGTTCATAAAACTTAGGAACCGACTCGGGAAATATTATCGTAGCTGAATGGGGAAGTGATAGCACGTCCTTCGTATAGCACCGACCTTGCATCATCAGATTACACTGTGCAACACTAAAAAGTAGTATAAAATCTTCGCTGGGTTTGGTCTGGCGTTTTCTTTTTATTGTACTTTGAAGTTTTCAGCTTCTGATTGGGATTTGCAACTCCATATCTCGTAAACTATTTGGAAGTTCGCTTTGACGTCTTAGAGAAATTTTTTGTTGCTCTTGGTTTGGCTTACAAAACAAAGTCAAAAATGTCTCATCTTTTAAAACAAAAATGTCGTAAAATCATCATGTGTTCCCCTCATTTTGTACTGTTTTTTCAAATTTGTCTACAACTCCTATTTACCCGTTTAATCATCTGTCTATTTAACCGTCTGTATGACAATCTAAGCTCTTATATGAATTTTGCATATTTTGAGATTTTTTGGTCTTTCTATTTACCCAAACATTATACCCGTCTCTATGAAAATCTAAACTCATATATGAATTTTGCAAATTTCGAGTTTTTTTGGAATATTTGATCTACACCGTCGATTAACCCGTCTATTTACCCGTCTCTTTTCCCATCTGTTTAATCGTTTTCATCTATGAATTTTTGAAATTTCAAAATATTTAGAACCGTTCGATATACACCTTTATGACAATCTAAACTCATAAAATTTTGCATATTTCGCAATTTTTTTTGGATCGATTGGCCTACACGTCCTATTCATCAATTAAATGGCGACAATTAAATCTTCATGATAATCTAAACTTATAAAATTTGGCAAAATTCGCGATATTTTTGGACCGATTCCCTCAAGCTTCCTATTTTCCCGTCGACAATTGTCAACTTTTAAGTCTTGACTTATTAAAACTTATTAGAAAATTTTGGAAATGTTTGCGATTTTTTGTGGACCGATTGGATTTTTGCGAGTTTTTAGTTGCTATTCTGCGGCTTTGTTTTTTATATATATAAGATTTGCTTTGCTATTATAATCTCTGCACACTGAGCACATTTTAGATGAACGCATGGAATTTGATGACATCATCTTACAATCAATGTTATCAAAATTGTGTTGTATCAAAAATTATTCTAAAATATGTTGAGAAACATAAATTGGCATAAAATGTACTTAACATTTACTCAACAATATCAGGTTCAAGAATAATTTGCTTGGTTCGTCTCCAAAAGGAAGACCATTTGGGAGTTTCAGGACACCTTTTCCGAATTCTTCTGCTTCAGTCTCTATCTTGCTAAATTATCTAGCGCGTCTTGTTTACCAAACACTGAGCGTTTTGGTACATGGGCATTGCTATTAACGATGCAGCTGCTGCTCATAATTTCTAAACTAATGTCAGTTGGGTCCTTTGCGACAAAGGGGGAAAGATCTTCATCATGTCGGGAATGGTGGAGCTCCTCTTTAATTACCATCATGACTTTGTCGCATGTCATCAATGGGCTCGTTCAGCAAATATTTTCGATTTGCGATTTATGATTGCAGGTGTTACCTGCTGAATGCAGTGATTGCCGATCGCGATGGGCAAATTCGACATGGTATGGGTTATCTTTTTATCTTGCAGATAGCTTGTGTATCGTTCATCCGATCTTTATTATTCCTTCAGCAAATCGATAAATAATTTTGATTACTAGATATCTCTAAAAAATACGAACAATCTATCATCAAAACTGTGGGAGATATGACGTTAAAATAAACTTGATCTGCCTGCAAGTATAAGAAATATATGTTCCATACATGTCAAAGTTCTATCTCTTACTAGCTCTGAGATCTGTGCGTTCATACAGACGGACAGACGGACATGGCTATATCGACTCGGCTGTTGATGCTGATCAAGAATATATATACTATATAGGGTCGGAAATGATTCCTTCTCCCTGTTACATACTTTTTCACAAACTTAATATACTCTGTGTACCTTTGGTACAGAGTATACAAATTTTTATAACACATGACAAGTTTCACTGCCATTACTTAGTTTTTTTAGGAACGTGTGGTATAGAAATATTTTGCTTCAAGATGTTAAATGTTGCTCTGAGGAAATAGTCTATTACACTTTAGTCAGAGAAACTCCGTAAGCTGCCTGTACACTTTTTATATATCTCTAAATAGTCGGTTGTTAAAAGTTTCTAAAGCGAAACTCTCATTCGAGCTCTCATCCCATCTCATTCTCATCAAATTTTCCAAATTTTTAGAGGAATTTGCTTTGCTATTACACTTTCTTTAGAGAAACTCTTTATATATATATGAGAAGTTTAATGGCAGCTTTAGTTAAATTAGATATGTATATGTATATATGACAAGAGTAAACGCAGATTTACAAAATTTAAAAAGTGAGTAATTTGTTTCGGAACTAAATCAGAATTGCTTTCGGCTTCTTTTTCAAAAAGTAAAAGGAGAAAATATGCGCGGTTATATCTTTACTTCTACATAGATGGTGTCTTGAATTGAATATAGTACAACAAATGGGTAGACCAACTATAGAAAATTTGAAGTCATCAACGCCAATAGGACGATAATTTAACAAAAATAAGAAAATTTCTAGTCATCAATACTAATAATGAGATTATTTTACATACTTTTGTAAAAAGATTTTAACTAAGGTTAAGGATTTTAACTGAGGTATACATTGGATTGTTATGTTCTTGCAAAACACTTTAGAAAATTACAATTTTCGCTTAAAGCAAAGGAAATTTATGGCTAAAAGCCACTATTTTGTTGGTTTTTCCTTCACCCCTTAAACCCCTTCCAAGTGGAAGCCAGCAATTTTGCTCAATTGTGGCCATCAATTTCACTTGCTCAACCTATCGGCGGCAATGACAATGACAATGTCGTGTACCGTTAGTCCAGGTACCCAATCAACATGGGTGAAATGTCTGACCAAGTGGAAGATATGCGGTTATTGATTACGTGCCACGTTTGCTTAATCGGAGACAGACAGACGTAATTGACGGGGGGGGACCAAATTGTTGGCTTATTGTTTATAGAGTGGTTAGTTATTTAGTTTGCAGTTTGTCGCCCTGGCAATATGCATAATAATATGCATGACGGACTGGTGAATGAACTGAAAACGGAGATGGATTGGATGGCGGCTGGTTTGGTATGCCTTTGGGGACAAATAAACTTTGACAAAGGATTTAATTTCGACTTTGGCCCGGAACCATAGATCTGGCTGTGACAGGCACCACAAGTGCAAGGCCATAAACAAGACTGTGGTTAACCCAAATTGCAACTCGAAAGGCAACTTTTATTTAGCTTTAGCGGTAAGCATTTTATTTTCAAGCCCGCTGCACATTGAGGCAAATCCAGTGTAATTGGTGCACGTAAAGCCAACCATTGTCTGGGCTCTAGCGAAACTTCATCATCTGCTGCTGCTCTCATTGCAAATGAAAGTGCGCACAATTGCCCGCCAATCGCAATTTGACAAATATTCAAACAACCACAAACGAGCGCAATTCAATTGAAGAAGAGGCGGCGGCGGCAACCATTGTCTTTCAATTGAAAATTGAACGTGAAGATGAGGTGATGCCAGTGGCGGAGTCGTTGCACGATGAGCGAGCAAAAAGTAAATTTGCATAGAGTCTTACAATTCAATCTAATTTGTGCGAGTTCATTGATGTTGAGTGGTGCACAGCAAGCGATTTTTTAATGGCACTTACCTTCATCTTCTGCTTTGGGGATTTATGGGTTTCGTTATGATGGTGTTAATTTGCGGTTTGTTGTGTAGAAAGCTGGGGGCAATAGTTGTGGCTGACTTTTGGCTTCTGCTTCTTCTTCTATGCTACTCCAGCATCAAATAGATGAAGATCAAAATAGCAATTAAGTAGATAATCACATCAATTAACTTCATGTCAACGTGCGCCGCGGCGCTTTCTTTTGTCGGAACTGCACAGAAAAGCGTGTGGAGACGGAGCAGCAAGGTCTGCACTTGTTCAAGTCGCGTAGATAACTGAATGCCGCTTGGCAAGTGAGTGCAGACAAAAACATTGAGCCGCTGGAAGAGAAGCCGCGCGTATTGGAAGCGGTTCGCAAAGAAAGTGATCGGATTTTCCTTCGTCGTTGGTTGTCGTGTTTGGCGCCGAAAACTTGTTCATTGACCAGGCTTAACACGCGACTACACACACACACACGACATGCCAGTCAGTGTATGCACTGTGTTAGCCATTTGAATGAAAGTGTTTGGATTGTTCTTGGGAGGGAAAGAAACAAAAGACTGAGGCCACGAACTTGCTGGTGTGCTTGGTTGTCTCGTCAACACTCGCTCTTTACCTTAAAAAGCAATGCAAACCAGGCGCACATGAACATCAGTTGGCTCTTTACAGTATCTGGCATTTGGCAGCTGGCAACTGGCACCTGTTTCCATCCGCAGCAAGAACAAAGCCAGGCTACCGACATTATGAAATAGCTGGCAAACAAGGTACAGTGGTTCAATCTATTTCTTTATTTTCTAGTTTGCAAATTTGAGTTTGATTGTTTTGTTAATGAAGAATAACTGTAGCTTGTAGATTCCCATAACGGATTCAGGCGTGAATCTAGGATTGGATTTTGGCTCAAGACAATTATTTTTTAAAGAAAAATGTTATTTTATTTGTCAAAACTCTTCTGGTATCGCATTGTAGTTAAATCTCTTATCTATACTTATAAATCTCTAGGTCCAACTGACTGACAGATAATCAACGCACAGCCAATACTGCTTACCATAGAGATCTACGATTTGTAAGTCAAATGGACATTTTTGACAAATCATTCTTAACAGCAGTAGTCCGGTGAATTTCAGCTCTTTCCCGGTTTTTATACCCTTGCAAAGGGAATTATAATTTTGCCCTGAAGTTTGCAAAGCATAGAAATATTCATTTCCGACCCCATAAAATAAATATATTCTTGATCAGGGCGACGAGCTGAGTCGATTGAGCTTTGTCCGCCCGTCTGTCTGTCCGTCTGTCTGTCTGTTTCTACGCAAGCTAGTCTCCAGTTTTAAGGCTATCTAGCTGAAATTTTGCACAGAGTCTCTTTTTACTACACGCTAATATATCGAAGCCGACCGGATCGAATGAATGTATATCTTATAGCTGCCATAGGAACCATCGATCGGAAAATGGGTCTTACTGAGAAAAACTTTTTTGGTTTCAATGTAAGCGTCCTCAAACTCGTCCATTATTATTATTTTATGCTTTCAAACAGATTTGCAAACTTTGGCCAAGATCGCATGACTATATCTTATAATTGTCATAGGACCGATCGGTCGGAAAATGGGTCTTTTCTGTGTTCAAGTAAATCGTTCTTAAGGTCGGTGATTCTTAATATAAAACGCTTTACTAAACGCTTTATAAATCGCGGTGACTATATCCTATGGTTGCCATAAAACAAATCGGTCGAAAATTTTTCTTAGTAAGAAATTTTTTGTTTGTTTTTAATGTAAGCGTCCTTAAACTCACTGACTCATCTCAGATCCGATGACTAAATCTTAAGGACAGATCGGTTCGAAAAAGGGGTCTTAGTGAATATTTTGGTTTTAAATTTTATCTTTCTTAAACTCGGCGATTGTTAATTTGATATGTTTTCAAAAAGATTCGCGAAATTTTGTCGAAATTAGATGATTATCTGTCGGAAAATGGGTTTAAGTTACAAAATTTTTGATTTTTGTGTAAGCGTTCCTTAACTCTGACATTTCAAAAACAGCATATACACAGACGAACTTAGCTTGGCCTTCCCGTTTTTTATTAATTTTAGTCACGGATTTTCGGAAAATTTAAAATGTACATTTTATTTTATTTATTTCCGGTTTTTAGTTTAACAGCCAGGAATTCGGCTTACTGCGCTCCAAAGAGTACAGTTCCCTCTATGCATCTAAATTTTTAATTGCATACCTCCGTTTATGATGGCCTTGAAAGCAATTTTGAAAATTGACTTGTATTCAGCTTGAAAACCTCCCTCGAACGGTATCAATTTCATTCCCCGGCCCTCAAGAGCCCAATATTTGTTGAACTGTGTTATCAAAACACAATCCGATGCAATCAAATTAGCTTGTTCTAACACGAATGGGTGTGACTGATTTCCACTAATTAAACCGAACCCATTACGAAACATGCAATTCGTATCAAATAGAAATGATATAAATGCCAACTCGTTAGACGCCAATGCCTGTACTAAGGAATAATGTGGACAATTGGGATATACGTTTTGTGGACGACAAGTCTGGTAAAAAAAAGAGTTGTAACCTGAAAAATCGAAAAGAAAATTTAAAATTATTTATCACTTCAGTGCGGAGGTTCCTATATAACACAACTGAAATCATTCGAAGGATTTGCTGGTGAAAAGGAAACTTATATGGATTTTCGTGGTCTCAAACTGATTGGACGAGACCGTGGCTTAAACGGAACACTTATTGTAAGCTCTGATTTGGGCGATGAATTTGAATCGACGATGGAATTCTTTGTTAATAATTCTGGTGAATGGACTCCAATGCCTTACGGTATCAAGTCAATGAAGGCTTGTGCGTTCCATACAAATATTTTCTTTAAACATTTTGATCCTGCAACTAAGGAAACGAATATGCCATCAGTTGCCGAAGGCTATTGTCCCATTAAAAAGGGAGAATATTGGATTAAAAATGGACAATTTGCACCTCCAGACAGCAATTTTGCAGTTTTTGTCAGACGTGGCCTTACAAAGGCCATATATACGCTTACAAAGAATGGTAAAAATGTTGGTGGCTACACATGTATTGGAAAAGTGGAGGATCGTCAAACTTAAATATGTAAAATACAGACAAAAGAACTTTACAGAAATTACTCTGTATGAAGATATGACGATTGCAAGTATTTGGAGCATTGGTTTTGAACTGTTTCTTGAGTGAAAAGAGCATATATGCTTCTATAAATTTCGGTTCGGATTAACAAACATAAAAATCATTTAAAAATTATATCTTCTGCCCAGGAACTTTTTGTATTTTTCTATCACAAATAAAGCTGTGTGCGTTCTCGACTTAATCAAGAGATGGTCTAAATGCGCTGTCCTTACCACAACTGCATTTTGCATTTTCGCACATTTTGTACATTTTCCCCCATACAATTGTTTAAGGGCACTTGAGGTGGCATAAAAGTGCATTTTGAAACAAGTAAGAAAGTCGGTCAAGTCCGACAATAATATACTCTATACCTGGTGTAACAGCTGAAAGCAGCGCTGCTGAACAATAGATGGCTTCTTACTTGATTTTTTTTACAAGAATCACAGATTTTTGTTCTTGCCAAATTTGGAAATTTTTCTATAAGGACAGCCGACACCGCGCGGACACGAGTTTTTCTGTGATAAGCATCGTTCAGGGATTGCAGCATCGAGATGTAAATTCTATAACATTTCAGTATAGCCTGAAGTCACTGTGTATATACTTACACACTCGTTGTTCTTTAAAATTATAGCGCACTATTTTTATACTCTGTACCGAAGGTACACAGAGTATATTAAGTTTGTGCAAAAGTATGTAACAGGGAGAAGGAATCGTTTCCGACCCTATAAAGTATATATATTCTTGATCAGCATCAACAGCCGATTCGATATAGCCATGTCCGTCTGTCCGTCCGTCCGTCCGTCCGTCCGTCCGTCTGTCCGTCCGTATGAACGAAGAGATCTCAGAGATGGTAAGAGATAGAGGTTTGACATGTATGGGGCATATATTTCTTATACTTGCAGGCAGATCAAGTTTATTTTCAATTTTTGCCACGCCCCCTCCCGCCCCCGCAATTTGGAAAAAACGTCATATCTCCTACAGTTTTGAAGATAGATCGTTCGTACTTTCTAGAGATACCTTGTAAACAAAATTATTTATCGATTTTCTGAAGGAATGATAAAGATCGGATGAACGATACTCAAGTTATGAGCAAAAAACGGCCAGTAAACACCCACCACCCCCCACCCATCACCACAGCATTCTATTGAACGGAAATCCTAGTGAGAGAGAGAGAAAGAGAGAGAGAGAGTGAAACTTAGAGATGAGCGAGTATAACTCGTGAGCAAATGCGAGCTGCGACGTTAAGGGTACAGAGTATGTTATAGTCGGGCTTGACCGACTTTCTTTCTTGTTTGTATATAAATATTAACAAGCGTTTCTATTAGCTTAATTTTTTTCCAAGAAGTCGTCTCCGTCCCTTCGTGCAAATTTTAAAGCTTACTAAAAATATTGTAAGGATATTTCCAGAATTTTTTCAAATATATTAAAACGGCTAATCAATATTATATATGCTGAGTGTCAAAGCATGTTTAATATCAAATTTTTATTTGATTCTTTAAAGTGAATTTCGCGGAAAGTAGTGGCTGTCCCATCGTGAATCCTTTTTAAGAGTACTAAGAATATCAAGAGGATTAATCATAATTTTTTTAAAAAATCTGAAAATGACCGTTTCTCCTACAGTTCAACTATCGCGAATATTTTTATCACAATGTAAAGGAAAAACAATATTTTTTGAACATTGACATAAACATAGACCCATCAAATATTTGGCTAGAATTCTGAAAAAAACCATTAAAAACCGTGGAAAACTGCGGTTATAGCCTTAAAAAACAATTCAAATGTTTGGAGACTATGAAAAAAATAGTTGAAGAAATAATTACCCATATATTATACTTTATAGGGTCGGAAATGATTCCTTCTTCCAGAATATACTCGGTGTACCTTTTGTACAGACAATAAAAATGTAGTCGCATTACTCGATAGTTAATAATAATTTTTTTGAATATTGGTAAAGTGGCCAACACTTTACTAAGGCGCACAACAGAAAGATAGAATTTGCAATTAAATTATACATTTGTTATTATACTTACCCTTAGCACTATAGCTGAGTACAATTCAAATGTGTGTAAAATGTTTTTTTTTTCTATTTTTTTAAATCCAATAACAGTGCATTGGTTTTGAGTATACACTGTTTATACCTTCTTCTTCATGGCGCTTTGCCAAGTGTTCACTTCTTATTACCTCCTAGTCTGTGGTACCGTTAAACGAAAACTAGCAAACCAACCATGCTTCTCATAGAAAATTGATTAATGTGCAAATTGAGTTATTTGTCCTCAACATAAATGGCAATTGGTTTTAGTTACAAAAATTTTTTATTTTTATGTAAGCGTTCTTAAACTCTAACATTTCAAAAACAGCATTTGCAAGTGTATAAAATCTTCAGCACAGACGAACTTAGCTTGGCCTTCTCGTTTTTTATTATTTTAGTGACGGATTTTCGAAAAATTTAATATGTACATTTTATTTTATTTATTTCCGGTTTTTAGTTTAACAGGCATGAATCCGGTTTACTGCGCTCCAAAGAGTACAGTTTCCTCTATGCATCTAAATTTTTAATCGCATCACTCCGTTTATGATGGCCTTTTAATAAATTTGTAGAAATTTCCTCTTTTTAACAACTTTTCTCGAAAACTTGAAAGCAATTTTGAAAATTGACTTATATTCAGCTTGAAAACCTCCCTCGAACGGTATCAATTTCATTCCCCGGCCCACAAGAGCCCAATATTTGTTGAACTGTGTTATCAAAACACAATCCGATGCAATCAAATGAGCTTGTTCTAATACTAATGGGTGCGACTGATTTCCACTTATTAAACCGAACCCATTACGAAACATGCAATTCGTATCAAATAGAAATGATATAAATGCCAACTCGTTAGACGCCAATGCCTGTACTAAGGAATAATGTGGACAATTGGGATATACGTTTTGTGGACGACAAGTCTGGTAAAAAAAAGAGTTGTAACCTGAAAAATCGAAAAGAAAATTTAAAATTATTTATCACTTCAGTGCGGAGGTTCCTATATAACACAACTGAAATCATTCGAAGGATTTGCTGGTGAAAAGGAAACTTATATGGATTTTCGTGGTCTCAAACTGATTGGACGAGACCGTGGCTTAAACGGAACACTTATTGTAAGCTCTGATTTGGGCGATGAATTTGAATCGACGATGGAATTCTTTTTTAATGATTCTGGTGAATGGACTCCAATGCCTTACGGTATCAAGTCAATGAAGGCTTGTGCGTTCCATACAAATATTTTCTTTAAACATTTTGATCCTGCAACTAAGGAAACGAATTTGCCATCAGTTGCCGAAGGCTATTGTCCCATTAAAAAGGGAGAATATTGGATTAAAAATGGACAATTTGCACCTCCAGACAGCAATTTTGCAGTTTTTGTCAGACGTGGCCTTACAAAGGTCTTATATACGCTTACAAAGCATGGTAAAAATGTTGGTGGCTACACATGTATTGGAAAAGTGGAGGATCGTCAAACATAAATATGTAAAATACAGAAAAAAGAACTTTACCGAAATAACTCTGTATGAAGATACGACGATTGCAAGTATTTGGAGCATTGGCTTTGAACTGTTTCTTGAGTGAAAAAAGCATATATGCTTCTATAATTTTCGGTTAGGTTGAACAAACATAAAAAACATTTAAAAATGATATCTTCTGCCCAGGAGTTTTATGTATTTTTCTATCACAAATAAAGCTGTGTGCTGGTGGATTTGCTGCATTTGCTTTGCTCATGTTCAATGCTAACCATCTAGATGAATTTCGTAGCAATCTACTTCACCCTCATTGATTTTAAAACCATCTACATGCTTATGCAAATGAAGTATTTTTGTGTATCCGCGCATATGGTCACACTGGAAAATATTTGAAAACAAAAAACAACTGCTGCTAAAAACAGTAAAGTCTGAATTGTTATTAAGTAAACCAAAAATGGAAAATATAGGATGTGCCTTTAATATATAAGAACACCTGCAGACATTGCTGAAATTACAGATGCACATTCTGATTCCCCTAGTTCATTACTTAAGCTAAGTTTACACATCCAAATAATTTGGCAAAATTTTGATAAAAATAGCCATGATTAAAGATTTTACAGGATTAAAAACTTAAACTGTGGTTCCATACGCAAATAATTAGATCAAATATGGCCGGAAAGTTCCACAATTTGGCATATATAGCCCAATTTTCATGAAAATTTGACCAAATTATTTGACTGTGTGAACATAGCATTCGACCTACTGCTTAATCTCCCATCATAGTAACAAGTCGTTCCAAAAGAAACACCTTCTCCTCCTCTGTGAAATTCTTGCTTTAATTTCTAAAATTGGCGCGCAATAAAAAAGACTAAATTCAATCGAGTGCAGAGGTGCTGCCAACCTAGTATTTAACCATTCCAGCCCTCCCGGTGTGACCGTGGCGTAAATGCCCTAATTTATAATCAACCTACATGAGACAACCAATTGCACAAAAACCATCTAGATGCAAAATCTAGATGGATTTCGATTTGAGCAAAAACATGAACATGAGAAAACGGCCCTTAGACTCCGATCTTCGGGCCTGCTCTCGTCGGACCATATTCTGCTGAGGAGTTACCAACTCCTCGCCTCCAGCAGTAAACAGTTCAGCTGGTAGGTCACCTGCTATAATTTTAAATTGGTAATACTGATATCGACTTATTGTGCGCCAAATTGAACACAACGCCATCCCAAAATTGACATGTGTGACAGTATGCCTTTTCGTTTTCATACGGTATTCGTTCTTGTTTGAGCTTCATTTCGCTGAAGTGTAAACAGCAAAGTTGGAATCTTTCAACTATTGAGAAAATTAAAAGATATGTATCAAAAAGTTGATTATTTTTAAGATATATAATATAAACACGACACCCAGTAATTGTTACTATTAATTTTGAATATTAACTATTATGTGACACGCGATTTGGGTATACAAAAAAAATTGTACACTACCGTAACCATGTGGAAGATCAGTAATAAACTTAAATTGCTCGGACTTTACAAATATGATTGACATGAACGATAAATCAAACATATTCACCATTTACTCTAAGCATTGCTAATGAAGTTCTAAAACAATATCTAGGAAACGATGAGCCACCGCTGCCTGATCCGAAAATTCAGTTACACATACAAGGAACGGAAAGACACGTTCAAACCAGTTTTAGAACAGAATCGAGAAGAAGTTATGTCTGTCTTTTCTAAAAAAAATCGTCTCTCCATTCCTTGTATTACTTCATTCAATAAAATTTTTTCCTTTAACATTTCATATGATTTTATTTGTTAAGTTGTATTTTGGTTAAAATATATTTGTTCATTCAGCGCTCAATATTTTGGGCTATTTCTTGGTCAAAGATTCGTCGCTTTGTGCGATAATTTCGTCAATTTTCCCCAAAAGGTGAAAAACCCACAAAAATGCACGAAAACGCCCCCAGGCGGCTATTAAAAATAAAATTAAATGTGAAATATGGAGTTGCCGACCCAAAAAAACACCGGTATACACATTTTCAATTATTTTTTTACATTTTAAATGGACTAAATAGGTCGATTTTTGAGAATTATGGAAAATATCTTCATCGTAATTTTAGCAGGCTCGAAAATGATTTTAGAGGTATGGTTCCTTGGGCATGGTTCCTTGGGCAAGTCGCGATGAGCCCATGCAGTAAAAATAATTGACCCACTCTAATATATCAGGGGTGCCACAGAAATCACTTTCGCTCTGTTTTCGAGTGATTTGAAAATCGCGCACCCTTGAGCCGGCGATTTGCTTAAATAAGCCCCCAGAATGCATTTTGATTAAAATAATCCTTATTGATTCATAAATGGTGTTTAATTTGTGAATAAACTACATCAAAAAAATTAAACATTTAGTATTTTAAGATTATTACATTAGCATTTGTTATAAGTCGCTAGTTTAATCGCTTGTTAAATGTTTCATTTGGTGCAACTCACCAACATCCTTTCCACCTTTTAACATTTGAATTTCGAAATAAATCGAATTAAGTTTTATGGTGTATAATATAGCAATTTTTGTGTTAAAACATAGATAAAATGATTAGATTAGTTAGGAGTAATTTTTGCGTTGATATTTTGCTTATTTATTGTGGAAAATTCGTAAATCGATTGCTGCCGATCGAGTTCAACAAAGTGGCAACGCCGAAGCCAAAATAATGACGAGAAGCCGCTCAAATGTTAGCAAATTTTATTATTCTTCCGAATTGTTAATAATTTCCATAAATTAAAATAGGGAAAGCATCAAACAAATGTCAAGAGCGAAATTTTCTTGGCTTTTATGAAGGAAAGGGATACACAAGGGATACACAAGGAAAAAAAGATCACGATATTTAGTATCAATCTGGTATTTTGTAGTATCAAATCGGCCTTCAGCTGAAAAATACCCAGATGATATGTTCGAATATTTCACTTTGACATTTCGAACACATCAAAGTGATATTTTTTCAGATCAACAATTTGATACTCTTTAATATCAATGATATATTATCACAGTATCAAAGGTATATTTTCAAAATACCTGTAGGACATGGTTTTAGTTTCAAAGAAATAATTTTAAAATATTTCGTACGCAAATTTTTCAATGTTTATTTTTTGTATCAGTTCAAGACATCCGTCTTCCATTTTAATCTCAAAATTATAAAAAATTAATATATTTAAACTCGCATGAGTATTTTTGTGCATGAGTGCGAAATCTGTCGAAAGCAAAGGCTGAGCATGCGCTTTTTTGTTATGCCCTTGAACGTCAAACAGCACACAAGCACACATATACATACATACATGCATATGCAAACATGCGTACATTTGTATGTACGCATGTTTGAATATGCATGTATGTGTGCTTGTGTGTTGTTTGACGTTCAAGGGCATATTTAAACACCCACTTCTACAACACACTAAAACGGTAAATCCTCATACGTAGTTGTGAAGTAATGTAAAAGTTCACAAATAATTTGGAAGAGTAGGCAGGCGTAAAATTTGTTATATAAAAATTAGACATTACTTCACAACTGCGTAGAGAGCTCAAAGGGAAAAAACACGCACAATATGTAAGTAAGAGTGTATGTAATATAATCGTACACACTATTAGCGACTGAATAAAGGCAATAGCCTTTTTATAATTTATAAATTTGCAAGTACAACAACAGTACAACAAAACACACACATTCAAATCACTTTTTTATTAACCTTTCACACGCGCCAGCACAGATCGAATGACGAAATTCGCAAGAAGAAGCTAGAAGTTCGCTGCAGACCCGACGCTAACTTCGAAACGTTCACGAAGAAAAAACGACCGGCACTCGTTTCGCGCTTGCGGCAGCAGAGCAATGAGCATTGTTATTGCTTTTTTCGAGATAGACTCTTGCTGTCTCTGTTTGATTTGAGAAACGCTGTGTGTCTCTTTCTACTTTCAGAATTTCGATGTGTACTTTGATCTGAAATCATATCACTACGGCATTTTTCATATCACTTTGATCATTTCAGTCTTCAATACAATATTTTTAGTATCAATGTAGTACTACAGGTTCAAATTGGTATTAAATAGTTATATGATGATAAGTGATATGAAAAAATTAATATTATTGATATAATATTAAAATACCTGATCTTATTTTTTTCTGTGTGGCTGCAGCCTGGAATAAACTGACCTTAAATCGGGCAAACCTCTTCCGATTGCTGGAATTTAATAAAGCGGGGGTCCAAGGTTACTTTCTAGCAACAGTAGCATTACCAACAGAATGTTGCCTATATGCCGTATGTATATCGTCTGATTAAGAAAGCGGGTCCGATGTGGATCCTAGCCGGCTGCATTTTGTTGTCTCTGCGAGAGGCATTTATTTAATTAAAGCAATTATTTTGTTTAAATTTTCGTTCGCCGTTCTCGTGTATCCTTACAGCAGCTAGAGTTGCAAGGAATCATTTTTATTTTGGCGGGCGGCAAATTTGAATTTTTTGTTTGCGAAATATATAAAAACTAACTCAGATTACTCAAATTATGTTTGTATTGCTTAAAAACGAACTAACCAATTATTTTACTTTTAAAAATATTAATATCGAGAAGGCCAAATTAAGTTCGTCTGTGCCCAAGTTTTTATACCCTTGCCCTTATAAAGAAAAAGTTTTTTTTTACTAAGACCCATTTTCCGACCCATCGGTCCTATGGCAGCTGAAGGATATAGTCATCCGATCTTGAACAAATTTTGCAAATCTATTTGAAAGCATATAATATTAATAATGGCCGAGCTTAAGGACGCTTTCATTGAAAACAAAAAAGTTTTTCTCACTAAGACCCATTTTTCGACCGATAGTTCCTATGGCAGCTATAAGATGTAGTCATCCGATCCGGTCGGTTCCGACACATTAGCAGCGTGCAGTAAAAAGAAGACTGTGCAAAATTTTAGCTCGATAGTCTTAAAACTGAGAGACTAGTTTGCGTAGAAACAGACAGTCAGACGGACAAAGCTCAATAGACACAGCCTGTCGCCCTGATCAAGAATGTATATAGTTTATAAGGTCGGAAATGAATATTTCTATGTGTTGCAAACTTATGGGCAAAATTATAATACCCTTTGCAAGGGTATAAAAATGCATAAAAAGGATTAGTCTTATTTGCTATTGCGGTGTGTCTACCCTACGCAGTCAAGTTTGAAAGGGTTTGTGTACAAGCTTAAAAATAAAATCAATCGAAGTTCTGTGGCTTGGCGAAATTTTCGAGCGATTTAACAAGTTGGTGAGTGAATTCTGTGGCACCCCTGTATATATACGTAGAAATACAGGGGTGCCACAGAATTTAGAATAAGCCTTTTCATGCGATTTTATTAATATTTTTAAATGTAAAGTATTTGGTTAGTTCTTTTTTAAACAAAATAATCTTAATTTTCTTCAACGGAGTTGAATGTTTTTTAATTCAAACATCAAAAATTGTAATTTGCCGCCCGCCAAAGTAAAAATGAAACCTTGCAACTCTAGCTGCTGTACGGTAACCAAGGGCGTAGCCAGGGGGGGACAGCGGGGAGGACCTGCCACCCCTTAATGATTGATTTTGCCCCGGAAAATGCACGTTTTCATTTATATCTTAAGTTTTCCGCTATTATTTTGCCGATTGTTTCTCATTTCATATCAAATGCACCTTAATCTGATTATTTAATGTTGAAAAATATATTTTAAGAAATATTTTAGAAACGTTCAGGCAATGCAGCCCCTACTTTTTCGGAAAGCTGGCTACGCCCTTGATGGTATCACGAGTACGGCAAACGAAAAGGTAAACAAAACAATATACGTAGGCAAAATTCTGTGGGTAATGCTCCTTCTGCTTGAAAAGTACCTTGGGCCCAGCCTTATTTGATTGAAGCAATCGGAGGAAAGGTTGGCCAATTGCATGGTCAGTTTGATCCAGGCTGCAGCCAACTGACGCCCTTTGTGAAATTGCGAGCTAAGTCCTTATGCTCCTTCATAAGAGAAAGGAAAATTTCGCTCTGGACATCTGGTCGGTGCTTTCCCTATTATAATTTATTGAAATTATAAACAACGCGAAAGATTAATAAGTCAATCTAATTTTTTATCTTTATTTCAGCACTAAAATCGCAATTTTACACACCATAAAACTAAATTCGAATAATTTCGAAATTCAAACGTTAAAAGGTGGCACCACTGAAATACTAGCGATTCGGTGAGTTGCAGCGAATGAAACATTTAACAAGCGATTTAACTAGCGATTTATAGCTTGCTGATGTAATATACTTAAAATGCTAAATGTTTAATTTTTTTGATTTAGATTATTCACAAATTAAACACCATTTATGAATCAATAAGGATTATTTTAATCAAAATGCATTTTGGGGGCTTATTTAAGCAAATCGCCGGCTCAAGGATGCGCGATTTTCAAATTACGCGAAAACAGGCTCTGTGGCAGGGCGAAATCAAATTCGTGCGATTTTCGAGCGGAAGTGATTTCTGTGGCACCCCTGATCATTTTAATTATGACCGAGTTTAAGAACGCTAACATTGAAAACCAAAATGTTTTTCTCACAAAAACCCATTTTCCGAACGATCTTTTCTATGGCAGCTACAAGAAGTAGTCATCCGATCCGGGCGGTTCCGACATATTAGCAGCGTGTAAAAGAAGACTCTGTGCGAAATTTCAGCTCGATAGAAACAGACAGACGGACATACTGTTCGAGAATATATACACTGTAAGTCGGAGATGATTCCTTCAATGCGTTGCAAACTCCTGGGCAAAATTTAAATTCACTTTTCAAGTGTATAACAAGTATAAAATTTGGTCAAGCCCGACTATGATATACTCTGAGTCCGCAAAGATTGTGTATTTCTGATCAATTTAAGTTCGAAGTGGCAAAGCACCCTAAAGTGAGTGAAGTGTTGTCCATCGCCGTTGCCAGTTCTACCTATCATAACTGTTTGTTTTCCTTATATCTCGACTATCGTTCATCTGATCTTCACTATTCCTTTGGTGGATCGGTGAATAATATTGATTTCTAAATATGCGTTGAAGGTACGAACCAACAATCTGCAAATCTGTGGGATATGGGACTTTTTTCTATATTGCGTGAAAAACTAAAAAAAAAAACCTCTGCCTGCAAGCATAAGAAATATACATATGTCCCATACACCTTTATCTCTTAACATTGTAACTTAACGCACTCTGCCTATTATGTGGCTACCCACCCCTGACATAGATAAGTAATTCAGTCTTAGAATGGGCCATCGGCATCCCATAATTGAAAGAATAAACTTATATTATCAAAACACAATCAGATGCAATCAAATTAACTTGTTCTAACACAAATGGGTGTGACTGATTTCCACATGTTTGCAATTATAGAACCAAACCCATTACGAAACATGCAATTCGTATCAAATAGAAATGGTATAAATGCCAACTCGTTAGATGCCAATGCCTGTACTATGAATAATGTGGACAATTTGGATATTCGTTTTGTTGAGGACAAGTCTGGTAAGAAAAAAAAGAGTTGTAACGTGAAAAATCGAAATGTAATTATAATTATAAAATTTAACTTATCACTTCAGTGCCTGGCCGGAGGTTCCCTTAATGTACAACTGATATCATTCGAAGGATTTGCAGGTGAGAAGGAAACTTATATTGATTTTCGTGGTATCAAACTGATTGGACGAGACCGTCGCTTAAACGGAACACTTATTATAAGCTCTGATTTGGGAAATGAATTTGAATCGACGATGGAATTCTTTGTTAATGATTCTGGTGAATGGACTCCAATGCCTTATGGAATCAAGTCAATGAAGGCTTGCGAATTTCATCAAAAATTTTTCTATAAATATTTTAATCCTAAAAGAGAGGAAACGAATATGCCATTAGTCGCCAAAGACTATTGTCCTATGAAAAAGGGAGAATATTGGGTGAGACATAAACTAATAAGACCAGGCAACAATTTTGGAGTGTTTATCAGACGTGACTTAACAAAGGTCATATATACGTTTAAAAAGAATGGTGAAAATGTTGGAGGCTACACATGTGTTGGAAAAGTGGAGGATCATCAAACGTAAATATGTAAAATATAAATAAAATAACTATACCGAAATAACTTTGTATAAAGATTTTAGAAATATAAAAGTAGTGAAAGCAATGCATCTAATTTGCAATATTTTGGTTTGATTCTAATTATAACAGGTGAAATACACATTTAAACTGTTTCTCGTGTGAAAAGAGAAGACGATTCTACAATTCGGTTCAACAAACATTAAAATATTCAAAGGTCAATTCTTGTCTTAAAATGTCAAAAAAATATAATGAACATTTTGGAATGACGTTCAAAATTAAGCCCACACTCGAAACTCGATTCAAACGTTTATATAATGATTCTCCAACACATTGGTTATATTCTTCACTGGCTACAATGATAAAATAGAGTACCTAATTTGCCAGTGTCAAAGACGGTTTCAGAAAATGACGATGAAGAAATGTATCCCCGAGGTGTTAACGCTAAAAACGTGTGCTGATCGAAGGCTTGAACCAAAACGTCAGCCCAAAAAACTCGAATCATATAAAATCAAATTAAATATACCTAGGTAAGGTAAAAGGTGTCCGGAATTTCCAGTACCTAGGTAAATGTTCAGGTAGAAAGGAGGTACTTTTAAATTTAAAAGCATGGACTAAACCAAAAATCTTTGTCTCGCTTGAAGTCAAGTTTTCAATAAAAGAAAATCGTCTTAAAACTCCTTTTTTAAGAGAATCTTTAAGTGGTTCACAAGCATTGAAGTTTATGTATTACTCGAAGTAAAGTATGCAGCAAAAATGCTAAATCACAATAAAATCTTTCGACCTGCAGAAGATAAATATCCTTAGCGAAAATGTCAGTAACATTATTCAATTCTTGTGGCGGAAGAGCTTTTCATTTAAGCTCTCCAATTCCTTAACTTCATCTGCTGCTATTGTGGATCTGCTAACAGAATTCCAAAATGCCGTAGCTTTCGCAAAGGAAAATTGCAGAACCGCTTGAACTTGAATTATGTTTTAAGAAGAGCCTGTCCAGCACCTTTCGTGACAACCAAGTTGCAAGTGTGTGATCCGAATCCAAAGAGCCTTGGCAAAATAATTTCAGCTTGAGCTGAACCATCCAGCTCTATTACCTTTATAACATAAATGGCAAATACCGTGACAACATATTGAAGAGGTGTGTAAGCAACAGAGCTATAATGTAATCAATACTTATCGTATTTAATTACTTTTTATTACCATAAAAACAATTTTTCAGATAATGAACATACAATTCCTGATTACGATTTTTCAATGATCGTAATTGTAACTTGGAATTACGATTATTCAGTGAATATTACAAAATTTAATTACTTTTACAATTACTTGAATAATTGTGCCTGTAAAGTGGGATTATTGAATAATTGTTGTTAAAGAGTTGATTTATTATATATTTGCAGGTGAAAAATATAATATTACAAATTATATATATTATAAATTTTGTTTTTTTTTTTATATTTGACTCATTACGATACGCAGCGTGTCATACGATACGTGACTAGCCTTTCTCTAATGACGTACTTCTAATGTTTTTATACTCTGTACCGAAGGAACATAGAGTATATTAAGTTTGTGCAAAAGTATGTAACAGCCAGAAGGAATCATCTCCGACCCTTATTCTTGATCAGCATCAACAGCCGAGTCGATATAGCCAAGTCCGTCTGTCCGTATGAACGAAGAGATCTCAGAGATGATAAGAGATAGAGGTTTGACATGTATGGAAGATATATTTCTTATACTTGCAGGCAGATCAAGTCTATTTTCAATTTTTGCTACGCCCCCTCCCGCCCCCGCAATTTGAAAAAAACGTCATATCTCCCACAGTTTTGATGATAGCTTGTTCTTCTAAAGAAAAATTATTCAAAATTATTTATCGATTTGCTGAAGGAAAGATAAAGATCGGATGAACGATGCTCAAGTTATGAGCAAAAAACCTGTTAACACCCACCACACCCCCACCCATAACCAGAACATTCCGTTCAACATAGGCGGTCTTAGTGCGAGAAAGAGAGAGCGAGAGAGAGAAACTTAGAGATGAGCGTATAGGACCGCCCAACACGTATGACTCGTGAGCAAATTGCGAAGGTAAGGGAACATATTATGTTATAGTTGGGCTCGACCGACTTTCTTTCTTTTTTATAAATTTATATATGTACTAGCAGAAAACCCGTTGCGCTTCGATGCACCGTCATCATACTTTATCAGTATGGAACCAATATCCCTCATCCCACCCACTCCCCACCCACATCCAACCCACTTCCCACACACATACCCTCTTCCCACCCACTTACCACCCAAGTCCCACCCACATCCAACCCACTTACCACCAACATCCCAATCACTAACCACCCACTTACCACCCACTTCCCACCCACATCCCATCCACTTCCCACCCACTTTCCATCCACTTCCCACCCACTTACCACCCAGCTCCCATCCACTCCCCACCCAACTTGACACACACAGATCCACGCACAGTAAAAGAGCTCTTCTGTGTGTGTAATTAAATTAGGCGGCTGGTTTTTGTTTTTATTTATTTTTTTACAAACATTTAGAAGAAACTACAAAGAGAGAGGGAGAGAGAGAGAGAGAGAGAGAGAGAGAGAAAGAAACACGCAGACACACCTATGCATTCTGCACACAAACTAATTAACTGTTTTTTTTGCCCCCGCGCAAGGCGTATTTAACAAGGTGGCAGCGACGTCGACGTCGCCCTCTTTGCTGTTGCCTTACGCAAGGCGTATTTAACACTCGCTCTCTTTCTCTCGATTGCTCTTATTTTTCGTAAGGCAACGCGACGTCGACGCTGCTGCCACCTTGTTAAATACGCCTTGCCTTGGCTTAGCCTTAGAAAACTCATTCCTTCTCTCTTGCTCTCTCAAACTCGCTCTCATGGAAAAAATTCAATTTCAACCACCACGAAACCAAACTCGCTCTCTCTCTCTCTCACACTCGCTCTCATGGAAAAAACCCAAAATTAAAAACCAATTGACAAAGTTTCCGGAAAATTTGTATGCAGTTCTTGAATTTTCATAAAGATCTTTGAAAATGATTTTGAACTTAATCGGATGGTAAACAAAAAAGTTTCATACAACAATTTTTCGCGAAATTTTCACATTTCCCGACAGAATTTTCCAAAATCAGTTCTTAGTACTCACTGTCAGCATAAGATAAAACTACTGTGAAAAGTTCAGCATTCTATCTCTTATGGTTTGGGCTGTGCGACGGTCGCCAGTGAGAGTATCGTTATCGTTATCGTTATCATTATCGTTATCGTAACCGCCCCATTTCACTTTATTTCGTATTCTATCCTTACAAACCGAGTTTCAAGCCAATCGGATGAAAAATAACTTTTTGCCTACAGAATTTTCCGGGAATTTTCACGCCTGGGGGGCGGATTTTCCGACGTTGGAAAATCACATTTCAAATTATTCCGTATTCTTTCCTTACAAACCGAGTTTCAAGCCAATCTGATAAAAAATAATTTTTTGCCTACAGAAATTTCAGGGAATTTTCACGCCTGGGGGCGGATTTTTCCTTCTATTGCCAATCAGTCAGTCAGTCAGGACAAACTGTTTTATATATAGAGTAGATGTATCTATGTTATCATAAAAAACATAAAAATTTTGATTCAGTAACTTATAACTATTTACATGAGATTGGTTAGCTGCATAAAATGAAAAGATATTTTGGGTTTTTGATTTACCATTCTGTGGAAATGCCCATATACGCCCACCTCTAATTGTTTTGTTTACAAATTTATCTTATTAACAGCAAATAGTTATTTTTGCCTCCAATGTTGCAATAGTTGCTACAATAGCTTTATGTGATTTGTAAGAAGTATAAGTTAGTGAAGACTCATACACTGAGAAAAATCAATCTAAAATCTAGATTGAAAATCTCGTTTTCAAGATTCTTGCAATCTTATAAAATCAAGATTGAAAACTGAAACCTTTTCTGTAAAGCTTCAGTTGAAATTTTGTTTGATATATATAGATTTATTTTGCTAAAAAAAAAAAATCAAATAAACAATTTTTGGTTGCAATGCAACTCACCCCTCCTAGGAGTCGAACCACGACATCTTCGTTCAATTACAAAAATCTCTGCTCTTATTCTGCAACTGGTTAAGCCGAAAGCCTTATTTACACGACCTGATCACTCATCTGAGTTTTCGTCTGAGTTGCTGTCAGACCGTGTAAAAAGGCATCTGAGTCGACATGAGGCAACTCAGCTGAGCGATCAGATGAAATAGAACCGGTTCTATTTTGCCTGAGCACTCAGCTGAGTGGAATCTGTGAAATTAAAGGGTTGCCCAGCTGCAGTGTGCTAGCGTTGCCACTTTCTGGCTTATGATATACATTTGTTATCGATTTTTGGCTATCGGTTGTTTTTTTTTGTATGTATTATTAAATCTTATTAAAAAAAAACAAATAAATTGTAAGTTAAAAAGCATCAGAACGCAAATCGCCATGACCCAACCAAATAAGAAAGTAAGTGTTTGATTTGTGTAACTATTGCTTTTAGGCCCAATTTCGCAATGTCCGGTTAGTCAAACTTACTGGCAGGTTAGCCGAATTTGCGTGTCTCATGCTGTCTTTGGCGAGAACCGAGCGGCAAAGTTAACCGCTGCCTCATAATGGGGTCAAGTTTTAACCTGCCAGCAAGTTGCGATAGAATTATTGATATTTTTTATTTTTTTACTTTGTCAATCGTCAAAACAAAATTTGTATAAATAAACAAAATTCTTACATCCCCGCAATGGAAATGGAAGATTTAAGCGGTAAGACAAGAAGACACAGGCGCGGCGATGTGGAACTTTCCGTTCAGCAGAATAGCCGCATTCATGGCAAATGTTTTGACCGCCACGCCGGCATATCCGAAATGGCACCAATGTCATAGCAGGCAAACTCACTGCAAAATCGAAGGACCCACCTGACCAATGGCACCACCAATTGCCTCATGCGATGTGGTATACCGATAGTGATCCGCTGATACGTGTGCACCATAAGGAAAATATTATCCACACGCACGGCTAGCACCAGTAACGGTATTACCACAATGGCCAACATGGTGGTGGTTATACCCACATAACCCAAGACGGAGCATTGAATAAATAATGCGAGAAACTACAGGGAGAGTATTTATTATTTCACTGATCTGGATGATGCCAAATTTGTTCGACGATTCGGTTAACAAATTCAGCATGTCAAATAATTCTTGTTAGGATTAGAGATCAAATATCTTCGCTAAGTAACAGGTAAAACCTTAAAACCTTTAACCTTTGTTAAAATTTTAGAAGTCAATTAAATATTTTTAAAGCTTACATATCATAAATAATAGCGTACCATCATTATCAACCACTTTTTCCAATCCTGTGGCTGAGCTTGGGATCATGCCACGAAATTTTTTGGAAATAGACAAGACTCCAGCGGTGCTGGGAATGCCGCCACAGTTCGAGAAGTCTCCCGCTTCTTAATTTTATTTTCGAATTATTTTCGCAATCGTTTTCGTAAATTCTCGTACTAGTCCCGTAAGTCTTTCCCAGGGCGATGAGCTCCGGCATGGCGGCAAACTGATCTCCATGCCCAGGCCTTCTGCTTTGTTCTTCAAAATGCATTTGTTTGACTCTAAAAGTATACAAGCGAATGTTCCTCAGCCGCAGAAAAGTTCTTCGCTCTTGCTCTTTTCGGTGTTTCACAATGATTCATCATCGCAAGCAATTTCATTTAACTATTTTGCCAAATAATTACCATCGACAGTGTCAGGTCACACTTTTGCAGCGATAGCAATTAATCGATATCGGGTGAACCTGCCGGTAAGTATCGTGTAGAAAACCAAAAGACTTAACCTCAGGTTATTCTGAGGGGCAAATTTCACCGGCCGGTACCTAATCGCATCTTTTGAGAAATTGGGCCTTAGTATAGACATTACACTACTTTTGTAGACATCTGCCGAGTGGACAATGGATGATAATACGCGACTTATTGATATGTACGAGGCCTGTAAGCCTGCTCTGTACGTCTCCTCCAAACCCACCTACAAAAGCAGATCTTACAGGATTGCAACCATGGAGAAATTCGCTGCACGTTTTAAGGAGAAATCACTGGTGGACATAAAAAACAAATTGCAATTGATCACAATTGCCCACAAATGAATTGGCCAAGTTGAAGAAAGCTAACAACAAAAGCGGAATGGGTACTGATGAGCGGGAGAGCCCATATTGGTTCCACCGTCTTCGCATTTTTAACGTCTTCGCTTTATAAAGCCTGTATAGCCGTGTTCTTGCAATCTGAAGTTAATTGACTTTATTGCAGGTGGCCATTGAACGTGACTGGGAGTCCCTTCACAGGATTCTTTTTGGAGCAGCCAGATCCAAATTTCATTACATTCTTTTTCGGTTTCTTTATTTTTGTCGTCCTGCATTTCACTTGTAAGGAGGGCAACTATGATTTTTAATGCTTCTTTATTCATTTCGCTTTTTATTCATCTTGTCTTCTTCTTTTATGTAAATAGAGCAACGTCACAATGTTTATATGAATTAATGGTTCTGTTACTGGCTAATCTGAGTTCCTCAGGCATGTGAAAAAGCGAAACTGAGTTGCTTAGATGAGTTTAGGTCTGACAAAAACTCAGCTGAGTGATCAGGTCGTGTAAATAGAGCTTTACAGTTGACGCTCGATGGTAAAGCGGTAGTGTCAGTGTTTCAGTGCGCAAAAGGTACTGAGTTCAAGTCCCAGTATCGGGAGATTAATAGTTTACAATTTATGTTTTTCATAGAGAAGAAAATGTTAACAACTAAAACAATTTAGATTGATTTTTTCTCAGTGTAGGGTTCGTCAGTGTTATGTTAACCCTTACTTGCAGTAAAGATCCAAGAGGGGGCAGATATAAAATGCAAATAAATCGCAAAGAAATAAATTGTTTTTATGTCCATCGTGACCTTTTTTGTAATTTTTCAATCATTTGCTCCAATAGGCAAATTGTGCTCTATGGACCATGTAAATGCAACGGCGTAGATTAGAAGACGTCATCCAAGACTTGCGTCACCCAATGGCCGGTTTGGCCGATTTAACGTTGCAAAAATCAAAAATTGAAGGTCGATTTTTTTGACTGAATAAATTTAATTTAATAAAGGGAACTCCAAGTAGCCCAAAAACGTTGGTTTATTGAGTTTGGTCAATTGGGTTTTACAGTGGTTCAAAGTTGAAAAATTTTTCAAACTCATAAATTTTGATTTTTTATACACTTGAAAAGTGTATTATAATTTTGCCCAAGAGTTTGCAAAGCATAGAATGAATCATCTCCGACCACATAAAATATATATATTCTTGATCAGCATGGCGAGCTGAGTCTATTGAGCTTTGTCCGTCCGTCTGTCTGTCCGTCTGTCTGTTTCTACGCGAACTTTTCCCTCAGTTTTGAAGCTATCGAGCTGAAATTAAGCACAGAGCCTTCCTTTTACTGCACGCTGCTATTATGTCGGAACCGACCGGATCAGATGACTACTTCTTGTAGCTGCCATAGAAATGTTCGGTCGGAAAATGGGTTTTAGTAAGAAAAACTTTTTTTTTTCAATATTAGCGCTCTTAAACTCGATCATTGTTATATGTTTTTAAGCTGATCTGCAAAATTCGGTCGAAATCGCTACCGTTGAAGCCAACTTTTTCAAGTGTATTAAAACTTCGGCAAACGAAGTTAGCTATGCTTTCTCGTTTTTGGTTTCAAATGTCACGTTTGGGAAAGTTTAAAAACCAAACGAATCTTCCGATTGGAGTCTGGATTTTTGTTTTTTAAAGATGCATCAATTCTAAAGAAAAACGAGAAGGCCAAGCTAACTTCGTCTGTGCCGAAGTTTTTATACCCTTGCAAATGCTGTTTTTGAAATGTCAGAGTTTAAGAACGCTTACATAAAAATCTAAAAAATGTTTAACTAAACCCATTTTCCGACAGATAAACATCTGATTTCGACCAAATTTTGCGAATATTTTTGAAAACATATCAAATTAACAATCGCGGAGATTAAGAAAGATAAAATTGAAAACAGAAAAGTTTTTCTCACTAAGACTCATTTTCCGACCGATCGGTCCTATGGCAACCATAAGATATAGTCACCCGATGTCGATCAACTTTTTCAAATTAGTTTGAAAGGGGTTAGTATTAAGAATCACCGACTTTAAGAACGATTTACTTGAAAACAAAAAAGTTTTTTTCACTAAGACCCATCTTCCGACCGATGGTTCCTATGGCAGCTATAAGATATAGTCATCCGATTCTGACCAAAATTTGCAAATCTGTTTGAATACATATAATATTAATACGGGCCGATTTTTTGACGCTAGCGTTGAAAACAAAAAAGTTTTTCTTATTAAGACCCATTTTCCGACCGATGGTTCCTAAGGCAGCAATAAGATATAGTCATCCGATCCGGTCGGTTCCGACATATTAGCAGCGTGCAGTAAAAAGAAGACTCTGTGCAAAATTTCAGCTCGATAGCTTTAAAACTGAGAGACTAGTTTGCGTAGAAATAGACGGACAGACAGACGGACAGACAGACGGACAGACAGACAGACGGACAGACAGACGGACAGACAGACAGACAGACAGACGGACGGACAAAGCTCAATCGACTCAGCTCGTCGCCCTGATCAAGAATATATATAGTTTATGGGGTCGGAAATGAATATTTCTGTGCGTTGCAAACTTCTGGGCAAAATTATAATACCCTTTGCAAGGGTATAATGATTTACAAAATTTAATTTTCTTTGGAAAATTAGTTGAGCTATTGGCGTTTTTCTGAAGTACTACTTTTGCACCATATTTTACAACTTTGGACTGTAAAAAGTGCATCCACGCTTGTACACGCTTCTAGAGTGAAAATTTTTGTAAAATACATATTTCTAAATAGAATAGAAGAATATGGGCTTCCGCAACTTTGCGCATTGCGAGTATGAGCGACTTGAACATATCAATATACATGACTAATCTATGTATTGATATGAAATGAAAGCAAGTTTCCTTATGCACCAGAGTCGGCCCGGTTTCGCGTTGCAAAAATCTTAACTTTTGAACGGAAAGAGATATTTGAAAAATTCCAAAGGGAAGATGATTGAGAATTGTTGCAGCTTTAAAATGAGCTTAAGGTCATCATTGTAGGTCAACTCAGGGTGACTCAGGATCGGCTGCCAAAGTACTAAATTTAATACACCGAAAAAGTTGTAAGAAATAGGCAAAACATTTAAGCTTTTTTGAAAACGATTTATGAAAAATGTAGTTGTAAAACTACTTAAAACTATGAAAATTTAATAAAAAGTTAGTTTTTAATTAGTTAAAATATTTATTATAAACATTTTTTTGAAAATAGTTTTTTTTTTTAATTAATAATTAACTTTTTATAAAATTGTGTAAACTATAAGTAGTTTTACAACTTCATTTTTAATAAATCGTTTTCAAAAAGATAAAATGTTTTGTCTATTTGCTGCAACTTTTTCGGTGTAAACGTTGTCTGACATATTGTCTTTACACAATTTTGAAGTGCATGAATTCGTGGGATAACCCATTGAAGAGTTGGGTAACCACCCGCTTCTAGAAATTTCTCGATTTTTGCAAGGACTTGCGTAACAGTTCTAATGTCGCTTAAGTTTAACGATTCTATTCGACTTAATTCATTTTTTTTTTTCATTAAAATAGTGTTAACATCATGCCAATTGTCCTCAATAGATTTCATGGTATAAAAATAATATTCCATCTCGTTGGACAAAAACCTTTCAGACTTAAATCAAGGTTAGTGTTTTCTCCGGATCTCTTGAAGTATTTGGCCAGTTTTCCGCATATTTTTTCCATTTTCAATAATTCTGGAACATGCTTAAAAGTGTTTTCGACAACATTATTCAAAAGGTGGTTGATGCAATGAATGTGAAATGTTATTTTTCCAGCTGGTGGCGGACTCTATAAAACATATTTTTATATCAAAAATGTGTTCTTGTTTACTATTTTCGCGTACATTACTGAACTTATTATATACTTACATCACGAGAATTGTTCTCCATTTTTCAATAATTGCAAAATTAGTGGAAAGAAAATGACAAGGAAATCAACACTGTTCACACGAACTGAAACATAAGTATTTAAATAAAAGTGTGAAAGCGAGAAATAAAATAATTCAATAAGAGTTGTTTCGTTTCGACATATGAGTTGATTCGATAGTGTGCACAGTGTGATTGCCTACTGTTAACACGATTTAGTGTGAACTCGTGCAGGGCTATTCCAGATAGCTGATATGTATATTGTTTTTCATTATTAACAGCCGTAGCAACAAGCGCTACAATCATCAGCCAAGAGAAGATATTGGTTGATCAGCCTGCTCGTGAAGCAACGGAAACAAGCACTAATTAGTATGTATCGCATCAGCGATATCGATAGGCGTTATCGATAGGTGTTAATGCTATGTATCGATAGGGAAATATCTTAGCAACATTATAAATAAAAATGTTGGATATTTTGAGCGTAGACTTGCTCATAATCATACCAAAACAGCAAATTTTTCTCATTTTTTATTTTATCTCTTAAAGATAACACTTCTCGGCAGCATTTTTCCCCAATGCGCCAAACCATCTTTTTCTGGAGTAAATTGGCCCACTGAACACGAAAATTACCATAAAAAAAGATAGATATGTATTATCGGTAATAGTTTTTTTTTCCTACACTTAAGCTCTCATTACTTTTATAGTTTCCAACCGATTTAAAAGTTCTAAATAAATTTGAAAAGAAAAAACGTGCCCAAAAGTTTATTTTTTCGGAAAAATGTCGGTATTTTGAAATCTATTTATAAGGGCCATTCTACTGCATATTGCAAAATTCGTTTAAAAAGAAACTAAAGATGACGATGACCCTCGCAATTTTTTTGCGCGAAATTTCTTGTAATTCGCGGTCCATCGAAATAAATTTGTTCTTTTAGTTTTCTAAGAAACGGCCGCTATACTAGAGTATTACCGATAACAATAAAATAAACTTTTAAAACCCAACAAAAATTTTTAAAAAAAAACTTCATGCAAAAAGCTAAGCGATTGAATGGGCCATCGGCATCCCATAATTGAAACAATAAACTCAACTTATCAAAACACAATCAGATGCAATCAAATTAACTTGTTGTAATACGAAAGGGTGTGACTGATTTCCACATGTTTGCAATTATAAAAACCAAACCCATTACGAAACATGCAATTCGTATCAAATAGAAAAGGTATAAATGCCAACTCGTTACACCAATGCCTTTACTAAGGAATAATGTGGACAATTGGGATATTCGTTTTGTGGCGGACAAGTCTGGTAAAACAAAAGAGTTGTAACGGGAAAAATCGAAATGAAAATATAAAATTTAACTTATCATTTCAGTGCCTGGTCGGAGGTTCCCTTATTGTACAACTGATATCATTCGAAGGATTTGCTGGTGAGAAGGAAACTTATATGGATTTTCGTGGTATCAAACTGACTGGACGAGACCGTCGCTTAAACGGAACAGTTATTATAAGCTCTGATGTGGGCGATGAATTTGAATCGACAATGGAATTCTTTGTTAATGATTCTGGTAAATGGACTCCAATGCCTTACGGTATCAAGTCAATGAAGGCTTGCGAATTCCATCAAAAATTTTTCTATAAAAATTTTAGTCCTAAAAGTGAGGAAACGAATTTGCCATTAGTTGCCAAAGACTATTGTCCTTTTAAAAAGGGAGAATATTGGGTAAGAAATAAATTAATAAGTCCAGGCAACAATTTTGGAGTTTTCATCAGACGTGACCTAACAAAGGTCATATATACGCTTAAAAAGAATGGTAAAAATGTTGGTAGCTTCACATGTGTTGGAAAAGCGGAGGATCGTCCAACTTAAATATGTAAAATATTGACAAAATAACTATACCGAAATAACTTTGTATAAAGATACTACAATAGCATTTAGAAATATAAAAGTAGTGATAGCTTTGCATCTAATTTGTAATATTTTGGTTTGATTCTACTTATAACAGGTGAAAAACACATTTAAACTGTTTCTCGTGTGACGAAGACGCTTCTAAAATTCGGTTCAACAAACATTAAAAAATTTAAAGTTCAACTCTTGTCTTAAAAATGTCAAAAAAATATATAATGAAAATTCTGGAATGACGTTCAAAATTAAGCCCAGACTCGGAACTCGATGCAAACGTTTATTTAATGATTCTACAACACACTGGTTATATTCTTCACTGCACAGAGAAAACAAAATTGGGTGCACGACGCGTGTAGAAACATCAAAGCTAAATGAAACGTGTTGCGCCCTGCTAAATTGCACACGCAAACTGTAGAATTCAGAAAGCTACACGCGACGTGCAGAAATCCAATACGTAACGCGAAGGATTTTAATATCTAAACGCCTCGTGTTGAAAAGCTAAATGCTGCGTGGGCAAATGCAAAATTTACACGACATAAGAAAATCAGCATATTTCCAAATAACTTCTACATTTTTCATGGAGCAATCTGAATTCCACACGAACGTGTAGGTTTGCTAAACGCGACGTATGGACATTGAAATCATACACGCGCGTGTGTAAATTCTAAACGAAAAATGTAGCTCTAAATCAGTACTGGATTCTTACATTTTTCGTTTAGAAAACTGATCTCCACACACGACGTGTAGGTTTTCTGCACGAATCGTGTAGCGTTCTCATTTCAACACGTGGCGTATAGCTTTTTTGCACGGCGCGATTAGAATTACAAATGCTGAATGCTAGATGTTGGAAATCTGCACGAAGCGTGTGCAAAATTTCATTCCCCTATATAAATGATGAGACCACTGAATTCAAACTTAAGAATTACTAGCAAGCAAAATTTGGTGTATGTTTTCAATACAAGTACATCTTACGCAATACAAGTAACACATTAGATGCCTTGCCTCACAGGCGCTGCGTAGCTAAGCCGTCTAAGGCGTGTTTTCAGTCCAAGGGCCCCGAGTTCAAATCACCCCACAGAGTAAGTACCACAAAAAAAAAAATATAAATTTGTTTAATGTGATATTTTTCAACCCATAACGTTTGTGTAGCTTCTCTGCACGGCTTTTCAACACTTCGCGTGTGTGTAGTTTTCTTATTTCAATACTTGGCGTTTAGCTTTTTTCCACTTCGCGTTTGGATATTAAAATCCTACACCATTCATGTAGCTTTTCAACACGTCGCGTTTAGCTTTCTCATTTCATCATTTCAACACGTGGCGTGCAGAAAAGCTACACAAACGTTATGGGTTGAAAATTCCCAGGTCAAAACGTGTAGAAATCACACATTTTCGAGTAACTTTTGCATATTTTTTTTTTGTAGCCACTACAATGATAAAATAGAGTTCCTAATTTGTCAATTTGCCTGTGTCAAAGACGGTTTTAGAAAATGACGATGAATAAAGTTATACCCGCTGTGTTGATGCTGAAAACGTGTGTTGATCGAAGGCTTGAACCAAAACGTCAGCCCAAAAAACTCGAATAATACATTCTCGATTAATAACCATTGGTTAATTTTTGTTTAAACCCGCAATCCGGAGCAGCTCTGACATCTATTATATTTTTTGTCACAAATAAAGCTAGGTGCGTTCTCATCTTTATCAAGGGATGGTCTTAAGAATTTGATGAACAAGCTAGGGAAATAAGGCCTAAACTCAGATGCGATAAAAATTTAGTTCGGCACAATACTTCACATGAATGTAAACACTTTTGCACAATTTGGAAATCTGATTGCTTTCGAACAGCAATCTTATTTCAATAAAGTATTGTACCGAACAAAATGTTTATCTCCTCTGAGTATAGTGTTTAAATTAGAATACGAACAAATTTTTCCCCCTTATTGTTCTGCCTTCCCCTAAAAATTGTACTGTCTGCCATAACGGGTTCTTTCATCATCAGCTTCTGTCTAGTGAGATGGGCTCAAGCGCTTTCTTAAGCCAAATAAGTTTTATGTTCCAGCTCGTGTTACTATAAACATGGTTCCGATATATCTATATTCAAGTCAACAGCAACAAATCTCTATTTCAGAAAATTCGACATTGTAAATGCCACAGTACACAGAGGGAAAAAATCTGTTCAGAAAATGAGTTGCCGTCAACTCAAAACGAGAACGAAATATTCTAATTTTTATGTTCTTGAAATCAAGAAAGTTCAACTCGATCGGAGAAAAGTTGTTCTTGAAGTGAGAACATTGTACTAAAAATAAAAAAAAAATAAAACGCTCATTCACTGTTTGTGGTAAAGTTTGTGCTCATGCTTAGGTCAGTTTTCTTGGATTTTTCCTTCTGTGAAGTACATCACGCTTTTAACCACACTTCACACAGTTCGTGTGGCGCCGCAGCGGAGATGGGTAGGAGTTCACACAGTTCGTGTGGCGCCGCAGTTTCGATGGGTTGTATTTCACACAGTTCGTGTGTTACAAATATCAGTTATATGCAACTTTATTTTACAGTGGGTCATGAACGACATTCTTACTCGTTTTTTGTTGGTATTACAAGTCAGCTTTAATAAAATTAATTTAAAGTCACTAAAACTCATAACCTACAGTACACTTTGACTTTAAAAATTTATATAAACTAAAGAAAAAAGAAAAAATACGGAAGGATGCTATCAAGGCGCTTGAAGAGAAACTTAATATAGGCAAGGGAAGTTAACAGTCGTATTAATATTTGGTTGTGTAATAATTTCAATTAGTACATTTCTAGTTATACAACGCCCTTTGATAATAATGAGCCATTCGATGCGACATTAAATGCTTATGAAATACGCCCCTGCGCTTGGGCCCTTGTATAATTGTAATTGGTCGCATTTTATGCAGGGCGCGAAGCCAAATTTCTAAACGCAATTGGTCATTGGAATTTTGTGGCGTTCGCCCTGCCATACATATGTGGGTCAGTTTTTGACTTTTTGGGCAACCCGCTGCGGGCTGAGACTGTCATAACTCAAAATTTCACTTTTAATAAGGAAAGCCGGCAAGCGTTTCGATTTATTTTTTTTTGTATTTATGTTTTATTTTGAAATTTTTTATTTTAACAAGGTTTTTTTTAACCATTAACAACATAATATTATTATTATTATTTTACCATTTATTTGTTACATTTATCATTCGTTTTTGTTTGTCAGACAAATGTTTAAAATATGCATCTTTAGCGTTTGAGTTTTGTTATTTAAAAAGTTGATTTAGTTTCGTTATGTGGCTGATTTTGAACTAAACTAATTTGTCATTATGTCATCTGGTTGATTTGTATTAATGATTTGATAAATTGTTTTTAAATAAATAATCTCAGTTAATGATTAAGTCTACGTTTGTTTATATAAATAGCAAGTAAAAACTAAAATAAAAATTTATATCTTTACAACATTTTGTATGTGTTTGAGTGTGTGTGTGTGTGTGTGTAATGTGTGAGAGTGCTGCGAAATTATAAAAAATAAAACATATTTTTATTTTAGAATTTCTTTCACTTGATATACTTCTAGTTGTTTAATTTTATTCTATTTTACTTTGTCTTAAAAAATGAACAATTTGTCTGTTGCTTAAACTTGTAAAATTATCATTTTTGGTTTTTAGCTGCAAACGTTGATTCTAGTATACAAAAAATCTAACTACGGTAAAATGCTGCATACTTAGCTTCACATTTACGAGTATGATATTCTTTTTTTTATGACATTTTTTTTGATTCTTTTTAATGCATTTTCTACAAAAACTTTGCACTTAATAATTAAGTTATACGGCATTTGAGTAATTTAATGCGATATATTAAATTTGGTTGTTCTTGGGTATGTTGTTTTTGTTGTTCAAACAAAGCTGAATTGTGACAGAGAATATTCATAGAGATACATACCCAGTAATGATGACCTTAGATAAGGTGAGAGGTACGCAATGCATAAAGCAGCCTTTTGTTGAATTGATCTATCGGAAATGTGACATAAGCCCCAATAAGTTAACGCCAAAAATACAGAAATTAAATTAAATTGTCTCTGCATTTTGGGCAAATTTTTAAACTCTTAAAGATAGGCATTGCCAAATATTAAGGAGACATGATTCCTTCCAACAGCTTAAACTAGGTGGAATGATGATTTAATAAGCAATTGAAACTTAGGGGATGAACAAAGAAGGGGATCTTCGGCATTCATAGAATAGAAAACGAATGTTTCTAAAACACATTAATGTGGAGATTTGGATCGCTTAACTATAGTTATAGCTATTGTCGATCGTCTCTAGAAACCCATTGAATAATTTTCCAATTTTTTAAGTAATCACTGTAATGGTATTTAACATTTATTTCCATGAGCAATGGTTATATCAAGTCGGACAGAGCCGACTATTGTTTTTCCAAGGAATATAATTGATTGATTGAACATTAAACTTGTCACTAAATATTTGTATGCCCGAAACCAGGGGTGCCTAGAATGAGCTTACGGACGCGTGAAAACAAATTCAAGTGCACAAAATATATCTCAAGCAATAACAACAACAAGAAATAGAAAGAGAAACCCGATTTATGTTTGTGTGCCGCCGTGAATAACGAAAAGCCTTCGGCCACTGCGAGCTAGGCGAACGCCAACTACGCATAAGTAACATTGTTGTTGCTTTTTAATTTGCCAGGGACATAGGTGAGAGATAAGAGAGTGAATATGATATTGTTGTTCCAAAAACTTAGCGTGCCACGTATACGCGCGAGCTGCTCCTTTGCGCATAACAACAACGAGGGCGTGGCTTGCCCAAAATTTTCCATCTCGAAACTCACTAAATTTTGCATAAAACTTAACGTTATAACTAGGTGTGCTGATGAGAGGAACGAAAGGCCCTACTTTTCCTTGCGTGTTGCTTAGTATCTTGTTGGGGTTTATGTCACATCGCTCTATGTTTTATCATATATTTCGAGTAAGCTTTCCGTTTGATGTAGTTTTCTTTTTTTATTGATTTTGTTAGATGCTGAATATATATATATATGCTTCGTGTGTATATATAATTTGCTTAAGTTGGTTTTTGCTTTAGCGTAAACATGATTTTATCAAGTTTCACAACATCGAGAGTTCATTTACTTCGCTGTGTTCTGTGAGTGTGTGTGTGTGTATGTGTGTGTGTATCTATAAATTAAATAACTATTTGATTCATTTTAAAATTATGTTTAACTTTTTGGGTTTCCGCTACGTTTGTCGGTTTCATTGTTTTTTAGGATTGCAAATGCATTTTGTGGTTTTCCTCTAACAGTAAATGAACTGGTTGCCATATGTTTAGTTAGTATGCTAAGGCTATAGGCTATGCTTTTATTTTAGTTTTAGTTGACATTTACACTTTCTACTCATACATACACATTGCATACAAACGTTTTACATCAATTTGAAGGCGCATAATATTCACAATTTATTTTAAATTTTACGTCCTAAGCTACACAAAATTTGCCTACAACTGATAACAAAACATATTCGAATTGTATTTATTTTTAATTATTTTAAAAGCTCGAATTCGATTTTACCATCAATTTGTTAGTTGCTAAACATGTTGTGGAAAATGTGGAAATCATATCATGCTGTTGTTACGTTTTGATTTGGTTGATTTCCCTACGCCCTGGCAGTGTTTATCATTTGAACAAATACAAATGCCGAAAAGTTTTCCGCAAACCATAGCCGAAATGTGAAATGAGGGTAAAGTAGCTGAGTGGATATTCGTTATTTACACGCTATGTACAATACAATACAGAATACTAAACAACATGAGGGAGAATCAGAGCATTCTGCGTGAAATTCAAGGATAAGAAGATTGATTCGTTTTCCTGTAACTACAAAAGATTTGTGTAGCACACCACAGATGCTGCTCGTATATCGCTCTCCATATGCATGCACGTAAAAAGCGGCCACATGCATACACTAATCTAAATATATGTATTTCTAGCTACTGTCCATCACCGTCCCCCCTGCTGTTTTATCGTATGTATTTGTATATATATATATCTCTATATATGAATACTTAAATTGAATATTGATTTGAGTGAGAGCTTCTTATAGTATGTTTTTCGTAATTTAATATGGAATCACCACACAGTGTGACAAAAATTTCCATACACCAGAGAGCTGGTTTCTATATTATTGACTGAGTACTCAATTAAAACAAGAAGGTTGTGCTTATAAAATTTACTATAAAATTGAGAAATATGTAATTCTAGGAATGATTTTAATCATTAAGATTTTAAAATGATTCCTAATCTTGAAGGTCTTAGATTCATCAATAATCAACTGTCAATTTACAATATATTAAACATTTTGTTGTAAAAATATTTAAAAATTTTGTTTCCGGCCATTTTACAGCAGCAGAGAGCTGGAATTATTATAATAATTTCCAATTAAATAAATTAACTTGCAAAAATAAGAATTGAAGATAGTGCCTAGTTTTCGAAATTGAAAGGCTTTCTCTTACCACTTCTTTGACTTTTGGTTAAACATTTACGCTTTCCGTCTTAATTACACTTAGAAAAGAGAAGCTTTTGTTTGATTTGTTAGGAATTTTGTACTTAAAATCGTTCTCCATTTGGTTTTTCAAGGCGAGGGGTGTGAGGGGTAGAAACTGAATGAAAACAGCCATCAAATTAGAGAGCATATCCATCACTTAAAGTGCTTACTTGAATCAAGGAATTCGATTTTCGAGATTTTTGACATCCAGATTTATTGATCCAAGTTTGAAATTCTATAAATTTTACTTAGTTTATCGGTCCTGTTCCAAATTACGAGTGTGTTTCCGTGCGAGCATTGGTTTTTCTAATCTAAGTTACAAATTTATATGGAAGGTGAGAAGAATATTTGTGGCTACTAGATAAGGTCGTCTCTTTTTGACAATTTAATTTTACTTGGCTTCAGCCAACGATTTTAACTGCTTAGGCAAATCCGATTTTCATAAAGATATGATTAACACCTTCCATATAACATTCTTAAACTTAAATTGTGGCCCTATATGACAAAAAGTTGGGTTGTCGAATATTCAAAAATTATCATTTCGATATAAATATTTTGGCGTAAAAAAAATCGATATTATCAATACTTTCGATATTTTTCAATAAAAACCCAGATCTTAACAATGAACAGGTTTATTGAGGTAATTGAAGCGTCACTTGACGCGTAATATGAACTACATTCTGACTGCGCTTTAGAAATATAGATTTAATGTATGTTTACTAAATTAACAAAAAATATTTATTTTTTATTTTATTTATAACATAAGAAGTTCTGCAAACTTATTCATGAATTTAAATTCATGAAAGAAGTGTTTACTTTTTAAATTCATCATCTTTTAAAATAGAGCGAGTTCGAATACAAAGCATAAAAAAAAACTTATTCAGTTAAATCTACGAAACGTAAAAACTTCTGATAATACCAATAAACGTTAGGAAAACCCGTTGAGTTATGCGTTCACCGGTCATTCGGCTTCTGCTGTCAGAAACCACACTTTTTAGTGCCGAAGCCAAGCGTTCCGATGACACGGAGCTTCCCGGTGTAATAGGAATTGACAATGCCAAGTCAGAATGCACTGGCAATACGTCTTTCTCTTCCATCCAGAACTTAATGGGGTTCCGATCCAGGGTAAACAACGTTAAAAAACTTACATTTACCTTTATTAAAGATGGGCTGAATTTCAGCTAAGCATCTCTACGCTTTGCTTTTAACGGTGCCTTTATATTTGTTGAGTTGCCACTTGTCTTTATAACTTTATTCCACAGTTTGCACTGCGATTTCTGTGAATCACCTTTAATAAAACGACTTTTAAACAGTTTGCTTTACATGTCCAGAGCACAAGAAACAGTTATGCGCAACAGTGTGACCGAACGCTAAAACAAAAATATCACCAAAAAATATTCGATTTCCGATATATCGCCTTGGAAAAATATCCGATAATGATATTTGTGATTTTGAGTAAAACTATCGATATTTCGATATACCGGTAATATATTCGACATCCCTTACAAATAGCTCTATCTAAAAAATAAAAGATTCAGAGCATTTCATTTCTCGCAAAACAGCTCTTAATACTAAATGCAGAACATGCTCTCGATCGTGATGCATCTATAAAGGTATAGCGATCTAGCAATGCTTTTTTCTTCAGTGTGCAGCTAAAACCACAGACTAGAAAATATTGACAGAACGTTTGGGCAGTTGTTTAATTTTACTCAGAAATAGTTCAGCTGTTCGCTGTCATTTTCGTCCGTCTTTCTCTAACACCCGTAACGACTGTGATTTTGAGTAAGCTATCTCATAGTTCACATTCATACCGACACGAACGCTGACTTAATATCACTCAAATTGATAGGCAGCAACTGACCCTTGATGAGAAAGGTTGTACCCACGCATCTCCGACGGCAATAATTAGGGGTTGTTCACAGATGACAAGTTGTAGTTAACCGTCTCACTTGGTTCTCATTCTTCATGGTACTGAGCTGCTCGTATTTAAACGAAGCTCAGAAAATGTTATACTTTTAAAATGCCACACAAAATAGTAGCAACTGTCAGTTGTTTAGTGTGAAAGCATGCTGCTCATTTACGCAGCTTTTAAAAGCAAAGTTTGCCGAAAAAGTACTTGGAATCGATAACAATTTCGGAAAAATATATGGTAATTAATACCCAGCCTATGTGTTTCCTACACAGAAAAATAAGGAGAGCTAAAATCATGCTCAAAAAAATCGACTTGATCGCGACCATTGGATTTAAATTTCAAGTACGAAAGGATTGGTACAATCCTAAAAGGCTTGTATCTATCCGAAAATGCTCATTTCATGTACGGATCCTACTTGAGAATAAAATGATCCTAACTCGAGGTTGAAGTAAGTACGGAATTCCAATGTCAAAGCAAAATAAAACCGAAAGCAAGTTCCAAACTAAGAGAGAAAATCTCTCTCACTAATACAGTCAGGCTAAATGTGAACACACATATAGTGACGCGTGTTTTTTGCACAAATTTTGCCTTGGAATTGCCAACCAGCTTCAGCACTTTCCACATGAGAAGGTAACTGTCCAATTGCAGTCAATGGGCCAAGACACCAACCAGCCTCCATTGTGGTGTTTTTTGTGTTCCGTTTTTACAGTTGGTTGTATGGGAAAAACTAAAGAACTCAAAACGACTAAAGCTTACTAGTTTAAAAAAAGTAGCATGATGTTATTGATGTATTTTTTGGGGCTAAAATGAGTTTAAATATCGAGCTCTAGTCAATCTCAGGCATTTTTGAAGCAATCATTATTCGCAGTGAATATAGTTCAATATGGAGCTTAATCTCGGGTATTCTTTCAACAAGCCGATTTCGAGGTCAAGTCAAGAACGAAAATCGAGGTTAAATCAATGTCGGACCTTCTTGAATGAATCCGACTAAGGAATCAAATCGAGCTAGAATACGATAAAATCAATCCCGTGTGTTGCTGAAATTAACCTACATCGAGCTTTCCCGAGCTAAAATCGAGATCAAGAAATTGAAAAGGCTTGAGAAAATCCGAGCTTAATCGACTTCGGACACCATTTGGGATTGATTTTAGCCCGGATATCTCGGATTTATTTCTTCTGAGAAAGAATGAACTAGGCAGTAAGAAAGTTTTATTTATAAAACCGGAAATTATAAAAATTGTTTAAATAATTCTGATTAGCTGATCAAATATTTGTAGGTTGCTTCTTGTATGACCTTCCTTAATTAATATACTATAATTCCCAAGCACTCAGTCAATAGCAGAAAAATCAATTGCTGTACTTAGATATTTTTTTCGCACTGTGTGCGTATTGAGAGTGGAGTGTGAGGAATGATATTTTGCAATTTGGAAAAATATTAATTTGAGTAGGGATATTGAAAGGAAATTAAAGTTGTTTTTTTTTTCTCTTGAGTGGCGCTGCTAGGTATCGTCTATGTTCTGTTGAAACAACCGTGTTTTTGCATTTTGTATTTGCTTTAAGTATTCATTTAAGTAGCTGATTGTTGGCCTTTACGCTAATAATTATTTGTGTTTGGTTTTTTATGTTAAAAGTTACATGATTACAATATGTTTATATAAATCGTTTTGCGCATGCTCAGAAACTTCTTCTAAATGCAGTTTTTCGTCATCTTTCATTGAAATTGGGGGTATCGTTTGCCTCAACAATTTACACACGCATTGAAAGCATTTTCGCCTGTCTTCTTTTATGGATTTACATACATATGTAAATGTACGTTGGTGTGTAGGAGCACGTGTATTTAATATAAATTGTAGCGTAGTTGTGGTTGTAGTTGCTGTTTTTGTTTTTTTGGACAGACTTCAAGTGAGTTGCCCAAATTGGAGTCGCAGCTTCCGCTGGTTGTTGTTGTTTGGTTTGCTTTTCCTTGTTTAATGTGTAGCTTACCTTACTAATGGTTCCCAATTGCTTACGTCACACCATTGAGATGGATTTTCTGTTCGAATTTGTTCAATTTTTCAATTGTTGTAATGCAATGATAGCGCCATGAACTGAACTCAAAATGTAAATGAAACAGAGACAAATGATTATCGAATGTGAAATGAAATGTAAGTACATACCCAATGTGACATAACAAATGATTGTTGCTCTCAGAACTAAGGCAAAAAAACAGAAGGTAACTTAAGTGGAGGAATCAAGCATAATTTATTGGTGAGCAAAAGGGTATAAAAAGAATTGGGTAGATTTGAATAAACTTAAATCAAATTATACAGAATATATATAGAATATGAATTTCAAGGTTCTAAGAAGGCATACGGAATGATGTGGGAAGCAATCAGTTGGCAATTGAACGATGGATATCCAAGAAGTGGTTTTGTTGTTGTAATTTGGCTTTTATATTTGTGGAGACACTCGACATGACGGCCTTTGATTGTTAAGTAGGAGGAGCATTCATTCACTGGGTGCGTTGTCTCCGCAAATATAAAACTACAGGGTATCACACTGGCACTGTCGCCCTAGTTACACATATGTCTTTTAGTCAAATCTTATACCAATATGTTGAAAGTACGTTGCCAGAAACGCTTTACCCCGTGCACCAATAACTTCTCCATCGTTCAAATGTACGAATAAGGACCATCAGTTAAGGCGCTACACAGTAACAATCAAGAGTTATCATCCTTGTTGGAGCCGCCCCCACCGACACCAGAGCCTTGGGTGTTGGTGCCGCGACCACCGGCAGGAGCTCGCACCGCTGGCGGTTTGTACTCCAGGCCCGGATCGAACTGCATTAAGACGAATACCTACGAATACCACGGATTAGACATGATGTAGTCAACTTATTTCCATATCAAACCTGATCTGTTGGCAGTAATGAGAAGTCATCGGGTGGGTTGGTTATAACATAGCGTTTACTGCTCGCATCACAGCTGGAACTAGTGTCCCTGAACCGATATAGACCAATGCACAGCATGCCATACGACTTGAGGGCGGCCACAAACAGATCGCCATACTTGCCGCACTCGCCGAACTGCGCCAGCGGACCATCATACAGCGAGATTTGTCCCACTCGACATCTGTGAAGAAATGGTTGAATTTGAGGTGGGGATAAGTTGGAAAATTCGTATATTTCTGTCAAATTTTGAGCACGTTGCGTCGTTACAACGATTAGTTAACAACGTTAGCTTTGTGTTTGATAGTAGAGCCCTGCATGAGTGGAGTCATAGCGGCCTTTGTTTCAACTTTTGACAAAAAGGTTCAAGGTTGAAATTTGTTAGATTCGACTTTTAGCCTATTTTCATTCCAGACCTTTACACCATAGTTGTTAAGATAGAGTAGCCAACTAAATATGCTATAGAATTCTCAATTACCTTTTCTGGCTTCCATGAATGTCAAATGACATGGATAACCAAAAATGTGAAAACCTTCGGGGTGAATGGACACATGTTTGAAATATGTACGTTTTTTTTTTATGTGAAAATCTGTACATATTTGCTATAGTGAAAATAGGCTATTAGTCAGCTCAAATAGACCAAGCTCCAAACACGTCAAGCTCCTGTAGTGTAGATCAAGACAAGTCTGAAAATGAGTCGACCTAAAAATCTCTAGCGAAAGACTTTAAAAAAAACCGGTAGGTGGGGACGACCCCAAACTGAGATCATAGCATTTAGAGCATCTTTAGTAAATCAGCCCTCAAAGTTAATGTAGGCCACAATTAATTAAGCAGTTGTAGTATATTCTAATGTCGATGTATATTCTATAAGTTTCATCATATACAACAAATTTCTATCTATCGACGGTCTCCCTTTCATTGAGGCTATGCCTAAGAGGCGACTTATGAGTTTTCCCTTTACAACACATTTCAAGACATAGTTGGTCCGTCCAGCTACAAGCTGAATCATGGTACCACCAAACTTCTCTTCTTCCGAATCTGCAATCAATTGAAAATATCGAAAAATGGTCCACTCCATATATTATGTTCGTTTTTGTCATTAAACCCTTTGACCTGTGATCTATGATTAGAGGTTCATAGATAGATCAAACCGGGTAACAAAGTCAAGGGAAACTTTGATACAGCTCATGCTGGGTTATATATTTGATAGCTACTGAAAGCAGATAACCTAGTAGTTTTCGATATAATTGAAAATCGAGAAAGCAAAGCTAACTTCGTCTGTGCCGTAGTTTAAATACACTTCCTAAAGCTCGCTCCAGCTGAACTTACTGATGGGATAAATAAACCAACTTTATTTTGAAGCTTCATCTATTTTTATTTATTTTAATTCCAGCTTCGCCTAAAAGACACAGCTATAATATAATAAAATAGAAAGGGATACAAAATATGGGTTGTAGAAAAGGAAAACATCAAGAGTAAATGTGTCATTCTTTTTGAAACCGGACGGTTTTAAAATTCACCATTTTTGATTTCAATAAGAAAAAATCCGAAATTAGATCTCGACACTCCCACCAATATGTGATTTTCGATTTTGCCAAAAAAAATTTTTGTTGTTTTTATAAACAATCTCAAAAATCGTCAAAAACAAGAAAATGGGAAATAATAAAAAAGGGTTTTTTAAAAATATTTACTTTATTTAAGGATATTGTTGAATAGTATTTTTCTGTATCTATCAAAATCCAAATTTAATATCTTTTTAAATTGTTTAATAATATTAAGTAATTGTTGCTAAAGTTTATATATAATTTTTTCTCAGTGATAATCACCATGATATGGGTTCTAAGAATATACATTTTATTGCCCTAAAAATAACTTAAATTACGGAGCTTTCAAAAATATGGAGACTTTTGCAGTTTAAAAGATATTAATTAATAAAGCTATAAACAAATAATAATAAAAAATATTTATCAAGCTTTTCCAAAATTGCAACTTCAGGCAGATCGGACGTCTATTTCATATAGCTGCTATACGAATGCTGAATTTGGTTGTGGTATAATTTAGTTTGCAAACTATGGTCACCCTAATCCACAACAAAATTCAATAAATCATGACGTTCGTATGGCAGCTATATGATAGAGACGTCCGATCTGCATGATGTTGACATTTTTTTAAAGCTTGATAAATATAAAGCACACTTGCCAAGTTTCAATCAAATAGCTTTGAAACTGACTGCATGAGAAAATTTTCTTTAAGGGCATATTTTTATTTGTTTATAACTTTAATAATCAATATCTTTTAAACTGTAAAAGACTCCATATTTTTGAAAGCACCGTAATTTAGATTATATTTGGGCAATGCAATGTATATGCTTAGAACCCATATCATGGTGATTATCACTGAGAAAAAATTATATATAAACTTTAGCAACAATTACTTAATATTATTAACAAATTAAAAAAGTTATTAAATTGGGATTTTGATAGATACAGTAAAATACTATTCAACAATATCAACACGAAACCAGTTCGATTAAGCAAACCTGAGAATTTCAGTTTTTAAAAAAACCTTTTTTTCCATTTTCTCGTTTTAGACGATAAATTGATTATAAAATTAACAACAATTTTTTTGCAAAACCGAAAATCACGTTTTGATGGGAGTGTCGAGATCTAATTTCGGATTTTTTCTTATTAAAATCAAAAATGGTGAATTTTAAAATCGTCCGGTTTCAAAAAGAATGACCCAAATGGATCGGAAGGTATTTCCAAGAAAAACTAGATGCTATGCAAGTGCAAGATTGTGAGGAATAAAAGAGTAGGTATTCAGCGTCAATATAACCCTTTATAAGCTTGTGTAGAAACTTTATACCCAATATAGTACGTCTATACTCAAGTAAAGGTAAGTCTAAAAGCTTAAGTCTGGATATATAAGAGAGAAATCTCAACTGCGGGACCCAACCCAGGTTGCGAAGAGCATACAAAAGGAACAGCTTCTGGACAGATTCGATGCGTTTACACTGGGTAAGTGATTGAGGGTTCCAAACACACGAACCGAACTCCAAAATGGGCCTCACTAGGGATAAAACAAGTGCTTAAACGTGTAGGGATCATTGAACTTCTTAGATCAACGTTTAATAAAACCCAACAAACCCATGGCTTTATTCACAGAAAGTTTAATGTGAGGGCCCAAAAGAGAGTTTATGGTCGAGGGTAATACCCGGATCATGGAAAGATTCAATTCGTTCACGTTGATAAGAATACAATAAATATTTCATGAGTTGATGGGTTTCTTCGATAAAACGTCATAGATTTACACTTGTCCCTGTTCAAATTCAACAAATTGTAATAGTACCACATAAATATGAAATCAAATCAACCAGAAGCAAAGCAGAATCGTTGGGCGAGTTATGACTCAGGAATATCTTTAAGTCATCTGCATACATCAGTGCACGAGAATGCTTAATTACATTAGACATGTCATTAATAAATAACACGAAGTGAAGGGGTAGAAGAAGGCCACCCCCTGGGGTGCTCAAGAGGTCTCAAATACCGGATAAGAGGGCTGTATCAAGAGGCTTTCTTTTTCAGTATGTGTCATTTCGTTTAAGTGTAAACAACATAGTTTTTGTGTGCTCCGAATATGTCAACTTTTGTGCCAACAAAACACAATTTGCGGGAAAGTTTTTTTTTTTTTAAACTGCAGCTGAAGGCCCTGGAATGCTGCAAGAAGCTTACGTGGAACATGCTCCAAGCGCAAAAAATCATACGAGACGCCCTCCAAAGCCGAATATACACGGTGCCAAGGCTCAGCTCTGCATTTGGTGGAACCTATTGGGCGTGGTGTGCTACAAGCTGCTACAACCGGGTGAAACCATCTTTGGGCAACTCTACCCAACTCAATTAATGCGTTTGAGCAGAGCATTGAAGCAGAATCGGCCAAAATATGAACAAAGGTACGACAAGGTCGTTTTGCAACATGACAACGCTCAGCCACATGTTGCGCGGCCGGTCTAAACATACCTTGAAACGCTGAAATAGGAAGTCAGAGAATGGAATCGATTCGTGGATCGCATCAAAGGAAGGTTACTTAAATTCGTAAGATTTTCCGGAACCTATTCTTGTCCTTTTTCATATAAAGTAATCCAGTTTTAGATCAAAATGGACTTCATATAATGTCCTCGTAGTCTTAAAATCACTTGAATGGTGCTGTTTTTTTGAGTATCTATTAGTTTATTCAATCACTGCCCCTAAAAACCAACCCTTAAAATAATTTTCAATAAGTTGAATAAAACTGCAATTTTTTATATGGTAGGAAATTTTGGGAAATCAATTGGAGCCAGCTAAGTAAATTAGTACTTACCTATCCCGATTGCTCAGACTGTCGACTGTACTGTAACCGCCACGCAGGCCTGCTCCCTCGGCCAGTATCAGCTCCAGTTCGGGCGTGGCACCACCCGTTATAAGCGAGCGTATCAGGGTTAAGGCGTTTTGGTTGAAGTATGTCTGTGGGGAATACAAATGGAATATAAACCAAACTGCCAGGTGGCAGACAGCAGATACTGCAGCAACTGTTGCTGCAGTGAAACGAGTCTTTACCGTGGACATCAGCGAGTCGAGTACACTCACAGCGAATGCTGTGCCGCAGGCAAACGGTTGCGTCAGATACAGTTCGGTATCTGGATCATCGTCGTCGTCTTGATCGAGAAACTGCACGTTACTATCATTGACCAGTTCTTTTGAAACGACAAAATCACCACAAAGTGCATTAGTACAACACACCTGAGAAGATTAGGGCAGCGAGGGAAGCTGGCCAGGTTAGGTCCCATCTACTTGTACCCATCCCAAACCTGGCCAGCTTCGCTCGTGATATTCGCTTTCGTTTCGGTCGTTCCCAAACTGGGCCAACTTAGTGCGATGCAGTTTACCTGTTATCATGGGCACATTGGCTCCATACACTGAACCGCGACGCTGCAGCACAATGGGACTGCCAGCGGTCGCGCTCAGATTGTCAAACTCCGGGCCACGCTGGCTGAGCACCCCGATGGTGTCGTCGAAGGTCATGGCCTTGATGTTGAGCGAGGCGAGAATCGCCTCCTTATCGGCGAGCGTGGGATCATCGTTGCTAGGAACTTTGGCCGACAATATGCAGCACATATCACACAGGTTCACGTTGACCGCCCGCAGATCGGCCCTACTCAGTGGCGAGCCATTGAGCACCGATATCTTTGGCAGGTTCTGCAGCATCTTCCATTCACGCCGTATGTAATCCACGGAGCCCACTATGACCACATGCTTGAGCTCGTGGTAGTGGAAGTTGGAGGCGCGCAAAGGCATAACCAGATTGCGCAGCCCAATGAGCGGCGAGTCTGGATCGGCGAACAGGCAAACGACCACATGGCCATTCAGCACTGTCATGGCCGCCTGATTGCGATCCTGCCGAAGAAGAAAAAGGGGAAGAGTGTGATATACCGCTTAACTGTGCCCACTGGTTCCATACCAATATGCAGTCTTCTAAGCCCTTCGCCGGACTCCAGTGGAACATGCCCGTCGAGTCGTACTTCATTTCGGTCTTCTCGAAATCAAAGTCTTTCGACTGGTCATCCGCTATGCCGGCGGGCAGTGAAACGCCACCATTTTGATTCTGCGTACCCGTGCCGGAACTGCGACTCGTCGGCCTAGAGGCGAAGCAAACGACAGAATCGTGTTAGCCTGGTTAGCGGTCTGTGCGGCAACGAACTGGTTTTGGATGTGGATTTCTTCGAAATCGCGTACTCTTCAACCAATCAAAATTAAGTAAATGCTACATCCAAATGCAAAGTGTTCTTCGTAACGCTACGAGTGTTTCGTTCAACAAATTAAAGATGAATAAGTAAGTTTACTGTCATTACGAGTACGAGTACTTGGAGCTGGTTCAATTTGAAAAGAGTGTGTGTACCATACGATAGATAGAGATACGTTTACAAAGATTGAGAAAGAGAGAGAAGAGCGAGTGCTAAGTAACACAAGTGGTGATTATACGGATACGAGAATACAAGAGAACATTAAGAATGCAGAAAAGTTGGAAATGAGAAATGATAACAATCGTTCAACTACACAAAACGCTGTTCTTTGCAGGCGGCGGCATGACGCTGTGGTTGACCATTCATCTCCAGTTTTGTACTTGGCGTATGTTCAGTTCAAATGTTGGGCATGCGTGAGAGGAAGGCCACATCAAGCCGCCGCAAAAAAGTGCACAAAATCTGATTTACATACAGTGATGCTATCCGAAATGATTAAAAACAAAACTAAAAATAAAACATATAATCTGAAAACTAAGGTGCAAGTTTCACATAAAGATGAACACGAGAACAAACACACACACACACAAAGAGAGAAAACACTGAGCATGAAATTGAAATGAATCACTGAAATTGGTACCAAAAACAAATGGACTTACGCTGGCAAACCCAATTTCAGCATTAAAGCATTTTAAAATAATTGAACAAAAATTCTATATAAAATTGGAAATTTATAATTTTTGAAGACTCGCCAGCTAAATACATAGATACCCAGAGCAGGCGGTCTACTATGGTTCTGAACTTGGCTTTAGCGAGCTAAAAAATTTCTAGGCCGAAGAAGTCCACAACTTGACTAACTAAACTGAAAGAGCTATTCACACCGTAGTTAAGCTTGTAATAGAGAGTCACTCTGATCAGGTCTGTAGGACTCAGGGCGGTAAATCGAAATTAGCATAACAATGTTTTAGTAATTGCTTCATGTAGTGAAAAAATGCAAAGGAATCTACTTCAGTTAGTTTAAATTACCAATAATTCAATTTATAGGTACACATACACAGTGTTACAAATTTCAAAAACTTGTAATAGCCTCGGTATTGGGCTGAGAAACGCAGGTTACAAATCTGGTATTTTCAACTTTTTTTTTATAAATTCCTACTTTGGCCACCACTGGTTTAACTATTTTATACTATGCGATTTTTCCTTAAACTTTATTGTAAGAGCCCATTTAATTCTCCGTTGAACAAATGTTCTCTCGAAGAATTTGGTTACCTGTTGACGAAGCTATTCGCGGATATCTAAGCACACTTCGACAGTTTAGTATATTTTTTAAGTGTGTTAACAGAAAATCGATAGATTTAACATTGATGCCCCGAAAAGTACACTTTGCTAGAGTTTGGTGGGAAATTTAAATATAGTTTTAATATGATCACATAAATGCATACATATTTCTTTGACAATTTTGGACTAAGATTATTCCTTTTCGAGTGCTGACGACATTATTCTATCTCCTCTACACTTAAAACTTTTATACATGAAGCAATTTGTGAAACGACTAAATAGAGAGGGCGAACCATTTCTTCATCTGCCAGCAGCTTTCCCAAAAATAAGCGATGCAAAACTTAAGGAAGGTATAATATAAAAAATGCAATATTAACCATAAAATCATTTGTTAAACATTTAAAAAATTTCAATTTTCAGGCATTTTCATTGACCCTCAAACTTGAAAACTTATGCGGGACGATTCATTTGATGCAAAAATGAGTGAAATAGAAAAAAGAGCATGGATTTCATTCAAGTCCCTATGTCAACATTTTTAACGCGAAGGTGGTTAAAGAATTTACAGAGGCTTATGCTGAAATGGGATATAGAATGTCCATAAAAGTACATTTTGTACATTCCCACTTGGATTTTTTCCCAAGTAACCTAGGTCAATTTAGTGACGAACAAGGTGTACGGTTTAATCAAGAAATAGCTGCAATGGAAAAGCGATTTAGCAACAAAGATCCAGTTAGAATGCTGTCCACCTATTGCTGGTCTCTAATGCGAGACAGTAATGATACCACACTAAAACGTAAAAGGTCATCTGCACATTTCCAATGCAGCCACGCTAAAAGCCACTTAGTCCACCAATAAAAGCATAACAAAAAACATGGAATTTTCCTATTTTCTTAAGCGCATCTGTTTATTTTTGTATTATCCATCTCTAGAAGGGGTTAATGTAGACTTGCGGAGTTGCATCATGAAAGATTGGAAACTTGCGGCTTGGTTCTAATCCATAACAAACATTTATGTGATCATATCAAAACTATTTTTAAATTTCCCACCAAACTTTAGCAAAGTATACTTTTCGGGGCATTACTGTTAAATCAATAGATGAACTGTTAACACACTTAAAAAAAATACTAGATTGTCGAAGTGTGCTTAGATATCCGCGAATAACTTCGTCATCAGGAAACCAAATTCATCGAGAGAAAATTTTTTCAACGTAGAATTAAATGGGCTCTTATAATAAGCTTTAAGTAAAACTCGCATAGTATAAAATAGTTAAATCAGTGGTGGGCAAATTAGGAATTTATAAAAATAAAGTCGAAAATACCAGATCTTTAACCCGTGTTTCTCAGCCATCTCATTAAATCTCTAAAGCCATTGAATATAATATAAAAGAATCTTCTCGTCGCTATCAGAATAAGCAGAGTTACATAAAATCAGATGGTCTATTCGTGAGTTATTTGAAGTTAAATAAGCTGCTGATTGAAAAGAATACGAACAGAATATTCGAGCCCTAGGTTTGGACAGCATTGAATCAAGAATAACCATATTTATTTCTAAAATTGAGAGATGCTGACTTCTTCCACACTGACCAAATTGTAATAAACTTTCCTGTTATCCAAGATATTGAATAAATCGTTGCAATAAAAAGGTAAAAAAAAAAAATGGCTTGACATCAATACAAAAATATGATTACATATTTAAATGCCGCAACATAATATTCATTTTATAGTTTCCAAAAATGTGTATATTGACATATGTACAAAACATTAAATATTAATTTTTTTTTGGCCCAGAATGATGTGAAGAGTTATTAGATAAAATGGCAAAATAAATTATTTAAAATGCACACAAATGGACGCACACACACAAAGACAGCGACATGGCAAATTACGCATACGTTTTGATTAAGTTTCGTATTTAGAGAGTTGATGTAAGTATGTACGAGTATGTATGGAATAGCATTTTCAATCAATCAATCTGGTGTTTTAAACAAAATGCGCATAGAATGTAGAACAAGTATTTACGAATGCTAAGTTATAGTTTAAAAAATGCTTTTGGCTTTTTAAAAATTGATTTGTTTTTTTTTTGGTTTTGTTTCGTATTGTTTCTAGGAAATTATGGACGCATACATGAGCTTTTTAACTTCGTAAGCAAGTTGATAGCCCGCATAAGGGTTAGCATCATTCTCTGGTGGCCTGAAACAAAATGTTGTTCGTTTTTTATACATTTAGACTGGTTAGAAATTTATAATTGTTGTTGTTTGTTTGTTTGTTTGTTTGATTATTATTAAATATGTTAACGAGTGAGTGAGACAATTAGTTGATGTGGGTTAAACAGAGTTTAGTTTAAAGAGCATTTACATATGTACGGGGCGAGGCCAGTTCTGAGAAGGCCTGCAAACGAAGTGGTTCTGTGACAAATCATAGGCACACAATAAAACGTACAGAAAAATATACAAATAGGAAAGGAGGAATCACAAAATCAAAGTTGGATGCGGCTGAACAGCTTAGGCCTAAAGTGTTTGCTGAATTGTTTCTCTCTTGATTTGCTCTTGCTCGTTTGTCGATTTTGGATAATTGCGTTTTGCTATATACTCAAGTTATTACAGAGTGCCGTTTTGCAGTGTAGATTTCGATATCTGTTTATATGGTATTTACAGCCCCCCGTCACACTTACCGATTGTATTGTGATGGTGAAATGACCTGACCCTCCACTTGCCGGCTCACATTCACCGTGGGCTTCACCTTATTCACCTGCTTGCCCGCAGCTGCCGCTGCTGCAGCAGCTGCGGCCGTGTTGTTCATGTGATGCATGGCTCCAGTGCCATTGCCAGTACCATTCGGACGGCGCACATTGCGATTGAGTACTGTAATGAAATTGGAAGGCAGATAGTTTGTGTATCACAAAATTTTACACCCATCGATATGCTTGATCCCCCCACTCGATTAAATCCTGTTTCACTTACGATTTGTATCTTCTCTGTCACGTGTGATATCACCTGTGGCAGTTGGCAATTGCGCAGAAGCGTTGGCATTTGATTGAAGAGAACAGAGAGCAGAGGACGTTCGATTAGTAAGTTCATTCTTGGCTGCATGTGCTGGGCAGAGTGTTCGAAAATAGTGGCATTTTTTAGTCATTTCAGTTTCAAATTGATGTTTTTTTGTAGTTAAGTCAAAGTTAATCAAGAAAGGTAGTTTTGAGCCGCGTGTTGGTTAAGGTGATTCATTTTGTGTGTGAGTGTGGATCGGTGTGTTAGCTTGCGACAGTAATAAACAAAGTTCGTAACAAGCAAAATTTTATTGTATGCAAACCAAAGCCGAAAAAAGCACACAACAGAAATTGTGTACAAAACTGAAGTGAAAAATGCGTTAAATAGACATCAATATGAAGTTCAAGTTAATTAATATGGTAGAGATAGCAGTTCATTAGTTATATCAACGAGTACATAGTATTTCTTTATAAGAAAAAATAAAGTTAACACATTTATGCAAACAAATATTATGAGCTGTATTTTTGTTTCATTTATTAGTTCACTTGGTTGGGCATATGGATTTAATGTTAATTCGTTGAGTTTAGATGAGAAAAAGCAAATCAAGGCACACAAATAATATGAATTGAAATCGGAATCTGATAATGTGTATGTATGCGTATGTGTAAGAGTGTGTGTCAGAGAACTGCTGCGGTATATTGCAAAATCCTTAGTATAAGATATAAATTGCAGTTTTATCTTAGCTTAGAAATTTGTACTTGAATCCAGTATCAGAGTAAAAATTCCTATATTAAGTTGGACCGATTTGGCAGGAATTCAAACCGAAACAGTTTTCGGTATCGGTCGGGGTGTCAATCTTGACTGATAGTATATCAATTAGGGTTATAATGGTTGATTTTTATGCTATTTGGTTTTTCAGTGTACATTTTTTGACACCTCACGCGTGATTCGTAACATGTGGCAACGCCAGTAATGCTCAGTTGCCATTTCATCATGAATAAACTATCAAACGAACAGCGGTTGCAAATCATTGAATTTTGTTATCGTTGAAAAATTGTCTTCTGTGACGAAACTAGTTTTTGGCTCAATGGGTACGCCAACAAACAGAATTGCTGAATTTGGTCTGAATAGCAGCTAGAGGCAGTTCAAGTGTTTCAATATGGCAACTTTTCTGTTTTTTTAATAAGTTTTCCAAAACAAACACTTAAAAATGCAGCCTTTATTATGCGTTTCCTAAACATTTAAAAAATCCTTGACCGAAACTGAATCGATCGATTTACTGCTGAAACATGAAATTCGTTTTCCATAACCAATGTTTTTAAACTGATCACATTTTGATCTTGAATGGATCAAAAAAACCCACAACAGATTCAAACACGCAGAAAAAAAATGCCTTACTAAATTTAAACCATTTTGTTCCTAAAACTTAAAGATTGTAATATTACTCTTTCCTGAATTTTGAATGAATCAATGTTTAATTTATAAATTCGAAGTTAAAACAAATAACACCAATAGTTCTGTAACAGAAACAATTTTATTCATCAAAAAAGGATTAAAGGATTTTTTTTATAAAAAGTTTCTCAGATTTAGAAATTCCGAAGATTTCAGCGATCTCCCAAGCTGACTTAGCTCGGAACCAACAAAATTCTCATTTTTGAAGTTTTTGGATTATAAAATCCATTAAACTTTATAATTCTATTAACATTATTTATATTTATTCTAACTCTTTTGTTTCTAAATTTAAGTTTGAAAATTTAAAAGGCTGCAAGGAAACTGACATCAGGTCATCAATTTTCGCTTGTAAGTAAAAAAAAGCACAGCCAGTCGCGATGTAATCGCTGCATTTGCTGCTTTTGATGCTAAGGCAGTCTTCTACAATCTTCCCTTGTCTATTTTTTATACACTTGGCCTAAAGGAATCTGTATGGGCCACAGTGCGTTCCACCCACCTTCATTTTGAGTCCTCCACAAAGTTGTACAGAATTTCATCTTTTTTAATGGCACAGGGGTCGGCACAAAACACAATAACATTATGCCCATACGTATGCGTGTGTAGCCACTAAGACGAAGTTTTGCTCGGCGGCATTGTTGGTTAAGCAGCGCAGCGACGAGATTGTACTGTCGGTGTGTCCACGTAGCTGCCACTGACCAGATATCAATATGAAAATGTACACTCTATAAAACACAAAACACAGAATATTTCTGCTTGTTCAACTCAAAAATCGTGTTCTTTAATGACAACAGTCAACTGGCACTGCTTCTGGCAGGCATTCACACATGTATAGAAGCAATTGATTTTTAAAACTCCGACAGTCAGCTTGTTATTGTGTACTTAGCTTAACTCTATATCTGGCTTGGAATCGTATAATTTGATTTTTGTAAACAACTTCGCAATTCGTACTAATGTCAAGAAATTGGCTACTTGAATAAAAAAAAACGCATTTTCTAGCACTTGTGTGTTTACTTAAAAAATGTAAAAATATTGATTTAAGAATTCCTGAGCTTGAGGCTAAAAACTGTGAAGTTTGGCAAAACACTTCAGCACCATTTGAAGCTCCAGAAATTCAAGTAATCGCGCTATTCCTTGAAGAGGTTGTGAAGAGTGCCGATGCGCTTTAGATTTAAAAAAAATAATAATAAGAATTTCAAGGCTGACTGCACATATCAATGATTTTATAATCATAATCGGCCCTGTTTCGAATTCCTCTTCGATTTCCGTGTAAGCGCTTGACGAATTATCTCACAATCTATTACAATGTACAAACCAGTGTCCAAACTCACATAATCAAGCATTGCGCTTGTGTGCGTAGCAGCGAAACACTAGGTAAACATGTTGACAAATGAACAAATGCCTCGTGACAGAGAAAAAAAAGCCGAACACGAGCATTGTAAGAGAGCAAGCCGCCGAGCGTGCTATTTATAGAACACTCGTATTCTCTCTCTCTCTCTATACGTGTGTCGGCTGCGACGCCGGCAAAATTATGAGTTCTTAACCCATGGGATAGGCTTTTATCATTTTGGACCAATTGTACAAACGCTTATACGAAAACCGAAGAAGACTTCGGAACAGGGCCGATAGTTTCAATGTACACGTTCATACATAAAGCATTATAGTTTCTATGGGTGGTGTCCAGGAAATCTCTGAAGATTTTGGAATCGGTTGGTTTGCAAAAAGCTCGACAAAATCCGTCGGTGTCACAGAACTTTAAGAAATTTCATTTTCTTTTTTGAAAATCTATTTTGAAGGAATGTGTTTGTCAGGATGATGTTAAATTGAAATTTTTAGAATTTGTTATATGTTTTATGAGGCATTTTTAAACTATAATTTGAATTTATGTCAAATTCTTAAAAAAAAAGTGCAAAATATAAAAATATTTTCGAGCCCACCTTAGACCGTTTCTTGGTACATAGATGCTGCCACCATAGATAGATGGCGCCAGCTGAGTTTGACTGGCAAAGTTGGTTTTGCGAACAATTATTGAAAAGCAAATTTTAATATTAAAACAAATTTAATTTTTAATTTATTTGATGTAAACTAACCAGAAAAATAATGTTGTTAACATTTCCAAAATAAATTTTGCTCATCATAATTGTTTGGGAGGTGAATTTAGCTAAATCTCCTAACAAAACACAAAAGATTTGAGAGATTTCTGGGACACCGAGAATTGATTTTGTGTTGGAATTTGGTTTTAAAAGATTTCCGTGACACCTTCGTATGAGAGTCATTGCCCGATTCATCGAGTCCTCTTCCGGCTTTCACATTTGATAAGATTTATATAATTTGGTTGTGGTATATGCGTTTTTGTATAATATTGATTGAGTAAGGGTTGATTTCACATATTCTACATAGCACTATCTGGCACATAAGTTAACATATGTCAGTGAAAATTGTTAGTTTATCTGACATATTGCAGCTATCTAGTGAAGTAATCGACTTAAACAGTTTGATGTTAAGTCCGGAGATCTAAAAGTAACTACAATGTTAAGGTTTGATATTGATTAGCTTGATTCTGCATGTGAAAAAAGAACTTGTACCTCATTCGTTATCACTTAAGTAAAATCCGGAACTTGCCTGGAACTCATTCTATTGTATTAAAATCGGTGGATCAGTAAATAGTGCGGAATGCTATATATAGCTGGCGTCTTAACAATCTAGCTAATACATTGTGAAAAAATTCGGTTTTTTTTGGTCTTGGTTGGTCTTGGTCCTACTAAATCTGATATCTGTTGGTTTACACGGACTGACGGAAGGAGAGACAGTTGACGGTGATCAGAAATGTATAGCATATCTTTTGTACCTAAGAGACAGTGTATAAAAATCTAATAGATATGTCGACCAAATAGTCCTTTATTCCTTGTACATTTAATTATTGGATTAAGATCTTCTGTAATTATTACCAACAACATTTTTTTGTAAAGAAAAGATCCGACAAAAGTAAAGTTAAATTAAGCTTCACCTGTTCCTTTCTGAGCAATTTCACAAAATTTTAACTTACACTAAAAACTCAGGAATATTGGACCACATATTAAGTGAGCCCTGAGATCAAAAGTATATTGAAATCGGTGGTTAAATAATCCATCAGCTACCCGATAGATATTTCAGTTGAAATATCTATTGCCATTGAGCCAACAGTTCCGATTTCGGATAATTTTAATCCGGAACACACCAGTTGTTTGTTTTGTGGTACTTGCAAAATTTAGTAATATTGCATCGTTTTTGTTCTTTTTATTAATATACCGCAGGCAGTTCTCTGGCGAGTGTGTGAGTATGTGCGTTTTGGAAAAAAAAACTGTGGTATGCTTTTGGGAGCGCCCATTGACGTCTTGTGTTCAAAATAACCTTTCTCTTGCCTCTAACTAGCAAACCGGCTCAGTAGCTAGCTTGCCTATTTTGGTTTGTATAATTTGTTTTTTTTTTTGATATTGGAGACTTTACCCGATACAGATCCACGCACATGCACCCGCTTGGGTAGCTCTGGTGGCGTAAATGTGGGTGCAGGATGGTGTTCATCTGTAAGATATTTGTTGTTGTTGTTAACGCACTGTTTTGTTTTTTCTTTGCAAATTCAAATTCGTTTTGTGTTTGTTTTTTATTTTCATTGTTTGGTGTAATCAGTAAATTAATGCTTTTTTATGTGAAGCTCATAATTTGCTTTTTAATTAAATTTTTTTGTTTTGTTTAAAAGGAGAAATCAAGTGTGTTTTTGGAAGAACTGAAAGTGTCAAAAGTTGTGGTGGTAAAATCATAGAGAAATCAGTTTGGTGTTCAACCAAAGTCATACCAAAGTAAACAGAAAAGAGTGTTCAAAATGGTCTGGGGACTGGTAGTTTGGGGAATTCATTTATGGGTTTTTTTTTAACTTTATCATACAAATATTTAGTAAAACATGCAAATAAACATGAACTGGTTGGTGATGGTTTAAGAACATTTAACAAACATTTACATCAACAAGTCAAAGGCAAGTATAAGCATAAGCATTATAGATCTGAATATATCGTAAAAATATTTATAGTGGGGGGATATAAAGCTTTAAGCAACATGTTGGCAAAGTGCAGAGTTCAAGCAAATTTCATAAAACATTTCAAAGCTGTTGTCTCGTTACAATTCGGTTTACATTTTAACTTGTTTATATGGGGGCCACTAAGACTGCTAAAGACCTAAGTGAAGTACATTTTTATTCAACTGCCCAACTGTTGGTTAGCAATTTAACTGAACTGAATTTTGAATTTTCACATTTTCCTTGGCTTTTTTGTGCTGCGTGTGCCGCTTTGATTTGTGATTGGTGATCGAATGTGATACTAATTAATACATTTGTTTTTTTTTTTTTCTAAACAGTTGCATTGCTTTTCCTTGGTTTTTTATTCAGGGTTATTTATGGTATATATTACGACTAATTTAGAATGAAATCAAGGTACAAAACAAATGGAAATAAATATACGTAACGTGCACTGGCACACAGGAAATCATACGTCATAAATACGATCAAATGATTATGGATTACAAATGCGATTTGGAATAATTTTCATATACAATAATTCGAGTTAGTTTTTGACTTGGACTTACTTGACAACGAGTATTCATCGTCTTCTACACACACACACAGACATAAAAAGTAGTACGGGATACGAATGAAGAAGTACAATAGAAATATGATACGTATACATGGTATGTAGTTATATATAGAGATATATATGTAAAAAAAATGTATATTAAAGAACATAGGACCTCAGACGCAGAGTATGGAGAATATTGAGTGTGTGCATGTGAGTGTTGTTGTTTATACAGAGAAAAGTGATTCTGGAGTTACAGATTTGTCAGTCTTCTGGGGGGATGGAGTAAAACGGGGAGGTGGAGTGAAGAGTGTTAATTGTAAAACGTTTGCACTCTGTCTTATTCGCTACCCTCTGCGAAATTCAATTAAAGGCACGTCCTTATTGCATCAAATCATTTAAGGCAAGTACTGGTATGGAATTCAAGATAAGCTAACTTAATATATAAAGTAATCTCTGAATTTATATAAGATTCATACAAAATTATAATTTGAGTTGAATTTAGCTTTAATGTCTTGATTGCTAAGTCTCTCTATAGACTGAGCCGACTCATCACAAAAAAAAATTAAGTACTTTATATTTGAATTGGGTACAATCGGTGTCAATAGTACAGTACTTACGAAAATACTGGATTCACTTACAAGGTTCTTGCTTAAGGCTTAGTACTCAGACAAACTAAATCGATTCCGACGGGTACTCTATATAAAAAAAGTGTGTCGGAAAGCTTTCGCAAAATTCCGACAGACCTCTTACGCCCGGTCAAACTCAGACAAAATAAAATTTCCCAATGCGATGCTCACTTGATTGACACAGGCGCTTACTTGACAGGCAGACACAGCTGATTCAATTCCGTTGCACACTTTTTGGAGTTTTGCATTATGAGTCTATTTTGTACTCAATCCAAGATATTTTGTACTTAAACTTGATTCAAGAACGTGTTTTCTCATTCAGCCGCATTTCAATTTTGGAACGATTCGTGTTCATTTGAGCACATCCAAGATAAACAGGTATAAATGCTATCCCGATCGTTCGTGAACTCTGACAGTCCTTTTTTTCGCGATAAGTTTCGTCGATTTCTCGAAGAGCCCAATCAAAATTAACAACTCAATGTTTCTTTAACGATTCTTTAACCCGTTTTCCGGGGTCTTACTAGAGCCTTGTCTTTAGAAAAAACTTTTAAACTTTTAAATGGTATTGACAAATTATAGTTTTGCAAAGAACACTAAAAGAAATGAGCGTCACCCAGCATGATTGCATCCTTATCCTTATTCATTAGGTCTGCATCTCAACTACAATATTTGTGTAGTTCCATTAAATCACCTTTTTCTACAATGATTTCTTAGAGTTTTTTTTTCACACAATCAAAATAGCAGAGGCAGAGTTCAAGGCTTTAAAAAGTACAACTTTCTGAATGGAAGAGTAACAACAGAGTAGAGTAACCGTACAACAAAATGTGCTAAAATAAATTTTAATTCATACTTTTAAATGAAATTGGCCAATCAGACTTAGTCACACTTCGGACCTAGAAACCTAAAAGGTGGCTTTATCCCTTTTTGCATGATCCGTTTCGTGATTACAATAAACTTTTATTTACCGAGTAATTAGCTCGGAAGATTCTTTTCCTGCTTTAAAAACCCCTGATTTAATATATACAGCCATAATAAAACAGACAAAAAGAAGATCAATCTGAAGACTTTGGTTTCTAAAGAACAGGCAGCGCGCTGCCTCGTGTGCATAGGAGCTCTGCCGCGGCCGACTGCACAAAATCACACGTACGCTATAAGCATTGAAAGCTATTTATAGAACACGAATGGCGCACGCAAATTGTGCTTGTATGCGTGTGAAAAGTGTGTCGATATGTGTCTGCCATCTCTGATTTAAAGGGAACACTGTGATCAAATGCCTCTGTTGAATTCGCCCCTGTTCAAGACTAGAGTTAAAAGAATTTAATTTAAAATTCTAACTGGGAGATTTTGCAGCAAGTACACTCAGAGAAAACTAGAACGAATAATTTGAGTACGAACACTCTTGAAAAATAATTATTCGTTCTTGAATATTCAAGAATTTCGCTTTTGGAATCGAGTTAATCTCGGTCTCAATTGGTTTTTATAGACAAGGGCAAATAATCTTTGTGAGAAAAGCGTTGGACACGCTCTCACAGGGAGAAAGAGTGCATGCGCAGTTTGTCGTTGGCTGATGCGTACAAATACGAACTGCGCTCATTCTTAAGTATGGTTTCGACGCGAAGTGTAGCTTTTGGATGATAGTCGAGAAGGCAAAGCTCCCCGTCTTCTGTGTGTGTTTCAGTCTTCGAGGTACCGAGTTCAAGTCCCAGTAAAGTATATATAAAAAAATGGTTATCTATGTGGCTTTCTCAAAATCAATCACAGCTTAGAAAAAAGTGGGTATTAGTTTTGTATTTTATTTTGAGAATTATTCGTACTTGGATCAAGTACTGAAACTCTTGAATCAAGAATGTCGGGATCAAAAATTTACTCTTGGATCAAGAATTTCGCTCTTGGATCCAGAATTTTCACTCTTACCGTACTTTTGAGAACGAATGCTCTTGATTCAAAAGTCAAATTCTCTGTTTTTTCTCTGAGTGTATACAAGTACTTTTAAACCAGCGATGGATACTCCTGGACCGTAGACGCTGAACACATTTCGAGACACGAACCGAACACCTGTCGAGGCTTGTGCCAAGAGAGCAAACAATACAATTCAGCAAACAATCGCTCTCCAATACACTCCCACTTCGCTTCGCTCTTCTTCACAAGCCCTGTTTTTAACCGAAATGGTAGCCAACAATTCTTAAAGTTAGGCAGCAGATCATGTTACACTTAATAATAATTGTAATAGCTTTATTCCAAGTGACCTTCTATTGAATTTCGCAGAATTTAGGTATCAGCAGACAGTCAAGTACAACTGAATAATAAATAAGGTCCTGAATATCACGAATAAGATAACGATACGATAATTACAATACGATACGATATGGTTACGGATACGGATAGAATATGTACATCATAATTATGCTGTATATTTGTAGTATGAACACACCGATTTTGTAATTGATTAAAAATGTACGAGTAGTATGGAATACATACGAAAACACAACGTCAGACTGAATGTAGGTTTTCGAATAAATTATTTATTTTGAAGCTGAAATGCTTTTTGATATTTTTTTTTTTTTTGTTGGTTTGGTTTTACTACACACACACTAAGGTAAAAGTTGAAAAGTACACAATTACTAGAACGAACGAATATACGATTTTGTGTGTGTGTGTACATATGTTTGTGGTATGTTTGTATGCGAATGTGTGTGCGTGTTGTGTTGGGGGGCTTAGGGGGTTAGGGCTCTGCCGGGTGTGTGCTGTTGACTGACTTAGATTGATTGAGTTTTCGATTGTTTTGGCTGACTGATTGCTTATTCGATTGCATATGCAGCTGAACAATAGCAATTAAAGTTAGTTAGTTGGCGTTTTAGAAACGTAGAGAGTGTTTTTAGAGAGAGAGAGAGAGTAGGACAGCTATCAGTTGGCTAGCAGAAGTTACTGGCAATTTCGTATTTCCAATAGGGAGTTATGTGTGTTTTGTTTTTTGTCTTGAAGTGATGAGTGTTTTCTTTTTGGGCTTTTTTTATTTATAGTATATATCGTATGTTTATAGGAGTACAGTAGAGTAGTGACAGAGAGAGATAGCAGATAGATAGAGAGAGAGAGAGAGAGAGAGAGAGAGTAGAGAGAGAGAGTTATACGTACTTGCACGCCCAACCATTTGTACGGCTCGGACGCCTTTCCGGAAGGTGGCCACTGTTTTTGTTTCATGAAAACAGAATTTTATAGGATTTGTGTGAATAGGTAAATGATGGCAAGGTAATGATAGTTGTACTGCATCTTCTTTTTTCTTCCTTAGATTCTTTTCAACAAATGTAAAACGTAAAGAATTTAAAAACCAAAAATTATGACTAAAAATGTAAATGAAAATTGTAATTAAATATCACACGGCACTTTCAATAATTAATAATATATAGACATGATGGTTATGATTTTATATTGATATTTATATATATATACTGAATATAGATTGATGACTTTCAAACGCGCGACTTAGGGAAACTAAATCAGAAATTGAGTCAAAACTAATTAAAATTCTAGATATTGTAATGTAATATTTATACTGAGAGAGCACGACGATAGAGTGACAGCGAGAGAGACAGAGAGAGAGAGAGGGTACTATAATTAAGTGTAGGGTTGTTTATGAGTGCTCCTTTTGGTTCAGTTGTTCAGCTGCTCAATTACTAGATCTTATTTGTTCAAGTGAGAGAGCAACTGAAGCAACTGACTCTGCTCACTGAAATTTAACCCAACTCTACTCAAAATCCCTTAGCTCAAATCGAGCTTTATTCCTAAACAGAACACCCAACTTAGAGTGGCTCACGGCGTGGGAGTTAGGCAGGGAGCTTGGTCGGTTCTGCGGGGTTTTTAGGCATTTAGCAACATTTGGTTTTGATTTATTTAGCATTAAACTAATAAAACACAAATACAGAGCTGACGCTTTTAGTTACAACAAAACGTAAATATATGTACACCAATAAAGGTAAGGATTCGATTATTTAGTTCATTATTTGGATTTGAGAATTTTGGAACAGCGTCTGATTATCAATTGAAATTAGGTTTTTTTTTGTTTTGGTTTAGCGGGAACACATAAATCATTGGCATATATATAATAAGTATATGTATATTAAATAGCTTGTTAAAGGTCAAAAACATTGAGCATCGAAAGCGTACCCTCCATTGTATTCATCACCGATGTGATGCCTTGGTTGACCATGCCCGTCTGCATCATAATCATGCCCACATCTGCAAGATGGTTACGATTTTCAAAATACACACACACAAATATTTCGTGATGGGGGAAAAGGAGTCGGTTTTTGGTTTTGATTTTTCGAAAGCCAAACTCAGCCAACGCAATTTTGGCCGAACTTACTAACTACTGTTGGGAACATTGCAGCTAAATTATCAGTTTACATTTCTTATAAGTTATACATACAGATATAAGGAAACATAAATACATAAACTTTAGTTAGTCAGTAAGTAAGTAAGTAACCTGCTCTAGGAATTATTTACACTTTGCACACTACCCTTAATTACATATTATAATATAGTATATACAATCACAGACAATCTGGAGTGAGTGAGAATTATAAATGAAAAGTCAACACAAACTTTCAGAGGCCGCAAAAGGTTGGTCGGTGTGACGAACTTGTGTTCTACAATTAAGTATTTCCGGTTAATTCATTTGGTAATTACAAAATATTAGTAAGAGAGCTGGATGCTGCGAGAGTGAGTCAAAAAGTATCGAAATTAGAGTACATTTGGTATTTTTTTATGTTGTTGTACGGTGAGAGATGGTGTGGTACAAAATGTAAGTCGACTTTTGTGCTCAGTTCCATGCACTTTGTTAATTATTAAGTACAAAGAGTTAAGGGAATAAGAGCGAAAACGTAGAGAAGGAGTAGCGAGAGAGACGTTTAAAAATGTGCAATTTTTTTTTTATATTTTGGAATTGACAAAAATGGTTGAAAAGAACTTGAAAAGAATGCCAAAACAAAAGCTTTTAAAAATAAATCTAAAAAAACTCAAGAGATCACAGTAGGGGGATTTTATTTAGGCTCGCTCCATAAATCAAAAAAAAACTTTTTGGTTCGGTCCGTCAACCGAACCAGTTGCTTCGATGCTCCGAACCAAAACATTCACAGAATTTCAAGAGTTTGCAGCCTTGAAAATAAATTTAATGGCCTGTTTATAGTTAGAGCTTCTGAACTCCAGACTTCACTTTTTCATTGCCAGGCAGATTTTCTAAATAAGTTTGCAGTGCAGTAACTTTTCCGAGGAGGCTAAACCTAACACAATGAGGGTGTGCTGGAAACCACTTGACACTCGGTCCCGCTCTTAAAACACTGGATCTAGGATGGCTCTTGTTTGGAGCTGATTATTCTTTCAGTAAACTTATGGTTTATGCATTGTCTTTGATCGACTTTTAGTTTTAGTTTTGTCAAGACTGGTATACAGTACAGGCCCGGCGGTTCAGTACAAGCTCGTACGTTTTCAGAAGCCAATGGAAAATTATCAAAATATTTTTGGGAATCAGTTAAATTTGAATTTTTTCAACGAACTGTTACTCTATGATTGAAACATGAAAGCAGTTTCCATAACAAAATTTCAAGAAACTAAGTAAAAAAAAAGGCAATATAATTTTTTCTTTCTAATACTTTGGCATACTTTGTCAGTTTCAACAAATACTAAAAATACTAAATATTCAGACGGAGGAAGGACAAGGATTAATATGATATATAGTCAAAAAAGTAAATGTTACTCTTTGCGGTTTCCCATTCCGACCGATTTCGTTACGTTTGTATTTTTCGAAATGGGTTTCGAAACGGTTTTTTTCGACTCCTGATTGGACGGCTTGTGCATTAGAGCTGGCAATCTATTAATAGATTCCTATTCCATTTTTTTATGTTCCATGAGAAAATTTCGATACTTTCGATACTTCGATACGATTTGCTATAAGATTAATTTCAAATTAAACATCTTTTATTACGTGTGTCCTGGAAATTCGCTAGACATCTCCGTATAATCGATTGCACTTTAAGCTAAACTTAGGACCGTTTTCTCATGTTCATGTTATTGCTCAAGTCGAAATCCATCTAGATTTAGCAACTAGGTGGTTTTTGTGCAATTGGTTGTCTCATTCTTATAAATTCAGGCAAATGCGCCACGGTCACACCGGGAGGGCTAGAATGGTATAATACTAGGTCGGCAGCACCTCTGCACTCGGCTAATTATTGTCTTTTTTATTGCGCGCCAATTTTAAAAATTAAAGTAAGAATTTTACAGAGGAGGAGAAGGTTTTTCTAGGTTTAAGCAGTAGGCCGAAAGCTATGTTAACACAGGCAAATAATTTGGACAAATTTTCTTGAAAATTGGGCTATATGAGCCAAACTGTGGAACTTTCCGGCCATATTTGATCAAATTATTTTGAATTCTGTAAAATCTTTAATCATAGCTTTTTTTTTATAAAAATTTAGCCAAATTATTTGGATGTGTAAGCTGAGCTTAAGCAATGAACTATTTTCCATTTTTGGTTTACTTAATAACAATTCAGACTTTACTGTTTTTAGCAGTTTTTTTTTTGTTTTCAAATATTTTTCAGTGTGACCATATGCGCGGATACATAAAAATACTTAGTTTGCATTTGCATGTACATGGTTTTGAAATCAATGAGAATGAAGTAGATTGCTACGAAATTCATCTAGATGGTTAGCGTTGAACATGAGCAAAGCAAATGCAGCAAAATCCACCTAGATTTGTAAAGACACCATCATGAGAAAACGGCCCTTTGACTAGTTTATTTGTGAAGTGACAAGAATAATACAAAAACCGTACGCAATAAATTCACTTGGCTTTCAGCAGGCGGTTTCAAATCGATCAACTTTCGTCATTTAATATAGTAGCAGGGCTTATTTTTGCCCCTTCACATATAAAGTCAAGCAGATTTAATATAAAGTTCTAACGCTTATACGAAAACCTCTAGAGATCAGCTCTAGATCGCACTGCCCAAAAAATTGACTTTAAACCCTGCTTAGCTAAATTTTTTGTATGTATCTTGACAAATGGCTTAAAATGTAAGAGTACTTATATAAATAATGCCAAAATTTATATGTCAAAAAGGTGAGATGCTGAAGGGACACACAGCTATCGAGAAATATTTTCAAGAAGCTTCATTGTACCTAGTACTCGCTATTGTTTTGGTACATGACTTTTTGGTTTTAAAATGAAAACGAATGAATATTTTTCAAAAATTTTTCTTTTTTTTATTCGGTCACTCGTAGAACAACTTATTCGAAATGGCCGCCTTGTGCCTTTCTCTGGCCACTCATCGTTCACAGTGCGCACCTCATGCATTGATAAATTGTCCACTGCTCTAACAAGGACGCGCTTCAAAGACTCAATATTTGGCTGTCGAGTAGAGCAAGCCATAGCCTCGAGAACGGACCACAGGTTGCAGTCCAATGGATTCAGGTCTGGGCTATCAGCAGGCCAATCATCAGTAGAAGTAGTTCGGTACATGGTTCTTTAACCATGTTTGAGTGGTTTTTGCCTTGTCAGCTGGAGCGGAGTCTTGTTGAAAGGTCCACGGCTTGTTTGCAAATAATGTTGAGAGGCTTCAAAACCTTTTCCAAAACGTTGGGTTGATACACTTTTGCCGTAGTTTTGACTCCTCTTTCACAAAAATGGAGCTTGGTGACCCCATCGTAGGCGACTCCCCGCCAAACCATCACATAAGCCGGATGGTGACCTCTCTGAACTCTTCGAATCAGTTCGGACGATTGTTTTGATGACACAGCATACATTCTATCGTTTTATTTGTAGAACGATTCCTCTCGTCAGACAGAAATATAGGTTGCCCACAAAACGCGTCTAAAAAGAGTCAAAACAGTCTCTTTTTGAAACTTTAAGCTCAAATTACTAAAAATCTCGACGTGATGGGCCATTTCTGAAAACAGATGCGTGTTTAGCATTCGAAATTCATTTAGAATCACCACCAACCCTTCAATATACTGGAAAAGTCTTATTTTGTTGCCTTGTGTATTCATCTCACGAGACATGATCTGCTTGCGCAGTGGATTTCGACGAATTCTTTCACGGCTTTGATGGCTTGTGGCGTTCACACAGTGCTCGGACGGTCGGATTTCGCGCGGTCTTTTTTTCTATCAGTATCCTCAAATAACTTCACGTTACGATACACAAAGTTTCCATTCCATGATTGCTTAATAGCCGTCAAGTTGGAGTGGATGCGTTTAATGGTTCTCTAAAACGAGTGTGTTTAATACGTGTACCAAAACAATTGCGACTACTAGGTACTGAAAATATAGGAATCAATGTCCTCGGTACCTTTTTATATGCTTACCTTCCAATATATAAGAGGATATTAGATGCCGCGCCGCTATCTTATTGCTCCAATGACTCATTAAAAAGCTCTTAACTATCGATAGTGGGGGAAAAAAAACCATTGATAGTTTGCCAGCTCTGCTGTACATGTATTCTGATGTTTTAGTTGTCACCAATTCAATATATTATTATTTTTCAACCTATGTTTACACTTTAAATCCAATTAACTTCACTTAGAACTGTGTTTTTTTTTTATATTAAATTTTAAGATGTCATGTATCGAAAGCAACCATAGCAGCTATCGACTAAAGGTTGAATTTTTGGCATTTCAGCAATAATGTGGATAATTTTAAAGTCGATGGCAAAGTGCAGTGTGTGAAAATAAAGGCTGCTTGTTTCTTGGTTTTTTAATGTTTACCAAACCTACCAAATATTTGGTTCTATTCCAGGAGCTTCCTGTTCGAATAAACGCAAAATTTCTTACTTTCCCTCTCAATTAAGTTGTACTTTAGATTGTCGATGTTATAGGTTAGCAAATTAAATGTTGATAGTCTTACCTATAACATTGAACATCTATAAAAAGAGATCAATTGTTGTGCCTAGTCTGGCCAGTTTATCTGCAGACTCATTTCCATCTATATTCCAGACACCCATATTAGGTGAGTACTGCGTGTAAGCATTATTTGTGCATGAGTCGGGTGCTAAAATTTGCTAAAAATTTTTGAGGGCTGCTAGACTGGCTACGATTTCTTCTTTGACCGTGAGTGTTTGCCACAATGATTAGATTCCATAAATAATATTTGATCAAAAACTTACGTTTTATTTAATTTTATGTAATTGTAAATTGCAGCAGAAAAGTATGCTCTTAATTTTCAAAAATCATTCGATAGCATAAGTTGACTTTAACAGCTGCTGCTGCTGTGCTAACAGAGTTCGGTTAAGTCTGCATTTCTGTTATGTAATGCATTAAAAAATTCTCTCCTTGGATTTTTTGGACTTTTTTTTGGGTTGCTGTCTTGGCTAATATGTTTGTAATATGTAATATGGTTACACTAATAATATTTTGCTAGGGAAAGGTAATATTTTTTCATTTTATCTTTCTGTCGAAACGGATGCCATGACATTGATATTCTTCTGGCTATGAGAACTTTGAGATTCTGATTGTGCTGCAACAAAATTCAATCGGAATTTGGACAAAATATATAAGTTTGCCAAGCCACGTTATGGCTCGACGGAGCCAAGCTGGGTGTCATTTTGGAGGACAAATCCTTTGGTAAATGCACATAGTCATCAGCTTCTGTACGTTAGTGTAGTCCCACCTCCAAGGCTTCATTCAAAATGTTATAGTTTGCTGACTACCTTCGTAGTTTAATTGTGGTTAGTTAAGTCTCATCACCTTAGCGACTCAAAATTTTGAAGAGGTATTGCATACTTATGTGCGGTTGTTGTTTGTTTTACGCAAGCCTAAAAGTAGGCAATTTGTTTAGTAACTCTGAGTTGTATTTGCTGGCAATGAGTTAATGTCAAGTTTCATACAAAAAGTTAAGAAACTGAATCCTAGAGAAATCTATATGGAAGAAATTATAAAGCTCTGGAATATTTACCTATTGGGAGACCCTATCTCCCCCATTAAATTAAAGTTAAACACAACACAAATCTCAAAACAAATGGAATTTTAAATATCTAATTGGGTTGATCGCTAATGGCTTCTGTGATGGGTAACAAAAATGCTGTTCGGTTTGTTGGAAAAACTGGGGTTGCATATCGCACAAACATATTTACAAATTCAACGGTACGCTTTTAGTTTTTTTTTAGTTAAAGCCATCGTTAAGGTAGGTGGAATAGGTATAGGTATATATTTAATATAATATATTGTATAGGTGGGTAAATGTGTGTGGTAACCGTGGCAGTTAGGTCGCAACATGGTGGATTATATAGAGGCGCATTTCAAAACAAACAGTGACCAAAATAGTAGTAGAACTGCACATGGGCAAGATTAACGGGCAGGAGCGTTACGATTGTTCATTGGAATGTATATAAAAATATATATATATATTTAAATTGATGGGAAAGGGGTCGTGGGAAGAGCGGAGCGGGAGCTACACACTTTCAAAATGCTCAAAACTGTCAATTTTTCAGGAGGTAAAATAAAAAACGAACAACAAAAGCCAAATTTTGTGGTGCACTTGAAAGTGTTCGAGTGGATGGTGCTCGGTCGGGTTTTGGAAAATGCATTTAATGTACTTTATACAAAAGTTGGATTTGGGAGTTTGGAAATAACTTCAAGAACTGAGTAGAGTGTGTGTTTGTTTGTAGTGTGGTGTGGCAAGTTGTTAGTGTATTGTTATTATTTTGATATTTTTGTTATCGTTTTACGATTTTGTTGCATGATTTACCTAAGTCTTCAAATTTGCTCCTGGGCTGAACAGTCACTGTGTGGGACAAAGTTATGGCATTTGTTTGTATTATTTAGTATGGATTTAAGTTATTGTTTCATTATTTTCATTTAAGTCATGCCCACACACACACACACACATGCACACATGCGCATAAATACATACACACATGGGCGCATATGCAGGTGCAGGTGGCGACAGGCCAATGAATTGATTGGTTTTTGGTTATACAAAGTTAGTTGTTGATGTTGTTGTTGTAGTAGTTGTTGTAGTTGCGGTTTTGTTTAGACATTTTTTGTATTGGCCACACGCGCCAACACACATACATAATAAATATATAATAAAAGAATATGGATTTGTTTAAATATACACACATATATCAAATATATATATACGAGTTGAAGAAAAGTATTCAGAGCATAGACAGTAGCAAGTAGTAATAGTAGATTAGATTAGATTAGATCTATTAAAGAAGCTCCTTCTTTCACCTGACTCTTCGCCCTGAACCTTAAACATCTCTTAAAATTAACCGTTTCCTTATAACTTTAGCTGTTCTCATAACCCTCTTCGACATAAAAAAAAGTCAATTAAATAGAAACAAAAAAAAATTTAAACGCACATTCAAGTGAAAAATGAAAATCATAATCAAATACATAGGATAACAACGCTTGGAGAGTTGGTACAAAAGTGTGCTTACAGTTTTTGCATTTGCATTTCTTGATCAGAGTCTCATCCTTGATGTCCTCATGGCAGGCTTTGCAATAGAACCAGGCACTGTCGGTTACAAAGTTTGGTTTGCTTACTTATGCTGTAAATACCCGTATAGTTCACCACTTACCGCTTAACCTCATCGGCACTTTGTGCTATGAAAAACCCCTGTGTATTTGCCTGAATTTTGGCACCACGCGGATTAATGGATATTTTGCTATCGACACCCTCCTCAGCACCTTTGATTTCAATGGCGAGCAACAGCAGCTTCAGCTTGGAGAAACACAGTCTGGATGTAGATCGAAAAGATGGAGCATTAGTTATGGGCCAGAAAAGAGCATTTGCTATACTTAAGAGATAGTTATATAAGTTAAGTAAGTAGTTGAACCTAGTTTAGTAGACTACAAAAGTGTAGTGGAAAACTCTGACAAAACATTGCATGCGTGTTGTGTGGTTGAGTGTGTTTATGTGTGTGTGTATGTGTGTGTAGTATGTGTTAGTGGATGCTTTCAAAAGCTTAAAACTTGTAGCCTAGTACACAGCTCAAGAGAACAAAACTAATGTACATATATGGTGGTTCTTGGGTCATAGACTTACTCGCAATTTGAACAAACATGTTCCACAAAATCTTGTCGGTTAAGTTAACTTACGCTTGGGTCGCTAATGGGAGCATTAATTTGAATTTAAAGATGCAAACCCTTTTTAAACGCGTTTTGTGGGAAACCTTTGATTTGACTCTCTTTGATATTATCGGAAAGTACTATTTCTTAACTTACAAAAAAACTATCCCCTTAAATTGTACGATTATTTTTATCGAAGATATACCATTTTTGAATACATATGCTCGATAATTATATAACCAAATTGTCTACTGCCCAAAGTTATGCTTTGAAAAAACCGTACAATAGGCTAGTAATTTATATAGAACTAGCTGAACCCGCGTCCAAGATTTTAAGGAATTGTAGAAATAGTGTTGTTGGATATTAATATGATTGTCTTCATTGTATCTTGTAGATAGTTTCGAGCTCACAGCTGGTAAAAATAAATCAAAATTTTGCGTCCCACCCCGTCTTAAAGGACCCAACCAAGTTTTCTAGGCGCTCGGAAACTCCAGAACTATATATTAATCCCTACCTGTCAAGTGGATGCTGAAAATATACCTCCCTTGTGAACTTCGGGTCTAGAGATATTTGCGTCCTGCGCCCATTTATATGAGGATTTCACAGCAGCATCAGCACTGCTTGTCGATAATTGGGAACGTATTGAATCCTAAGTCTTTCCCGAAATTTAAAGAGACAATATTTTTTGGTAAAACTTTGACATAAGTCCTGTCTCATTGAACCAAGATTAAAACAAACGAGAGCGTAAGTTAAAGTCGGCTCTAACCGACTTCGATATACCCGTTACTCATGGAAACAAATTTTTAATAGCCTTCCTGGGGTCCTGTCCACCTGAGGTGGGTCAGCCGAAAAGTATGCAACATTTTTTAACTCGGCTATTTATTATCCGCCAGATATTAATAGACATTTGGCAATTACTAAATCCAACATAAATGACTCCAAATTCATCACGATAAACAGATCAGACAACAAAACTTTTGAAAACGTATCACCTTTCCTAATAAGACAGTCGGTCAAGCCCGACTATTACATACTCTGCACCCTTAATGTCGCAGCTCGAATTTGGTCACGAGTCAGGCGGCCAGTTAACACACAACGCACAACGCAGTGCGCTCTCTAAGTCTCTCTCTCTCTTTCTCTCTCTCACTAAGATTGCTGCTGAACGCAATGCTTAGGTTATGGGTGGGGTGGGTGGTGGGTGTTAACTGACCGTTTTTTGCTCATAACTTGAGTATCGTTCATCAGATCTTTATCATTCCTTCAGCAAATCGATAAATAATTTTGAGTACTAGATATCTCTAGAAAGTACGAACCATCTATCATCAAAACTGTAGGAGATATGACGTTTTTTCCAAATTGCGGGGGCGTGAGGGGGCGTGGCAAAAATTGAAAATAAACTTGATCTGCGTGCAGACAAAAGGAGTCTACATTTCAAATTTGGTTGCTCTAGCTCTTCTAGTCTCTGAGATCTAGGTGTTCATACAGACAGACGGACGGACGGACGGACGGACAGACGGACAGACGGACAGACGGACATGGCTATATCGACTCGGCTGTTGATACTGATCAAGAATATATATACTTTATATGGTCGGAAATGATTCCTTCTGCCTGTTACATACATTTGCACGACTTTAGTATACCCTTTTACTCTACGAGTAACGGGTATAAAAATAGTTTGTGTCATGGCACGCACTGAATTCACAGCTTCAACCTTATGGCAGCCACTCTTCAATCAATATTCAATTAAAATTTGCTCTCCACTCTTTCCCCCCTGTTCCGATTTTCCTCCACTGTTCCCTCAGTGTTCATCCACAGTTAAGTCACTGCTAAGTCACTGCTAAGTCACTGTTAAGTCATTGATAACCCAATGTTCCCCCTCGTCTTCACTTCCTCTTCAGCAGCATTCTCTCTTTGCTCTACACGCATATCTAAGTTGCGTGAGAGTGCGTCGTTCACAGCAAAAGTGCTTAGTCCCCAATGTTGTCTGAGCGCCATACCTTACTCGGTGTACCTTATTCGTTATTCGCATGAGAGTATGAGAGCAGAAGTGAGAACAGTTCAGAGCGCAACTATTACAGTAACAGAGAAAATAGAGAAACGAGTGTATATTGCTGTTAGTGTTTGTACTCTCTGCTTCTTTTCTTTATTTGACTCATTTATGCACCCATTGCTCATATATGCACCCCAAACAAACATTTTTTTGTCATTTTCACCCACCTCGCGGTCGTATTTTCCAAATTTAGATCTCTAGGGTAAGCGGTATTGGCAGTGGGTTGATAATCAGTCAGTCAGTCAGTCGGGCCTACAGATTTATTAGAATGAAAATTTTCAACAATATCCATTGCATACTTTGAGGCAGCAACAAAACATAGTTTTTTTTTGTGAATTAGTATACAAAAAAAAAAAAATCGTAGAATTGTTTGGGATAGTTTATTTCAAAGTTATGGAGTAGTACTTTCCGATTATATTAAAGAGAGTCAAAACAAAAGTATAAGTTCCACAACCAACAACGAAAAGAGGAACAATAAAATAGACCAAGTGCTATTTCATTAATCCTGTGCGCTTTTTACTAGAGATTGCTCGATTGGTGAATGCGCGGCTGCAGAAAAGGAAACAAATAATTCGTGTGTCGGTGCACAGCTAAAACTAAAAGTAAATAGTTTTCCATACGTTAGGTTTTACGGGGCGGCTATGAAAAAGAATGCCTGAAAAGTAAATTTTCTCTAACAAATATATTCGGACTCGGCGGTAGCTTTGCTAAAGTCATGAGGGTACAGAGACGCTATACTTGTACCTTTGGGCTGTTGAAGTCATATCCAAGTATTTGTCAATCTATACCAGCGGTGGGCAAACCCTTGCTTCCATTGCTACGAAATTTTATTTCGGCAATTGGCGCCAGTCAGTCTTATAATAAACTGAGTCGCTATTAACTCCCTTCAAATTGTGAACAACACCAAAGTCTATGCGAATCGGAGTACGGCGCTTACAAGACGCGCACACAGCCGGCGCAACAGGGGCATTTTGGGCGATCGAGAATCGCTGATAACGGTTGTTTTTTCGGTTGATGTTGTTGGGCAGCTTCCAAACTTAAATTTCATGCCCACCGACTTGTAAGTTGGTATGTAGTTTAAGCTACTGAAGATATATTTATAAAATTTTTACATTCTGTAACTGTAAGCCGATTAGAGTTTTAAGATGTGAACTCATATGAAGCAATATAATCGTTATCTTCAAAGCGTATTTCGAACCCATTTGTGGACGGTTCAAAAGAGGTTCCGAGCTACAATTAAATAAAATTCAACTTTGTCAGAGCCGGTCCTTTCAGTCATGACACTTGCCTAAAAATCAATTGACTGACTATAAAAGCACTGCTAGTACAATAGTGCGTGTAAGATAGCCTTCGATTTATTGTATACCTGTTAAAAGTGATTAATGACCAACCCAATAAAAATATTGTGGTGTTTCAACAGGAATTTACATACCAGCATAAAGTAACTTTTATACGTCAATTTCAAAAGTACATTTTCGTTACGAGTCTAAAAATGGTCACCGGTATAGTAGTTTTCGCTTAAGCTGTGTACTTGGCTTAAATGATCAAAATCACATGCTAGACAAAATGCGTACAAAAAGAACAAAAGTGTATTCATAACTACATACAAAATGGAAACAAAGATTTCAAAAACTGTACTAACTACCAAAGACAAAATTGATCTGGCAATCAGTATTGGTAGTGCCACTCAAGTGTTGGTTGTGTGAGGGGGACAAGACAAGAACATATTAACAACATGACATTATGCACATGCAAAGAGCTTGGAGTACCGAGTGGCATCCGAGTTAACTGGCGTGGTTTTGGGCTGGGGAGTGAGTGGACGGGGGGGGGACGGTGATTTCTATACAATTTGTGGACTGAACTCGGCGAAGCGGCTGGTTCACGGGCTGTGTCGGATGCAATGTAAATGTTATTTCCAAAAATCCAATTCAGAGGCAAGAGGTACATATCTATGTTTGTATGTGTGTTTGTACTAGGCAGTAAGTAGGTATGTATGTTTAATTTACAGGTCGATCAATGCGTTTGCTCTTTAGGTACTTTTGCTGCTAAGTGACTTTTCGGTTTCATTTGATACTAATTGTATGTATGTATGTAGGTAAGTTGGTTGGTAGTAGTACGAGTAAGTATTAAGTAGTTGAGGGTGGGGCAAAAGTAGTTTGTTATTAAGGAGTAAAATCAAACAGAATCGAATGTAATTAGACAAATAATATGGTTCAAAAAGAATTGGTAAACAAACTTATTGTACAATGCAAAAAGTAGTAGTAGTAGAAGTAGTTTGGTTTATACAGTTTCTTTGCGCTAATTTTTTTTTCTCGGTTTTGGAGTCTTACTCGCTGGCTTGTGGGAATGTCATGCCGGTAAATGAAGGTGATAGGGTTTCGGTGTACATCTCACACCCTGTACCTTGAAGATAATCATTTTGCCAGGCCTGTGTGTCTGGTGACTGAAAGTTAGAAAATGGTTGTTGTTGTGGTTTGGATTTAGTAAGTTGGCTCAAGTAGCTACGTGGCTGTTGGTAGGTTGGTTTGTTTGTATGTTTCGTGTGGCTGGAGGGGGGCGGAGATAGGCGCACTTACAACAGCTGGCAAAGAGTTTTATGTATAATAATGTTTTCTTTTTCTGGGGTGTGCATAGTTGGGTCAGGCTTTTGCTATAGCTTTATACTTCTGCCATTAAATGCTTCTTTCAATTTTGTACACTTTCTAGCAAACTTTACAGCATTGCAGGCACTCCTTGGGAGAAAAAACGAGCAACGTGTAGCTTCAAGAGTCAATGAAACTCAAAAGGATAAATTAAGAAATTAATTTGGAAATCAGAAGGAGTACAAAATCATCAGACAAACTAAAGGAAGAACTTTAATGTCGCTCACAAATATACCATACAAGTAGCGCTTGTGTGTGTATGTGTGTGTGTGTGTAGGAGTGTGTGTGTGTGTATGTGTGTGTGTCCTAGACCAGTTATTTAATTAATTTGGAAATTTATTAAAAATTTGTTTGTTGTATTTGCAAACACTGAAGGCGTTTTTCGTTTTTTTTTTTTAACATTTAGAACAAGAATTACACAAAGAATCAGCTTGAAACAAGTACTAATTTTTCTGTTTGTGTGTGTGTGTGAGTGTGAGATCGGTTTACAATTAAAAAATCATAATTCTACCTAATGGGCAGACACATTTACACTTTCATTTCATCAAACATCATTTACATCGGTGTAAACGTGCCGATAATTCAAAATTAAAGATTTACAACAACAATTAGAACCGAGTGGAAGAAAAAATATAACATTATGGTTCTGTGTGTGTGTGTTTGTGTGTAGGTGTGTGTGTGTGTGAGTTTTAAAGTGGGTTTATTTCCATTGCGATATCCACTTCATCGACGCATTCATCGATCAACTGAACATCCCCATTGAACACCACCTTACAACCCAAACAGTTGAATGTGTAATTTTTGGTTTGGTTCAACGCTGCACGATTAACAAATAGTAGAATAGTAGAATATAAATATATTTTGGTTTTTTGGTCGAGTAGCATATATATTGTTGGACTGCCTGCTGCGCAACTTACTCAGTGGCCTGAGCAAATGGTATTCCAATAAATGTGGGACTCAATGTTTCTGTGTACATTTCCATGCCAGTGCCGCGCAGGTAATCATTTGTCCACGACTGCATGTCTGGCGACTATGGGTTAAAAAGGCGTAGACTTTGTGATTCAAAAACATATATCGTATTCATTCATTGGTCGCCTGTCACTTTCGTTCGATTATGGCAAAAAGAACAAAATGATTAAAAAACCTCTCTAAAACATTTGGTACTTCGGCCTGCTTTCACTTTGCGCCCGTTGTGTTGGTTGTGTCTGGTATATTGATTAGGGTAGGTTTTCTTTTTTTCTTTTCGTTGGTGTCCCATCCACCAAATACTTACTGTCTTAAAAGAACGCATGGCAAACAGATTAGCCATCATGGTAGAGAAACCAGGAGCCAAGCAGCTTTGGGCTATAAAGCCCAATTTCAGTTCGGCCAGGCAAATGACATCGTCACCTTGTTTCCAGTCCCACGATGGTATGTTCAGCAGGTAGGCCTGTAAGCAGAGTGATAATATATAAGTTAAAGTGCTTTTTTTAGAAAAAAAAATTAGACTTCTTATACACTTAAAAATAAGTTAGCAGCGAATAGAAATAATCGTTTCCGATGCCTAAGCTCAGCCGATTGAGCTTTGTCCGTATGACTGTCTGCTTTTACGCTAAACAGTATCTTGGTTTTAGAGCTATCGAACTGAAAATTTGCACAAAGTCTGATTTTGATAACATGTTGCTAATATGTCGGAACTACCCAGATCAGATTTCAATATCATTCTTATTAGTAATGAATATTAACTGTACGGGCATTTTGGAAGATTTTGATTTCATATGATAGGGGTGTTCCTGCAAGTGATTTTGTTTCTGATTTTGATTTTAATTTTGGTGTGACCAGATAACCTGCAGAAAATGACCAAAAAACTGTCAAATATCAAATCAAAAATCAGAAACAAAATCAAAATCAACCTCGAGGCTGATTAGGATTTTTCTGTCTGTTTCTATACAAAACAAATATACTGCTTTTACAATTTGTGATTTCAATTTGGAGGACCAGGTACGTCTTATGTGTTTGCCACTAATTTACCTTAAATACTACATTTATTTTTAAAATATTTCAGTGTTTAAGCGCATGTTACTTGGTGGTCGCAGTCAAATTTACGGAAGAAATTGAGGAGTTAGAGCGCGGGCGAGCCTATCGAATCGAGCGTTGCGGTCATCATTGGAACCTGTTCATTTGTGATCACGTGCAGCCCACGTGTGGCGCGGGAAAAAAATTCGATTCCATCACAACTCGATCCCGACCCAAGTCTATGCCGACCCGTTTCGATCCAGACCAACAATTTCCAATTAATCTCGTCCCGTCCCTCACTTTTTCGGGTCTCGCCGTAATCCCGAGAGAATCCCTTCCTACGCGCATCTCTACCTTCTACAGATAGTTGTTTGCACGCAGGAGCAAAAATATCACGGATGAGCAGTGTTTGGGATTGGAAAAGCAGAGATTTAAATGAAAGAAAAAAAAATTTGTTAAGGAAATAATGGTAAGAGGAAGGAAGATTCCAATGAAAATAAAAAACTGAATACAAATAATGGTGATGCAACTCAAATATAAAAATATGCAATATCTTGATGTATTTTTAAAATGTTTATTAATAAAATAAAAAACATAAATAAAAAATAGGGGATGCAAGCCGACTGGGAATTGTGACTGGTTCTGTTCAGTGGTTTATGGAGGGTTAAAGCCACCGATTCAATCTTTAACATGGTATTTGAGGCAAATTTCGGTTGGATTTACTGGGGTGCTCTCAATTCTCTCGCCTTATACATTCCAATCAGACATTTTGGACTTTAAACTTTTATTTTCGAAATTAAAGTTGTAAATATCGTAAGCACCTTAAGAACAGTGCTGTTTTTATAATATTTGCAGTCACCAGCGCATACATGAAAGGCAATTCCAAATCAGAGAAGAATCTATACCAATATCTTTAAAAAGTTAATCAGAATTCAATCTGCAACAGCATGACGGCAGATATATTTTGAAGAGACAAAATCCAATGTTGTGGAAACAGTGGTAGCCGTACCAACACGACAGATGCTGTCCTTTAAGATGGGAGTTGGAAAAACTCTTCATCGCGGGAACGATGAGTCTTTTTGCAAAGCAGAATTTTCCACTACATTTTCATAAATTTACTAACATTTCTGCCTTAAAATTGTCGACGATATTAACCGAACCGTTTCTTTGCAGTTTTGGGTTCAGCATTTTCCTGTGTTTATTAACATACATTTCACCTTATTTATATATTCGACCAAGCTGACGATAATCAACATGATTTTTATGTCGTTCCTGCAAAGTGATTTGGTTTTGATTTTGTGTGACAGTTTTTTTGTCGTTTTCTGCAGATTATCTGGTCACACCGAAATTAAAATCAAAATCAGAATCAAAATCACTTGCAGGAGCACCCCTGATGTTATATTATTAAAATGATTCTCATATACTATCTCGCTTTTTTAACATAACAAGAGTTTCGAATAATTCGAAACCTAGTCTGTTTCTTTTGGTGTAATTTTACCTTTAAAAAACATTACAAATAGTTTTATACTAAAGGCCCGAAGCCCTCGTCACAGTATTTCATATAATTATAAACACTTTTGCTTTGCTTTGATGCTCATGATGCTGTGCTGATGCTGTAAGAAAGTGTAAAGATTTATGTGAATACTGTGACAAAAGGCATTTTCTGTCGTTCTGAGTATGAGCCTTTAAGTATACTACTGTGATGAAATTAAAAGGTGAATTTTCTTATATTTTCAAAATCTTTATATATTTATCTAAATCAAGAATATATATACTTTATGTGGTCGGAGATGGTTCCCTCAAAAAAATAAAAATACACTTTTCAAGTGTATAAAAATAACTTATTTAAACTTTGTGGCAACACTGTGATGTTGGCGCTCAGTTGAAGTCAGCTGTTAGCAAAATTTTTCAAACTAATCGGCCCCTTCTCTGATATTTGTAAGTTTATGTGACAAATAGCTCTATCTAGATAATGAGAAGAACCCTCAGAAAAAAAATTAGTTTTTCGATTCGAACAAAAAGGATTATTTGAAGGCAATTGTTTAAATTTCCATTGAAAGATGTCATAATTAATTAGATTTTAGAAAACTTTTCATTTTAAAACTTCTGGGCAAAATTATAATACACTTTTTAGGTCTATAATAAATATTTTCCTTAATCATTGCTATTTATAACCATAACATACTTAGAAGGGCATTTATCATGATATTTTTTTAATATATAAACAAGGTAATTGATTTATTACAATCAACCCTGCAATATTCCTAAAGAATAGCTTTGAAGACATAAATTGCGATTCTTTTTAAAAGGGTCTCGCATTTTCATCATCCAATCTGTATATTGGCAATAAGAAAACCTTAATGCAACAGCAATTGGCACAAATCCGGAAACATGTCAAAGATACTTGGAGTGTATATTCGAGGCTAAGACTCCACACATTATTCAATTCATATTACACACAAAAAAATATAAGTTTGTTGTTTTTCGGAATAATAAAAATTAAAATTCTTATCCTCCCACATAAGAGACTCATTCATATCTTCAGGAAGAAAAGATTTCCAAAATCCAGAAGATACTTTTGAGTATCTCTAGGAAGAATCGCTTTGTATCCCTTAGAAGACAATTTTTCTTAGCGCTTTGAAGGGACTTTTTCTTATCCCCTGGATGAATCGCTTTGTTATCCCTGAGATGTGGCATATTTCTATCTCCCAGAACAAAAGCTTTCTTTCCTTCCAGAAGTGCCGCAGAGTGGCACACTTCTTCCCGAAGGGAGATGAGAATGCGATTAGCGAAACCTACTAGAAGAATCGCATTCTTATCTTCTGCGATAAAAAATGTTTGCTGGGAAAGAATGGTTGCTATTTTAAAAATATTTGTTAAGTTGTATATTAAATTTACCTTATTGTGGTACTGCATCAGCTGTATGATGACCCGTATGTCATCGCTGTAGTTTTTAATTGAGATTACTCTCATGATGTTGGCAGCATCTTCTGCGTCGGGATCTTGGCAATATTTGTTAGCTAGCACCAGACAGGCGTCGGCTTCGTGTACCTTTTGTTTATATTTGGGAAAAATAAAGTCGATTAGCTTTGCATTTTGGCAATATTTTGTATTTGTTTGTTTCTTTTTGTCGTATGTTAGTCATTTAATGCTCATGTCTCACGTGTTCTGTTCAAGGTTTGTTGTGATTGTTGGGTTGAGTGATTGTTATTTGTGAACAGAACTGGGTCCACATACTTATTGTATTAACACTTAGTAAGCGGTTAACACGCACATCGACTGGACAACTATGATGCAAGTATGATTAAATAGTGAAGTGTTGGTTGTTGCTGGTTACACTCGATCTGGCTTAGATCGATATCGAAAATCTTGCATATACATTAAGACTGTAGGAATTTGCTTTGCCAAAACGGGCCATATCGAGTGGTTGATGGCAAGGGAGGAGGTTAGGGGGGAAAGACAGTAAGCAGTAGTACTTGTAGTTTGCTGGGTGGGGGTAACTGGGCTGTTGTCAAAGGAAACGATAAGAACTTATAAAGCGAACGCTCGGTGCATGGTTACAGGGTGGGGGTGGGGTATATAAAAACACTGGTGTCAGCTTGGGGGGTGTTTGAAAACGAAATCAAAGTTCAAAGAAATATATACAAACTAAAGAACTAAATCAAGTGGGCAATATGCACTAGAATATCCATAAGTTTCAAGCAATAACAGCAACATGCAGTCATCTCTCGCATGCAGATACATCACAAATAATAAACAAATATAAAGGCATAATCCGCCTTCATGGCATTTTTATACAAAATATGTACAGTATTCAATATTTGCATACAATACATACAGCAATACGTAGATAAGTTTGCAGTTTGGGGTAAGTTTAAATTGCAAATGGAAAATATATCCAATATGGTTCAACTGTAAACTGTTTTATCACTCACTTGACAAGATCACTTAAGTATTTACTTTTATTAAGAAATTTAACTGACATATAAATTGTTTATGTGGGAATCAAAGCCGCTTCTAAGTTTAAGAAGGCAACCATTTCCTTTAATATTAATAAATTTATTACTTATAGCACTTTCGAAATATTTTTAGTTCGGCCTTTCAATTTTTCTTAAATGTTTACCAAACACTTTCTGATCGTGTTTCTGGATTTCGGGAACGCCATTTTATCTTTCATGCGATAAGTTTATCGCTTTTTTTTACTGAAGTGGGCCCTGTTAGGCTTAGTTTGCACTGTAACGCAAAATCTGTAGAGAGTGCTAGCACACCCCTTAAAATGTCGAGTGCTCCATGTCCATGTTAAAGCCCTATACGAATTAGTAAAGTAAGGTGATTTTAATACTACTTCTCATTATTTGGCTAAAACTCTGAAATTTCTACACCAGTTGAGCTAGAAGCTTCAACAACTCAACAAATTCCGAATCGTCTTTATGCATGATCAGCCCTCAGACAAACTAAAGTGCCCGCACATACCCATTTAATTTCTCCGGCAGAAAGAGCTGATTAAAAAATAGCTTGTAATTATTTTGGAATATCAGCAACAAATAAAACAAAATCTAAACTAACGATTAGATTTTGCCCATCACTTCTGCTTTCCACATATCATTCAAATGTGCCTGAATAATTTTAGCTCATCTGAGTACTAAGCTAGGAAACTGAAATTTTCACGAAATTTTCCTAAATAATTGAAGTGCTTCTACCTAATTTAAAAATCGAAAAAATATGAATATAATAAACCGAAAATGTAAATCAGAGTTTTAAAATTATTCAACTTTTTATATTTTTAGCTATAACATATATAAAATTTAGTTTTAATTGGCTCGAGGAGGCTAGATAACACTCATGCGCAGCGTTGCCTATTTCTATATATTTGATTCATTGATAAGCAATTGGCGTTGATTTGATTGAAAAATAATTTAAATTACCAATATAAAAAGGGAACACTACGTTATGTGATTTGAGTAGTTTGTGCTCAACAAGCTGAACAAAAACCAGAGAATTCTCTCCCAAATTTTCAATAAATGTTTAAGCTTTTCGAATATCAAAAGATGACAACGATTGAAATGTACCAAAGATTTCAAAGAAAAAATTTTAAAATGGGCCATCGTGTGTGGCAATCAAAAACCTTTTATTTAGCTTAGAATTGAATAATTAAGAAACAAAACGAAGCAACAGTCTCTAAAAACTTAAAATGAGTTTATAGAAATAACACCTATTAGCTTTCATAAAGAACTTATTTCTAGTATTGTAAAATGACATATTTGCAAGTACCGTTAAGAAATATGTTTTATCTTAGAAAACACTTTTGGTTATATCACAGAATAAACATTTTCCTATCTCCAGGAAGAAACACTTATACACACACTTATACACACACTCATACTAATCCCAAACTTCCAATCCGCATAGCTGACGGTACTTGGGCCAAATCTCCGCAGAAAAGGACAGATTTACGCCCCTCGGAACGACATCGGTCAGCCGTAGGAGGCTTGTAGATCAGATTCTTGACACCCCAGGGCAGCTAACGCCCCCAGTTCCACCAATCACATTGGAGGAGGTTCAGGGGCAGATCAAGGACCTTAACAATAAAAAGGCACCAGGTGAGGATGGACTTGACAATATGGTCATCAAAGCCCTCCCAGTAAAAGCGGTGCTCTTTCTGGTCGTAGTTTTCAACGCGGCACTGCGACTGAAAGGCTCAGATCGTCATGATCCATAAAGCTGGGAATCCCGTCTGAGGTGGATTCATACCGTCCGATAAGCCTCCTATCCACAATACCAAAAATTTTCGAGAGGTGTATTCTAGCCCGAATCATGGCAATCGATGGGGTGAGTGGCAGAATGCCTCCTTTACAGTTACGGTTTAGAAAGTCTCACGGAACCCCTGAGCAGCTGAATAGGGTCACAAATTTCATTCTTGAAGGATTCCACGCTAAGGAGTAAGTGGTTGCGGTACATACTGCCTGGACATAAGGCAGGCTTTTGATAGAGTGTGGCATGCTGGACTACTATGTAAGGTAAAAACACCTTACCGCCTCAACTATGGACTCTTGTGAGAAGCTTTCTATTGGATAGGACCTTCTCGGTAGTATTGAAAGGGGCTGTTTCCTGCGTACTTCAAGGAAGTGTCCTTGGATCAACCCTCTCTTCTCTCTACACTTGTGATATGCCTACCGGAAAAACAATATCCATTGAAGACCTCCAAGACTTACTCATTGCAACATTTGCTGACGATACAGCTATTATGGCGGGAGACTCATGTATCTATACAACAATATATGTATCGATTCAGCAGATGGGCGAAACGATGCTACATTGAGCTTAAACTAGCTAAATGTGTCAGTGTAACATATACACTTCGTCATGATAAATGTCCAGTCGTATTCTTCAACAATCAGCTAATACGTATCTTACCTGGACATAAATACTTGGGAATATATTTGGACAAGCGCCTTACATTCGGAACCGATATCAACGCGCTTGTAAGGTCACTATATGGCAGAGTGAAGAAAGTGGGCAGAAAGCTCTCACTCCGAAATAAGGTGCGAAATATATTCAAAGCTATCATAGCATCTGCCTGGAGATATGGGATCCAAGTATATGGAATAGCTGCGAAATCGCATCTGAGAAAGCTCTGTGTCCTTCAGTCAAGGTGTCTGCGTAGACTATCGGGAGCACCCCGGTATATGTGCACAAGACATTTGGAGAGTGACCTCAGTGTGCCCAAGATTTGTGACGTAATTAATAAACAGGCAGGTGATTACGTGGAGAGTCAAAGAAGTCACCCCAACACACTAGCCAGAAGACTCCTACGCAGACGAAAGAAAGCAGGAAGAAGAGCAAGACGACGCCTCAAAAAATTTTTCCCTAGGGAACTTCCCAACAGACAAATATACTAACTTATCAATCACCTCCCATTCAACAAACTTGACACCAAACATATTTTATATAAACCTGAAATCAAACTTACATAAACAGATAAGTTATGAGGATATCTACACAATCTAAATTAAGTTGTTAAATTTACATAAGGTGACAGAAAATTTAGAAATAAAACAAGAAAGAAAGTCGGTCAAGCCCGACTATAACATACTCTGTACCCTTAACGTCTCAGCTCGCATTTGCTCACGAGTTATACGCGCTCATCTCTAAGTTTCACTCTCTCTCTCTCTCTCACTAAGATTGACGTTCAATAGAATGCTGCGGTGGTGGGTGGGGTGGTGCTGGGTGTTTATTGGCCGTTTTTTGCTCATAACTTGAGTATCGTTCCTCCGATCTTTATCATTCCTTCAGCAAATCGATAAATAATTTTATTTACAAGGTATCTCTAGAAGGTACGAACGATCTATCTTCAAAACTGTAGGAGATATGACGTTTTTTCCAAATTGCGGGGGCGGGAGGGGGCGTGGCAAAAATTGAAAATAAACCTGATCTGCCTGCAAGTATAAGAAATATATGCCCCATACTTGTCAAACCTCTATCTCTTACCATCTCTGAGATCTCTTCGTTCATACGGACGGACGGACGGACGGACGGACAGACGGACAGACGGACATGGCTATATCGACTCGGCTGTTGATGCTGATCAAGAATATATATACTTTATAGGGTCGGAAACGATTCCTTCTCCCTGTTTCATACTTTTGCACAAACTTAATATACTCTATGTACCTTCGGTACAGAGTATAAAAACTAAAATAAATAATCACTAAAAAAAAAAATAATAATCCTCAGGATAAGCCTACTTATCAACTTTTTCCTGAAATGAAAACTTGAACATGAGACTCGACCACGATCCTCATGTAGCATTAAGCATCATATTCACTAGACAGAACCTTATCCATAAACATGTTCTTCTTTGTAACATTCAATTAAACAACAATCAACATTGTGAGGCAATATGTATCCCTTTCACGAACGCACTCTTATAATTAAACACGTTGTGGATTACAACACAACGTTAGCTAATAGCCCATTTCCCCTGGCATCATTTCTTATCATTTTCATTTCATAAAATTTTGCTGTTTCCATTGACAAATCGTCATTTGATTGACACGTTGACAAAAACAGCTGCTTCGTTTGTTTTAAATAACAGGCGGCACTCTCAAACTCACGTGGACTTTTTGGAATATTTAGCAAAAAAAATGACATACCCCTCTGGAAAGCAATTTCTCGGGACGAACGCATTGCCATCGCGCTGAACTATTAGCAGAAAGCTAAATACACAACTTATTTTGACTAATTTATATTTTAAGCAAAATTGCGCCAACTTCTTAACTTTTTTCTTCATCATTTTGTCATCATTTTTAGAAAATAACAGAAATGAAAGTGTCAAATCGAATGGAAGAAATGATATCATTTTCTTCATTTCTTCTAATTTCAAGAAAAGAAATTTCATTTCTTTGGTGGAAATAGGTTATATGTTAGAGTTCAGAGATGAGAAATTTAGAATAAAAGCAACACCGTGCTCAATAAAGTAAAAAATTGTATTCAAGGAGAGTATTGCAATCTAAGCTTCTGCGACTAAAAATTTAATTTTCTTATTAGGAATTTATAAATGAATACCACATTACATAGCAGGATCAAAACAAGCTTAGAATAAGTTGAAACCCGACTTCATACACTCTAACACATTTTTAAAACTTAAAAAGTTGATCGCGACGAGAACAAAAGAATCTGAAAGGCAATGAAAGTAGTATAATAAACTCGGCTGGGTTTAATCTGCTTAGCTGCCGTTTTCTTTTTAAAGGACTGAAGTTTTCAGCCTGTGTTTGGGTTTTAGAAATCCATATTTCGTAAACTATTTGCAATTTTAGCTTCAGTTCTATAGCGTAAATGTAGCTCTTGATATGGGCTACCAAACATTTACATTACGAGTCCAAAAAATCGTATCTTCAAACTCAAAATTACAAAAATGTGGCAAAAACATCAAGTTTTTCATTAATTTTTTTAGTTTTTGACATAGCTCGTAAATAATTCCCAACCCTTTTTTCAGTTCGCTCAGCTCACGTCACTGACCGAAAAACCAAATATAAAAGGGGCCTGGGCTTCCCTCAACCGAATGTGTTCTGTTATCGCGCTCACTGTTAAGTGGCTGTGGTTGACCACAGAGCACTGACCGGTCTGACAGCAACCGAATAACAGGCCCAACTCAGTCAATTGGTTTTAAATTGCGTGATTCTTGAAGACCAAACTTTCAAAATGTTATTTGAAAAGGTTGCAGACTCAAGAGTTGCGCCAGAGTTTAACATAAGCAGAGAGAGAGAGTCAATGCGAGAGAGAACGAGAGAGTACGTAAAGCTCGTCGCATAAATTCATATCGTTAGCCGAGCCTTCCACACCGATGCATACATACGAAGAAGACCTTTTGAATTCGGGAACTAGGCCAAACGGTCACAAAAAGACCTAAGAGAAAAAAATCAAAAAAATGTGTTTCTCTCTTCTCACAACCAAATAGAAGCAGAGAGCATAGGTAAAGATTATTTCGGTACCTCTTTTCAATGTGGTCGCACGAAAGCTGTCGTTTTCTGACAAAGGCAAACGGGGGACCGATTTTTGCGACCTCTGTTTTTTGTACCATATTTTAAAAACAGTTTCGATTTCGAATAACTACAAAAAATTGCTATATTTATGAGTTTTCGTAAAAATTTTAGTTGTTATGTCATGGAGTAATCGAATGAAGTAGGTTTGATTTAACACTTTGATTATTTTAGTCTGAGCTACAACTTTGCTCTGCATTACTTGGCCAAATTCGTTACAGGCTTCAAGATAAAGTTGACGGCTATATCTTATAGCTGCCAACGGACCGATCGGTCGAAAATTGCGTCCGTATAAACGCTGATTATTAATTTAATATGCATTCGAACAGATTCGCAAAATTTGGTCGAAATCGGATGACTATATCTTATGGTTGCCATAGTACCGATCGGTCGAAAAGTGGGTCTCAAGTGTTAGCGTTCTTAACTTCGGATATTCAAAATCATAGTTTGCCAGAGTATTAAAACTTGGGCACAGACAAAGTTAGCTTAGCCTTCTTGTTTGATTTGCAAAATTCTAGCTTCAACAAAATTCAACTTTGTCTCAGACTATAAATCAAAACTAGAAATAGTTTCCGATATATAGAGTTCTTAAATTCAATCAAAAGCCGCAAACAATGTCTCTTGGACTATTTTATAAACGAAATTTAGTGGTTTCAATTATCAATGAAATACAATATTTTTGTAGCAAATACTTAAAATGCTGATTGCTGCCACAAATCTCTGTGTAAGTATGTTATGTTAATCTGTGTGTAATCTGATGGGTATTTTAATTTATACAGCTTAATATGTACTTAACGATTAGAATAGAATACTTAGCACATACATAAATTAGTAATTACATTTACGTAAATTGTTGAATGTAATGCAGCTTAAACTGATGTTTAGAAATAAAAATAAAGTTCAATTTGGCATACAGAACAACGTCAACAGCAATTAACAATGTGACTATGTAGGTATGTATGTATGTATTGTGGTTGGTTCTTTGTTATTGTCGTGGTGTTAGTATTAGTGACGTCAGGTGCGATATGTGAGATTCCTAGCGCGTTACAAAACACCAACAAAAATACGATGAAAACTAAGGCCAGCAAAGAAAACGCGACAACGCGTAATGAGCACATTTATTACTATGATTTACATTCATACATCCATGAGACATATGTATTACATGAAATTACGGCTTTTTATTAGATATATATATATATATAGTTGATACATATACACATTACATTTAGTTTATAGGCAGGTTTGGTACATTTGAGCGTTCGTTACAAGTAAGTACGATATTAATACTGTTCGCTGAGTCTGGTATTTGCCTTTCTATGCAAAATTGAAATGATAGCAGTGTAGTAACAAACACACAAAATGAAAATGAAATCAACGGAAAGCAACAAACAATCAAACAAACGAACAAACGATAAACATACAGAACAGATCAAATGAAAATTTGTTTTACCTTAACCCTTTGCAGATCAATTGGATTCATAATGGTTCCTTGAAAGAATTCCACGGTGGTAAAATGACGTTTGAACAAACCCTCAAGTTCCAAATCGGGTGGTTTTCTTTTGAAATTTTCATAATTGTTTATAGTATTTTGTGGTTGTTGTTGTGGGAAAATAATACAAAGTTTTTTTTAGAGTTGTATATTCAATTGTTCCAATTTACACAATTTTACGTTAACATTTACGTGGTGTTTGGTTGGTATTCATAAAACATACAAGTTGTGTGTGTGTGAATATGTGCACGCGTGTGTGTGTGTGTGTGAGTGTGTGTGTGGTGTACAAAACACACAAAGTATACACATTTGATGAATTGTGCAGTTTTGGGTGGCAAATATGCAAATAAAAAGAGAAATAAAAATAAAATCAAAATGTATATAATAAATTAACCACTCTGTCTGTAATTAACAATAATAAGTGCAAACAGCCGGTGCACCTGAATTACAGACTTTGTTTGTATTTGATTAACTGAACTAAACTAAGTAGAAATACAACTTGTTAAAAATATTCATACTTTAGTCTTAACTTTATAACTAACACCGTATACCTAAATATTTACATTACTTAGGAACTAAGTTCTGATTATAATATTAATGACTACAGTGGCGACCATGTAGTTAGGGACCAAACTGGCAAAGATAAGCTATAATTATTTAGATAGTGTTTAGTGATGATTAGTTGATGATTAGTGATGATCAGTTAAATGAAGGTTTTACGTTTTTGAAAGATGTTCTTATCACAAGCAACATTAAGACCCGATTTCTTATCTTCTACATAGATGTCACATAAACTAACAAATTGCAGAGTAAATTGTGAGCTTATTTGACAGATAGCAGCTATCTGGAAAAAGAGAAATCGGCCCTTAATGTTAACTGTTGTGACTAAGGCACTAAAAAAGGTTGGAAAACAATTCAGTAGACTAGTCATTTGTATTGTTTTTTGATGATCAAATCATCACCGTACATTCACCATACAAAGCTGTTGCTGCAGTTAAAGCCCAAGTTTTGGAGGTGCCTCAATCGGAGTAGAAAAAGTGTTTCGAATATTGGTTTGAGCGAATGCAAAAGTGCATACATTTTCATGGAGAATATTTTGAAAAACAATTAATTCGTTTTCATTTGAAAATGTTTGTTATTATTTGCTATTCCCGAAATATAAATAGTACCCCACCTATCTTATTGTCATTAGGAAAGTATTTGGAAGCTTTAGAACTTAAGTGTTTGGAATGCATTTCCGGCCCATATAATTCATTTGTCTGAGGAAACATCTTAAATTTTAAACCAAAATGGAATTCATTTATCAAAGCAAACACCAGTAGAATCGAAATCCAAATTTTATGCGCATACTGAATCGATGACTGTACAAGGTACAAAAGTCTCAGAGCAAACAATGTTTCTTGTTTTTAGCTCAACAAAGTTCAGTCAGTGGAGAATTTACTGAGAACAGATGGTAATATTTGTTGTAATTTAGACAGAGGATGCGAATGTGTCCATGACGAGCTTCATAATTCCTTGTTACACGTGCCGGAGCCGCATAACTTATTAGGATAAAAGGGGCGCTACCTCGTCTACCTCACCTGACAGTAGCTAATAAAGGAAAAACAACACCAAGGTAGATCCTGCAGTTATTCAGGTTTGGAAGATACAATAAGCGTAGTCTGTGCTCGTATGCTAGAAGATGCCTGTTGGAATCCCAATTTAAGTCACGGAGGGCGAAAAGTAAAAACTGTTTTTGTTCAGATTCGAGTTGGTCCTTAAGCTCATCCGCCTACATTAGCATATGAGAGTAAGATAACGCAAACGAAATATCATTTACAAATAAGTTAAAAATTAAACGTTCAAGTTGTCTGCCTTGGGCAACTCGAGAAGATACATGAATGGGTACTGAAAACAGCGAATTAAAGCAGACTCTCGCAAATAGACAATGATCCAATAAAGTAGCTTCAGAGGAAAGCCAAGCATGTAAAGTTTTGTATAAGAAGCTCATGATTAAAGAAATCAAAAGCTTTCGCTGAAATCTGTATAAATCACATCCATTTGCTGCTGGCTTACATACCCCGTATTGACAAGAATTGTGGGGAAATTAATGAGCAACAGGAATGCTGCAATTGAGAAGTGTTGATTGAATCGAATAGTTTTGGAATTGCCGATAGCTTTGTAGTTTGATACTACTGATTTCTTTTTCTTTTTTGGCCCGATATTTGTACTATACAACTGACTTAGGTCACGATTTTGTAGGCCATTGCAAAATGGAATTTTTGTTTTTTTCTTTTTTTTTTGTGAGATGCCTCACGAAATTCCGCAATGATAAGGCACGATTCATTTCTAAACACTAAGCGTAATTAATTACACTAGGCAACAAGGTCCAGTATATTGAAGGATTTGGGGTGATTCTAGATGATAGATTATCGTGTGCTGAACACGAATCTGTTTTCAGAAATGGTCCATCACGTCGAGATTTTTAGTAATTTGAGCTGAAAGTTGCAAAAAGAGCCTATTTCGACCCTTTTCAGGCGCGTTTTGTGGGGGATCTATACTTTTGATTTGACTTTTTTGATATTATCGTAAATTAACTTTAAAATAAACTATCTCAAAGAATTGTACGATTTTTGTAAGCGAAGATATCCAATTTTGAATACATAGACTCGGAAATAATAAAAAACTAAAACTGTCTACTGCACAAAAGTATGCCTTGCAGAAACAGTACAACCGGTTAGTAATTTGTATAGAATTTCAATGAAAATTTTCAACAAAACCAATTGCATACATTGGGGCATATATTGGGTGTGTGTGAACTCGGATACAATTACTAACGAGAGCGTAAGTTAAAGTCGGCTCTAGCCGACTTCGATATACCCGTTACTCATGAAAACAAATGTTTAATAGCCTTCCTGTGTGCCTAAGGTGGGACAGCCGAAAAGTATGCAACATTTTTTAACTCGGCTATTTATCATCCGATCTTGATGAAAATTTCTGGGCTTATAGATGTTGCGAATATAAATGTAAGTTTTAAATTTGAGAGCGATATCTCAAAAATTGTGGGAGTTATTCAACATTTTTTATTGTGGGGGAGGGGGTGGGCGTGGCAAAAATTTGAAATAAACTTGATCTGCGTGCAGACAATAGGAGTCTACATTTCAAAATTGGTTGCTCTAGCTCTTCTAGTCTATGAGATCTAGGTGTTCATACAGACAGACGGACGGACGGACAGACGGACAGACGGTCAGACGGACAGACGGACAGACGGACATGGCTATATCGACTCGGCTGTTGATGCTGATCAAGAATATATATACTTTATATGGTCGGAAATGATTCCTTCTGCCTGTTACATACATTTGCACGACTTTAGTATACCCTTTTACTCTACGAGTAACGGGTATAAAAATGGTATATCTTCATTGAAAAAATCGTAGAAATGTTTGGGATAGTTTATTTCAAAGTTAAGGAGTAGTTCTTTCAGATAATATTAAAAAAAGTAAAACAGAAGTATAGGTTCTCCACAAAAGACGTATAAAAAGAGTCAAAAAAGACATTTTTTGTATCTTTAAGCTGAAATTGGAAAATACTGGAAAAAGACTAATTTTGTTGCCTTGTGTTATGAATTAAATTAACATTTAGAAACTCGAGATGATTCTTTAGAGTAATCAAATTATATGGGCCCGAAATTGGTACTAAACTTACATTTTTAAATTGGTTCAAAAACACTTCCTAATGAGCATAAGATGTTTTACCAAACTAGACCAGTTGTGGGCACGCCTTTGCTCCTATTGCTCTGAGAGCTATTTTTGGGCAACTGGTTTCACTCAGACACATAAAAAACTATCTCGCTTTGAGGCGCCGACACGCACAAGCAGACGTGGCATCAAAAGCAATTTCCTTGCTTCCAAGGGAGTTAAATCACAAGGCCTCAGAAGCAAGTGTAGCAGAAAATAAGGGTGGTTTTATCTGTTAATGTTGTTCTAGGACTGCTCTCCTTTCTAAATTTTTATATAAAAATTTGATATTACTTCACAACTCCGTATAGGGCTTAAACTTTAACAAAAGATTTCACTTTACACTCATTATACACTAAGGCCATAAGGCATTTTTGATAGTTGCTCAAACTCAGGCCTTAATCGAAAGCATTAAAAATGTGGGCATCGACGCGCAAGAGATTTGCAAGATCAATGGGAATTGAACTGGCTTGTAAGACTTTAGTCCTTTGTACGCGAAATAGAAACACTAAGGTATTGGGAAAAGTTCGGGAATACAATACAATTAATACAATTAAACTCCCACGCGTTCCCTTCCCGGTCTTCTGCGGAGTACCGCACAATCTTTCATTATTTTTATTTTTCCTTTGGGAGGATGGTTGGTTGTCGTGTAGCAGGAAAATGAGATCCAAAAATATCTAAATTCAGCGATAATAACAGCGATCATTGTAAGGACATAACCAATTTCTATTCGAAAATGTTGTAATTAATATTTGTTGATTTGTGTTGTTTATAAAGAATTATACTCAACCATCAGACCTTAAGCTAGCCAGATGTAACTTTGACTAATATCAAAAACAGGTCAATCAACCCCATATACATAAATTTGCAAAAAATATTCGCTAAAAACAGCTAAAAGACGTGTAGCAACTAGCGTGTGCGATGCCGCAATGCGTTGAGACGGCATTCCAATCGTGTTCAGTCCAAGGGCCCGCCGAGTTCGAGTCCCAGAGTAAGTAAAAAGTTTCAAATATAAACTTGATGGGTGGGTCGTTGCATTTCTAATCCAAGGTGATTCAGACCAAAGCACCAAGTAGGCTGGAATGACACTTAAAAATATTGTCGCAATAATTCATTTTTTCCCAACATCCACTGATTCGAAACGAAACTAATTTAGTTGCAGCCACTCCTTTTAAAAAATATATTATATAGGTAATTCATTTTCCATTTTCGCTTGAGACTTCATTGAGGCTCTAAAGTCTGCTTAAATTATATAACTTTTCGAACAGGTTTCTAAAATTTTGCAATCTTAATGAATTAGTTATTAGTTTTTGTTATTCTTTGTGCAAAAATATAAATTGTTTGATTCTAATTACATGGTCACCATTGTATATATGTTTATGCAAAACTAAAATATAACTTTTAAAAATTCATTTAATACACAAAAACTGGATAAAGCTTAAGGTGCTACGACTCCAACAAATTTCAATTTCATCTAATGTTAAGTGAAAGTAAAACTATTGTAGCTTAATCTTTCGAATTTAGCCATATCAATTGGTATATATAATAGAAATGTAATAAGAACTTGAATAAAATTTCAGCTAAAAAGGACATTCCATTAAGCATTTGAAATTACTTGAAGCCAACGTGTAAGAAAAACAAAAAGTAACTAAAGACGAAAATTACAAGTGAAATAAAGTTTCTGGGAGGGTCGGGTACTACCTAGATTGATGAAAAAAAAAAACACTATTTAATTTGAGAACATTTTGGGAGTCTCGTCATGAAATGATAGATATTTCAAAGCATTGAATTTTGCAAAAATAGAAATAAAAAAAACTAGAGTTGAAAAAAGTGAGAGCGAGCATTCAATTTGAGAACGGAGGGGGTGTATGCTGTGCGCTGGCTAGGTTCCAGCAAATTGGGCAAAGAGGTCTTGAAAAGTGGTAGGAAACCATGAACAAAGCTCTAGATCCCTTGAGACGTTATCCGTGTCTTTATGTACTGTGTGGTTCTGTATGTTCTGTGTACGTGTTGCCGTGTGTGTGTATTTGTGTACCTTGACTCGCTCCAGGTCGACTGCATTCATCATAGTGCCCTGAAAAAACGCCACTGTGGTATAGTGACGTTTCAGCAGTCCCTCTAGCTCCAGGTCAGGCTCTTTGCTATTTGGTTTTTACATTACATATTACAAATAAACGTTATGAGTATTCGGCAGGGGAAATGCATTCAAATGAAAATAGAATTAAATGTTTTGAACTAATTGCTAAATTACTTAAAATTAGCGACTTGGTCCTCTAATTTATATGTAGACTTAAACGGATACGAGCCTCTCAGTTGATCTTAAGGACTGCTCTAAAAGTGTTGCTGATCTCAATATATAGATATGTACAGTAATACAATAAAAATCGGAAATCAAAAGAAAAAGGCACAACAATTTAAGCAAATACATTTTACAAAATTATTATCAAGTACGTGGAGTGAATTGCCGTCAAATTCAAAAACTTACCGATGTAAAAAGACTACTTCGACATCCACATCCTCGCGATCTTCATGGAGAAAGTCCTTGAGGAAATGTGACACGGATTCGTATGTAATGTGACCGCATACAACAATATGTCTGGGTGGGTGTGTTTGGGTGTGTGAAAGAAAAAGATAAATTAGTAACCAGGGAAAAGATTTTATTTTGGGGCAGTTAAAGCAACTTTATCTTAAAAGTGGGTATGCAATTAAGCTCAGTGTGTATGTGTGTGTGTGACAATGTTTGTGTTCGTGTAAGCCAGGTTTTATAGCTGTATGTCTGCATGTGTATGTTTGTGTGTGCAAAATGAGTGCATATGCTTTCAAGTGTTATATATAGATATTTAGTTAGTTCATTTATATTTCTTAATCTTTTCATTTTATTTTTATTTTATTTATCAACTGTTTTTCATGATCATCAGCTTTGAAGCTTCTTTGTCAGTATTATTATTTATATAATTATTACTTTGTGGTAAATCAAAAAACTTAATCACGTAAAAAACCGAAAACAAACTCAAGACATTGAAAACAAAATATGCAATATGCATGAATTTAGTCTGCTACCCCAGAAGTTACAAAATGAAACGTATAAAATTATGTATAAATATATTTATATACCCATCCAAAAACGAAATGAAAGTTCTAAGAAAACAAACACCGTTGCTAACGCCAACAATCAACTTACATGCATCGCCAAAAAGAAAAACAATTAACAACTGCTGTTGTGTGTACTCATTAACCAAACTACTCTCATTCCAAGTTAACAATTCTACAGGCATGCAGGCAATCCAGGCAAACTCGCAATCTCGGGCAGGCATACACTTCAACTTCCAAAAAAATAGTGGGCAGTGCACTAAACCAAACTACAACTGGTACAACATGCATACTGCTCTAGATGAATGGCGCGTGTATGTGTGTGTGGGTGGGTTGAGTGAGAATGATACAACTAGGTTTCCCCAATTTTTGATATGCTGAAGTGTCACTTGAAATTTTTGGGATGCATTTCTAAGCCTTTGCTAAAGAAATTGGTGTGAGTGCTTTCTAAAACAGAAACAAAACCAAACAACACTAAAGCTATGGGTTAGAAGGGTCGACCAGCGGCATTCATACGGCCGGCCCCTTTAACCCTAGCCTAATCAGTGAGCTAACTTGTATAGTTTCATTTTTTTTTTTGATGATATCAAACATTTGATGCCTGGCCACGCATTTTCATTGATTTTTCCAATAAACTTAGTTCAGTTACGCTTAAAATGTTACAAGTAATTAGAAATGTGGCGATTTAAATAAAACAAATATCGATAGAGAGAGAGAGAGAGAGAGAGAGAGAGTTTGGAAAGAGCGAGAGAGCTTAGAGGTGGGGAAGGTAGTGGATTGTTTTTTTCCTTTTTTCTGCTAGAACTGGGGCGTACATCCAGAAACTCCATGGGCGAGTACATTCACTCACCTTAGGCTAGGCTTAAGGGAAAAAAGTATAGTGTGCTTTTCGGGGCCTGGCCTACCTAATATTTTAGATAAATTTCAAATAAGCATCCATACACAACGTTAGACTGGATATAACCGCAGATAGAGAGAAAGAGAGAGAGTGAGTTATACATACTTAATTATTCCCAGAAATAACAAGGAGAAAGGCATGTCTAGGGTAATGTACGAGTATGCAGTTATGTAAGTATGTATCAGAGCTGTAAATATCAATTACCATAAGGATTGAACAAATAATTTAAAACAATGCTTGAATTATTGCAATTGTATAAGGAAATTTCTATTATTCAGTAAATGCTACAAATTTTATTTCATTTTAAAAATTCATTTAAAAATTATTTCGGTAAAGTGTAATTATTTATTATTTTGTGTCTAGTAAGTGGTTTGATTTGTGAATTTGCAACTTGAAAAAGCTATAATATTTAATCATTTTGATCTATTGTGCCCCATGCTGAGCTAACAACTTCTGACCTGGGGGACGGTTGTGATGCAGCCGAATATCTAAAAACAAATAAGAAAGTCGGTCAAGCCCGACTGTAATAGCGCTGCTGCTGCGCTGCGGCATCGAACTTTCTGTTGGTCATACCATGACCAATAGATGGTGCCATTAATTGATTTTTAAAACTGACCAATTGATGGCGCCCCTACTGTTACCATTTCACAACTGACAAATAGATGGCGCCACTACTGTAACCATTTCCAAACTGACCTTTGATTGAAACTGACTTTTGGCCATAACATGAGTATCGTTCTTCCGATCTTTATCATTTCTTCAGCAAATCGATAAATAATTTTGATTACTAAATATCTCTAAAAGGCACAAACCACCTATCTTCAAAACTGTGCGAGATATCATGTTTTTAAAAATTGAACATAAACTTGATCTGCCGGCAAGTATAAGAAGTACATGTCCCATACATGTCAAACCTCTATCTATTACCATCTCTGAGATCTGTTCGTTCATACAGACGGACATGGATATACCGACTTGTTACCGCAGATCGGTCTATTTTTATCTCTAGTTTATGGCCTATATTGACACGATAATGGGTGATGTCAAATGTGGTACCCACTACCGCGACTTTTCGATGCATATTGCCATCTCTTAAGGACACATTTTATTGGTCAGCATCTCAATATATTTAAATAATCTTAAAAAATTCTATCTAGTGGTTTTCCATTGATTCCATTTTCTAAGTTAGACCTCTATGGGCGGGGTTCTAACCGCTGTCCATTGGAGGCGGGAATTTAGTATAACAATTGTGGTGACTCCCTTCATCTTTGGTGAATATTCCAAAATTTTAGCTCTCACCTTTTTTTAAACCAGCAACAGATGTTGTAGCTGTGTGTTGCTATTGTAATGTGCCCATTAAACGCGAGCTTGACGTGCTCAAGAAAAACTGGATATGATGCCTCCAGTTCCATAATTTATTGGTTCCGTTGCCAGGCAATTTTTAGTGTTCCACTGTGTTATAGTTACCCTATTTCCTCTACAAATGTCAGGATTTTTTTAGAGTATAAATTGCTACAGTTTGCTTTGATATGATTAGAGGACTCCTCCTTCTCTCCGCAATTTTGTTTTGGTAATGGTATATTCCCATTTTGTGTCTAAGGGCATTTTTTTCCTCGTTGGATCAACTTTTTCAATCTTTTATGGTTATGGTTCATTACTAATGCTTTTGATTGTCTTCCCAGCAGATTGTTCTAAGAGCATTCTTTTCATTATTAAAAAGCTCTCTAATGATGTGCTGGCCTATGTGACATTGTTGAGCCCAAGTATCCACTGTAGCAACAAGTTGTTGCTGCCTAATTGGTCCAGTTTTTTTCTAAGATCAATTTGGTGTTAGTCTTTTGGCTGCTGAGCTCATGTGGTGCAGCTTGGCTTTACGAAAGTCTGGCTATTGCTCAAATATGGTAATTCTTCCTCCATAAATATGCTTGTAAATCAGCGGCACACCTTTGCTCGCCTTGCTCCCGAGCTAGTTTTCGGCAACTGGCGTCATTCTGGCACCTCTCAGTCAGCTTGCACAAATAGACGGCGTAACGAGTGCAATTGGCTCGCTTCGAAATGAGTTAAAACCACACAATTCATGTGTTTTGGCACCGATACGCACAAGCAGATGGCGCAACAGGTGCAATTGCCTCGCTTCGAATTGAGTTAAAACAACAAAATCCATGCGTTCTGTCGCCGATACGCACAAGCTGACGATGCAACAAGTGCAGTGTGCGGGATTAGAGCTCGCTGGTAAGGGTTGTTTTTACTGTTGTTGTTATTGAAAAGCTGCCAAATTCAAATTTCGGGTCCACCGCTGAGTTAAATTCCCGATGCAGCCATTCTTGGGATGTTAAAGACCCGTATATGTATCACTCAACATTATAGCGATAGTTGCTGCGACACAGTACGTTTCTTAAAAGATACCCAGACTCATTGTACCATGACACTAATCAATACTTTTAGGGTACCGAGGTCTTGATCCACTCCTACTGGCTCGAATATTTCAATAATTACACTTTATTGGTACAGTAAATAAATTTGAATAATTCTCTGAATAATGCGAATTTCAAGACCTAAAATCGAATATACAAAAATCGTAATCAATTCATTACAGCTCTGTTATGTATTTAAGTATGTATGCAGGTGATGGATAGTGTCGAATATTTTTTTGTTTTCGAATTTTGTTTAAGAACTACAACATTGATTTGAGTAGAGAGAGAGAGAGAGATAGAGAGTAGGAGCGTAAAATGATTAACATGTTTGATTTAAAATTACACACACATAACTATTTGATCCTAATCGAAAAATTGTCGAGTATCAACCCTCAAAGCTAAAATATTTTACAAACTAGCCAAAAAAAAAAAGACTTTGCCCAATTTCATACTGGCAGATCTTTCAAGTTTTATATGTATTGTATGTACAAACAAAAAATCTATCACCAATTTTTCGTACATTTTTTCGTTTGGCCTTTTTATTATCATGTATGTATGTGTTCTTTTATGTTTCTAACAGTTACTTGATTAAAAATCATTGGTTTTTGGCATAATATACATAATTTGTATAACAATATATATTTATTTTGATATATATACGACTTTGATATGGTTATCAAGTACTATATAGACAATTACGAGTAGGTAACACAATAATAAACACCAATCACTGATCACTTCAAGGGCTAATACAATAATGCATAATGGCTAGAGATGATATGGCATACAGGAAAAAACGAGTGGGAAAACTGAAGAAGTATACGAATACGATTTTTTGAGTTATGCCAATTTGTCGTCAACTCCACACATCAGACTCACTGAGAGCAACCTGCTTACAAATTGGCGGGCCGGAAAAAAAAAACGAAAAGAAAAATGAAAACCGCGCTTTCAACTCAAAAATGGAACAGAAAACGTGCAAACAAAATACGAGTACACAGAGAACGAGAGAGAGTAGAGAGAGAGAGAGTAGAAAGTAGCAGAGGAGGACAACAATATAGCTTTTGGCTTGGGTTGATACACTTAGAAAAAGTTTGGATACGATTCTCAATAGTTCGCAAAATGCCAATCAAACGACAAATAAAAATGATCCAAATGAAATACCATTATAAAAGGGCACTCACAACGAACAAATACAGAACTGAAAAAATCAAGAGATGAGTTGTTAAAGCATAATCATAAGGTACTTTTAGTTAAAATTTTCTTGTTGATTTTTGCTTTTGCATTTTTGTGGTAGTTTTGTTCAATTTGTGTGTGTCTTGAATTTTGGGTTGGAGTGGTTGAATGGTTGAATGAATGAATGGTTCAATGGATGATTTGCTTCGGCAAGCGATCCCACAGGTCGTATGAGTAATTTCGTTTATTAGTGTCCAACTTGAAGATTGATGGAGATTATGGCCATGTTTCGTGGGGCTTTTATTTATTTTTGGTACTGTGTGGTGTTCTGGGTAAAATCAAAATCAAATTTCAGCTACATTTTTAACCCGCAAAAAACAATTCATATGAATGAAGCGCAAAGAAAAATTAAGTTTTTTTCGTTTTTTTTTCGATATTTAGGCAGAAATTTCATTTTGATTTGGTGTTTATTTTGTGGTTAGTTAATCTTTTTTAACTTTTTTTTTTGTTGGTAAGTAGTAGACTTTGTTTTTATTATTATTAATTAATGTTTTGATTGTAAGAAAATTTGGTTTGTCTCACCTTCGCCCTTTTTCATTTTTTAATGTGCCCCCATATTTGGCTCTTGTTCCAATCAAGTCTATAATCTCAGGTATACAACTTGCAAAAATCGCCTGTTTACAGTATATGAAAGATAATGATGATAATGATTTGTTGTTCTCTTTTTGATTGATATATTTGTAGAAATGAAATAAAAAGCATTTGAACAAATTTTGGACATTTTTTATACACTCATACAAATTTATACCGATATGTACATCATTTAAAAGAAGCAATAGTAAAATAGTTAATGTTTGTAACAGATTAAGGTTAGCTTTTATGGAGAAAATTGATCGATCCAAACAGACTGAGAAAATCTTTCACAAAGTTACAACTTATACTTGAGTAAATAATGCATACTGTTGAGCGCCTAGGCCTATCGACTGTGAAATACCTGAATTCAAAGCCAGGAGGTTTTTGAAATAGATACATTCACCTTCCCAAGAGTTCCTTAAAATTTTATCAAATCATTTTCAAATCAGTTTTTGATTGTGATTCCTAGACAGCGGATTTTTTTTTTTGTTATTGGTCTAAAAAATTCAAAATTTTGGCATTGGACGAATAAAAACGTTTAAGACGTTAAAGATGTTTTTTTTGGCTAAAAGCATATGCTAAAATAGGTAAAGATAGGCTAATAGTTCAAAATTCTTAAAGTACCACTCCAAATTCCGTACTAATGTTCAGAACGCAATAAATACTGAACACAAGCAGGTACTATACACAGGCAAGTACTGTAAATGGTTCGTAGCGTACACTGAGGGAAAAAAACGAGAAAATTGAGCACAAACGTTACCAAAAACAGTGCATGAACGGTTTAACTTATTTGTAGTATAATGTTCTCACTTTAAGAACAATTTTTTTGAGATCGCCAAAACTTAAGTCGAGTTGATATTGTTACGTTTTTAAGAAGATGATCTAAGTTGATATTGTACCGTTTTAAAGAACATTTTATACTCGACTAGGTGAAGGTACAAAATTTGATTGATCTTAATCAGGTCTGAGCGGGTTCCTCACATTTGGGAGGAATAAGGAACGGGGACATATGTACCTCTTTGGATTGATTGGAAGGGAAGGATATGCTCTGCTGCTGCTTCTCCACCCATATATTCCGTAGGATCAGACACATCGCTGTACAACAAACTTCAACGACCCACTCCACTTGATTTGTTTCGTTTTTCAGAAAAACAGAAACATTTTATCGAGTTTGACTGGGAATTGAACCCGGTACATTCTGCACTTAGCGTATGGATTGATGCGACAGCATAATCAGCAGTTGCACACTTTTGCAGATTGAGCTGACAAGAAGTTGAGTTGAAAACAAGCAAGAGAGAGATCAAAAAGAGAGCCAATTCGATCTCTCTCTGCCGAAAGCCAGTTTTGGTGTTGTACAAAGCATATATTATCCGATTGGGAACAACTTTACTAATTCCAGGAACATTTGGAACATTTTTTGTTGAATGCAACTTATTTTCTGAACAGGATTTTCCCTCTGTGTACTATTCAAAGTCACAATTATGGTAAATGGTTTGTATCTTACTGTAAGTCGTTCGTACTGACCGCAAAAGGTAGTACCGAATTTTGTGAATGTGTTCAGTTCACGTACGAGCGAAAAGTTTAAGTCAGGGACGCGAACCTTATCATACAAATATTATGAAATTTCGATTTCCATTGCATCTGGCAGGCTTCTGTACTTAGTTGCAAGAGAAAATAGTTGACCTGATGATATCATTGCATCTTTACTAATTTGGTTTCTTAATTTAATTTAATTTAACTAAATTAAATGGAGAACCCTTAGCTATAAAGTCTTGAATGATTTTCAATTTAATTGGCATTTAAGCTTGGTGCAATACTGCTATTAATCCTCATTGTTTTTCTTTTGCAATTTAATGATTCGTCAATCACGGTAAAACGGTTATAAACACGATTTTGTCTTTTGTCCTTCCTTTTACATTCTCTAAGCTATATAGTTTCTTTCAGAGTGTAACAGACCTACTTCAAGATCCGGAACTAAAATTATAATACATTTCGGGTCTCTAACCGAAAACGGATTTTGCTCGCCTGCGTGGTTAACACAACACGGTACTGTGTTAGTGTTAGTAACTTTCGTTTTGAATCCTGAATTAAAGGCATATTTAGATGAGCAAACGCCTACTTGGGAGCATATATTTACTCTCTAAATATGTAAGACATATTCCCAAATGGGTTGAAATATGTTAACATATTTTCAAATGTGTATTTAGGTCAAAGATATGGGCAAGACGAATGAGGATCTAAAATAATATACTTTATTTGAAACATATTTGTATGCAATCAGAAATTTGGCTGGACCACCCATTAAAAATATGTTTTCACCTAAAATCCAATGTCTAGTGATTCCATAAGGATAGAGTGTGTGAAAAATCCGACCGAATTGTAAGGGCGAATGCAATTCGAATCATAAGTTTAAGCTCAAGCTAAAAGTTTGCTGAATCCCATAAAGAAAACCAAAATTATGTAAACATTAGAAGAACGTCCCTAAAAACTGATAGCACAACTTCATAAGAAGACTTTTTCTTGAACAATTTAGAATTTTGACTTGCATTATCAAAATCCTACAAAATTCATTATCAAATTTGCATACTTTTTTTAGGCGACAATTTACCGAAGCAAAATTTAATGAAATATAACTCTTATTGGAGAAATAAGTTCAATCTCAAACAGTTGACCGGTCGCTTAACAGCAATTTTAATGTAAGAAGCCATCTTGCAATTATAACTTTTACTTCAACGACACTAAACGAAAATCAAATTGAAATGATCTGGGGCTCAATTTTGTATATTCTCAAATCAATAAGAAACCAAAATTGACCTGTACGAAAATATCAAACTGATATTTTCCAGCATATCAAAACAATATTTAAGATCAAAATGACATTTCATATGTCACAAAGAAAGAAAATGGAATAGGAAATAGCTGTTTCCACTTCTAAGCTAATAAAAGCTTGATATTGATGTTAGCTTTTTCATCTTTACACTTTCTAGGAACCGCAGTCAAGTGAAAGTTGAAATTTATAATTTGTTTTTCTCAGCCTGATTGCATTAGCTTCTTTTACACTCGTTTTCTAAAGATATATGATAAATGTTTGTCTTTAGGGAATTTTGACAATTGGCTCTTTATAGATATATTTGTTGTATGTATAGTGAAAAGTTAGCTTTATAGCCTTTTCACACTGGACGCAGCATTCGTTCATATCAAACCCTCAGCTTCAAAAACAGATGTCAGCTACTACTACTTAGTATGGTTGCAAAGTATCGCCAAAAACACTCGGAAACAGTAACCATCTACGAATTATATGGTTACACCAATGAAAGCTTCGCTGGAGCTAAAATGTTGCGACTTTTGAGTATTTCCTATGAAAACAAAATCTCGTAGCTTCGACTTTGACAGTTTTTGCGAAAATGCTGTCAGTGTGAATAGACTATTACCTTATTTAATTTGTTATGATTTTTAAATGATTAACTATAATACTCAACTCTAGTCGAACTTCTATAACTTAAACTTTACCAACTTGAACATTCTGTGAAATGTGAAACAGTTTCGATTTTTATATATTTCTAGTTCTATTGAGAGTATACTCATTACATTTTAAAATCAGAAGATAAAGCCAAAGACTCTAAAACTCACTAAGATGAGAAACTGCCATACATGTGAATGTCAGGAAAATATGCAATAAGGAACTATGATTTTACAACTGTGTGATGTGTATGTATATACACACAAAGCTAAATTGTAAGTTCTAGAGTCTTTGGTTAAGCTAATTTCGTGTTTTCCAAATATTTAATTCAATTGCAAATGCTCGTTTCAATAATATATCTGATCTGATTGCTTATTACTAAATTTGAACAATACCGTTTTTATTCACTATTATTCGATCGATCGATTTAATTGCAGCTATTCGCAGAGCAAAAAATCATCTAATTGAATCCTACAATTCTGGGCTTGATAGAACTGGGTACTTTGATCACACTCGTTATGAGCACAATTTCGGTGGTGTAGTAAAATAGAACACTGATTTTAGTGAAGTGTATAGCAAAATGTGCCCCGAAGTTTGCATTGCATAAAATTATTCATTTGCGACCCAATAAACTATAAATATTCTTGATCAGGACGGCAAGTTTAGTTCTCTCAGTGTCAAAGCTATTGAGCTGAAATTTTGCACAAAATTTTTTTTATATCTTTCTGTATCTTATAGCTGCCATAGAACAGATCGGCCGGATAATAGGTATAACTTAAATGATTTTTGATAGATTTGCAAAATTTTGTCAAAATTGGATAGCTTTATCTTATTGCTGTCATAGGACCGATCGGTCGTAATACAGGTCTTTGTGAGAAAATCTTTTTTGTTTTCAAATTTATCGTCAATCAGATTCGGTGATTGTTAATTGTTTCAAGTAGATTTGCAAAATTTGGTCAAAATCAGAATCAGAATCCAATCCACTTTCAAAGTGGAATTGATTCCTGTTCTATCAAACGCAGTCCGTCAAAGCTTGTCGATTTATCTTATGGCAAATCAATAAACAAATTCTAAAATTGGTTTTAGTGAACAAAAACTTTTTTGTTTATTTTTTGATTGTAGCGAGCTGAATTAGAAGTAAGACACTCAAAAATTCTGAATTTACCAAGATCTGACATTCACATCATATACACAATATATCAGTTGGGGCGAGCTTTGGCAAGTGTATTAAAACTTCGGTAGACAAAGTAATTTTTGCCTTTCTTCTGTTTTTCAAATGCAAGGATTATGTTTAGTACAGAACTGTAAAACAAAGTCACCATTACAATTTAAAATTAATTAAAATCATTTATTTTTGAACATTTGCTACCTAAATTTCTGCAATAGTTTTTTAATTGCTAAAGAATAAGGTTTTATTGAAAATTTGTAGTGGATGATTTAAAATAACGTTAAATACTGTCCAGTGAAGTGAATCCGGTAAATATTCGGAAACGAGTTCGAAAACGAAATTCGCCTAACATTCGCCCACAGCGAATACTGAACTATTAATACCTTTAATAATCTTCTTGTTTGACTTTGGCAGCAACAAAGTTACTGTTAAGCAATTACTTGAAGACTTTTTCTTTTAGTTTAATTCCTACTATTAGTTTCAACTTGCAATTCGTTTTCCGTACGTTTTCGGACTTGTTTTCGATACTTTAATTTATCAAAATCCTTAATTTCAAGAAACGCTCGTAAGGGACATTACCTACGAAGTTTTGACACTCTGAAAGATTACCTTAATCGTTTTTTTAAAGGGGTAACATGTACCATAATAAATTTCACAGAATGTAAAAGTGGCAAATATTGAACATCACCAAAAAAGTTCGATTGTTATGCTTAACCATAAATATAGATAAACTCTTTTTTTTTACGTACATATCAATTAATTGTATGAGGTATATCAAAATAAGTGAAAAACGCGCAGGGAACAGACAGACTGAGAATGGTTGGGTGGCTAGATAAATAGTAGAGAAAGTTACATAGATTGGTCAGGGGCATTGGGGAGGGGAGGGGGGCACCTAATACTGGTGGCTCCTAATGTTGCTGTTGTTGTTGTTGCTGAGGTTTTTAATGTGGTTGTTGATGTTGTTGTTGTTGCTGTTGTCCAGACGCCTTTGTTAAAAATCATATTGTTTTATACAAATACTGATAAACCAAAATGGCGAAAAAATAACTTAAAAATAAAAAACAAACGTAGACTTTTCTTATCATCTTCACTCACAAATCAAACAAACCGTTTGCTAATTTATTTACAAAATTTTTGTTGCATTGGGCTTTCGATTTCTTGGGGATATGCGGTACATTAGACCCTAAAGCTAAAACTGTACACTTATGTGAGCTACTACAACAAACTAAACCTGCTATAGTGCTTGTGTGAGAGTTGTTTGTTTTTTTTTATATGGGATACGTAATAAAGTAACCAACTAAAACAAAAAATTAATGTTCGACATGATGCTGATACTGAATACGATTACATTAAAACTGGAACTGGTACTGATACGATTTTCATAAATTTTACAAAAAAAGTTCCATCTAGATTAGATCGGTTGGTAAACACTTTTCAGCGCCAAGTGACGCCGATTGTACGAGTATTTCATTATGCGTGGCTGCGGCATACAAAGTGGGTGCAAGCAAAATTAACGAGATGATTAGGTAAGTACATAAGTAGTTAGTGGAAGGAGTGGTTAATGTGTATTGGGGGTATTGTTTCTGGTAACTTTTTTCCACATATGTATTTAAATTACAAGTAAGTTCAAATAGAATAATGTTGAGTAAATTGAAATTGCAAAAAACGTAACTACTGCATTTGTATTTTTGTATGTATATCCAAAAAAAAATCATCTTAAGAAAAGTGGGAACATGTCTGCTCAAGAACTAAGTTGGAAAAAACAGGAGATAATATGCAGGTCAATACAGAACCAAAGCAGCAACTTGGTGTAACAAACAATTAAACGTAATGCATCGTTTAGTAAAAAAAAGAAACTAAGTTTAAAAAACAAAGTACGACAAAAGGAAAACAATTAGGCAGTAAGTGACGCTGCTGAAGTTGCATAAAAACTTTGCAAATTTCGCCTTGGTCAATGTTTGCATGAATGTATGTATGTACAGAAAAAACCAAAGCAAACACAAACACAAAACTCTAAGGTGTCTAGCTCTTTAAATTTTAAACAAAAGAAAAAAACCATTTCCCAAAAATCATCGGCCTGAAACTCATGGAATTCTGTGCTTTTCATTGTGTTCGCAACGCACACTGCAAAATATTCGTCTGTTTGAAAATTTGAATCGAAAATGAAATGTTTGCTGGCTACAAATTTGAAAGTTGCATGCTCCAATTAATAAGCAATCGAAGTGGCAAAAAGTTACTTAAAAAATGTAAACATTAGACAACAAACGTATTGGCCTTTACTGGCAATAATCTTTCCTGATGCATGTTAGGGTTTTGAATGCAAGTTTAACTTTGTTAAAGTTTTTCTTAACTTAAATCTATTTAAGTTTATTATTAAAATACATATTCAAACCCCACAGAACTGAAATTTTTGTAGACTTTTGAAATGCCTCAAACCGGTTAATGATCTACAACAATGTTCCCCGAATTAGAATGCATTTTTGCTAGGCTGAAATAACTTGCGTTAAAGACAAATGCTAGTTCGCCCTCTTGAACTAGTGGCTTTAGGGCCAAAGGGGCAAGTCGAGCTTCTTTCAATCTCTTGGCATGTTCGACACATAATGTTAAGTAACAAGTGACACAAGTAGAAGGGACCTACAGTTTAACGCCGAAACGCAACTACTATGTTTAATAAGCTTTTTCATTTCTACAGCTGGCGCCAATAGCTGGTGTTGGTGACCGGTTGTGTAAAAGCACAAAAGCACAAGCGGGCACACACACTACCAGCAGCACCACAGCCCGCTTCAATAGGCTCGGTTAATTTGTAAGGAAACGGGAACATCATACTGAAAACGATTTCGAATTACAATCGTTTTAATTTTAAAATCCACTCGGATATGGGAACAGACCTGTATCTTTAAAAAGTAAATGTCAGAGATAGTTCTTTCAGCCCATAATAAAGATTCCACCATCCAATTACATTTTTTGTGTTTTATTTGTAAATAAAATAAAACTTTTGAATGGATCACCCGTTAGATAGTTTGACAAGTTAAAATTTAGTCCAATTGACATGGTTCCAGTACCTTTAACTTTATTAAGTTTGTTTTGTGGAATTTTGTGAAGTTATGTATATGTTTCACGACCAGAGAATGATATGCTATTGGGGGTCCCTATTTTTTTAAAACCCCTATTAATCTTTCCTCGAAATTTCTCTTCTAAAAAAGTTTCAAATCCAGAAGACTCTCATCTTTTAAACCAATGTTTCAAGAAGGTTTGGTTAAAAAAAAATGTAAAACCTGTAAAAAAAATGTAAAAAGGCATTTCCCCCGAATGGAACATTTATCTATCTTTTACTGGTAGCAACTATTTCCGGTTTTCTGAAACTATTACTGCTCAATGTAAACAGTTAGTACTCAAATTCAGCTATTTGCAGCGGCAACCAACACGCCGACTTAGGTTTAATTGCTTTATAAAGAATAACTTTTCAATTTGGTTTTGCAGAAATGACAAATGTTTTTTAGAATTCCCGTGGCCGTAGAGATTAGCATAAAAAAATTATTTTGAAATAAAGTTTTTTTAAGAATTCTACATACGCAATGCGGCGCGTTGGAAGATTGGCAAATGAGGGGCCGTCATGCATCAGAAAGTACCAGGAGAAAGTTTCATTTTGTTGCCTAGTGTTGTGTCCCAGCCATTGTTTTTTTTTTTTGCAATTTGCTAGATTTGCTTCACTTCTCTCGCACACACACACACAAAAATTAAGTAACATGATTGAAATACAACAAGCATTTACAGAAGGAGTTGATCAAACACAAATTACAGAGTTCAACTTGGCTTAATTATTATGGTTTTTATTAATCTCTGTGTGTGATTTTTTTTTCTTTTCATTTTTGTTTCACTAAATACAGACACATGCCGCCAAGAAACCAATGCCTTTTTTTGTGGTTTTGATTTGCTTTATGAAAATAATAAAGAGAAATGTTTGGTAACCGCTGGCAACTGTTTTGTGATTCGCTGTTGTTTTGTGTGCAGTTGCTGGGCAAAGTTAGATTTTTATGCAATTTCAAGTGACGTCAAAACCAAAGAAAATCAAGGAAAACCATAAAGTAAATACAAAAATATTGTTGAAGTTTAGTAAAGAATAACAAAATGTTGTAATAATGAGATCGAGTATTCTTTTTTTTCGATTGCTGCGGTGTTTTGGTTTTGTTGCTTTATAGACTTTTGTTATTTATTTTTTGTCTGTTCTCTTTTTTGGTGTGGTTTTGGTAAATTTTCTTTTAGCGGTACAGCCAGCAACGTGTTCGTGTACCTTTTTCTAGGATCCTTGCTATATGTTCCACCATATTTGCTTCTTTGGGCAGCCAGTTCAGTGATTTCTGGTATCCAACTAGCGAAAACGGCCTAAATTCAACAACACACATACACATTTAGAATTGAGACGGAGAGAGAGAAAGAGAGAGAGAGAGAGAGGAGGAGTAGGAGTAGGATCGGTGCCAAGACAGTTTAACTTCCGTTTTGGTTTCTATTTGGCTAACAAGTACGAAACGACGCAGGCGACGCAGAACAGTAGTGCACACTGAAGGCCGTTGAACCCGCACAGTCACTTCCACTCAGTACCAGTCACTCACACAAGCACACATTTAAGTACATAAGCTATCTCACATACACACGGTGCTTATTTACACTCGCTCACAATATATTTTTATTAGATCTAATTGTACATTACTTTACATCGATTCTTCCTCGGCATCTATTTACTGTACTTAGCTACAGAATTTTACAGTTTTACAGTTTACTTTTGTGCTGCCTAGACTTGAACTCAATCCTCGGGATCAGAGATCTTTAAAAACTGTTTTGGATAAATTGTGTTAGCGGAATTAAGTGGATTTCTTTATACAAAGGTAAAAATGATGCGCTAAATGTTATGCTATGAATTTTCGCTGCATTTTGTACAAACCTAAGCCAGTATTACAATGCATTTGACGTTTAGTAAGTAGGAATGAATTACGTGATGAATTATAACAAAAACTTCGGTTTACCGAAGTACAATATATAGACAATTTCCAATTTAGTTCAATTGAATGGCCAAACGCAAAGGCAGTAGATCAAATATTGTGCTGTCGAAAAAGTCATGACAAAGTTAAATATTAGAAAACTATGCTATCAAAGTCAAGTTAATCAATCCTAAACTATCAATAGATAACTGAATTATTAAACTATTTAAAAGTTGTTCGATTTTTATGGTGCCAATGCACGGTTCAAGATGATTCATAATGTAAACGCTACCAATGCAGAACGTTCATTCACATCAATTTTCCCGATTTATAAACTTACATTGTTATTTTTTTCCCCATCTTAAGTGAAGGGAAACAAAAGATTCTAAACTCCTACACTGAGAAAAAAAATCAATCTAAAACCATGATAATAATCTCGAAACGAGACGAAACGGTGTCAGAACTCGACAGAGACGAGATAATCTTAACCCAAGATTATATTCTCAATTTAAATCTTAATCCAACAATATTGAATTAAGATCGTTTATACTCGACTTTAAACTGAAACAATCTCATTTTTTAATATGAAAAAAAAGACAAAAATAAATTAAGCTTTTTTTGGTTTTAGGTGATGGATGGGAAAGGGTTGGTGTGATTGGTTGGTTTAGTTAGTTGTTTTAGTTATTAACATTTTCTTCTTTCTGAAAAGCTTATAAAAATTGTAAATTATTAATCCGCCGATACTGGGACTTGTGCTCAGTACCTTCCAAGTTACCACCGAGCGTAAACTCTTAGGTACAACCAGTATAAGAGCAGAGATTTTCAAAGCTTGAGTTGACCCCCTACGGCAAAATCGACTAATCAGCCGTGCCAATGTGTTACTGAACGAAGAGGTCGTGGTTCGAGTCCCAGAAGGTTGGTTGCATTGCAACCGAAAATTGTTTATTTTTGTTTTTTTTTTAGCATAATAAATCTAGATATATCAAACAAAATTTTCAACTGAAGCTTTACAGGCAACTGATAAGTTGCGAGATGATAAATCTTGCTTTTAAGATTTCTAAGCTCATTTCAAGGTTTTTCAATCTTGTGTTTTTTAAGCTTGCAAGGTTCTTTAAAACGAGTTTTTCAATCTAGTTTTTAGATTGATTTTTTTTCTCAGTGTACTTCACAACCGTCATCACCCAATTTGCATTGACTTTGCCAAGACGACTTTTAGGTTTACCTATGTGCCTCGTAGCTTTTTCAAGATTTTTTTTATTTCTTCTTAGAAAATGTTTGGAAAAGATTTCGTACGTGAATCGATGAAATACTAACATAATCTGCAGCATAATACTGCTGGATAATATGTCCATTCTAAGGCCTATTTTGTCAATATCAAACTTAAACAGACTGCCATATTCAGTTTATTATTTAAACTCCAGTTATGTACTCAGACAGGGAGTACAGGAAAAACATCAATTACTTTACTGATCTGAATGGATCGATTGACTTCTTGTAGCTGCCAAAGGAATGATCGGTCGAAAAATGGGTTTTAATGAGAAATACTTTTTTGAGTTTTTAGTTATAAATGTTATATGTTTTTTAACTGATTTGCGAAATTTATTCCAGTTTCATTCTCGTTTTTAAGTGTATTAAAACTTCGGCACAGATGAAATTAGCTCTCCTTTCTTGTTTTTTATTAAACTTTAGTTGATCTCTCGACATGACTTTAAGTGGCGTCAATGTTAGTTTAACTGTTCAAAGTAAAACAAGGCCCATAGCCCATTTACATAGACTCCACAAATGTGCACTTAAGCGTAACATTAAATCGTTACTTCTGCTTCTTTATCTCTTAATTTGTGTAAGAAACATGCTTCCGAATGCTCATACTGAATTCAGACGAAATTTGAAGCAACTCCATCTGTTGGACAGAAATGGAACCATACAAATGGGAAATAATAAACTCTCTTCCTATTGTATTAACAGAAACTAGTGTAATATCCCTTCAGGGCTGAATCAGCCCGGATTTGGATGGGCTGGTAATGAATTCATGCGTTTCAGCTATGAATGTAACACAGACAGGATCTTCTACTTAATGACCTTCGCTTCTTTTAGTTATGGAATTCAATACTGAATTCATGGGTTAGTTTCATGCATTTTCACTTGTCTCATTATGCACACTAACAAAATTATGCCCAACACTTTATTACATTATATTAAAAACCAAAATAAGTCATGACTTTTTCAACATCCTGATATTTTAACTTTATTTTTATCTTAGATCAATGCGACAGAGATACAAGTTAAGATTTATTAATGTTAGTGAAATATTAACATTTACAGAGTAATGCAAAGATCGATCGTGTTCAGCAGTAAGCTCTATCAGTTTTAGTCAGCCACAAGTCGTCCGTTTTAACGCCATTAAAATAGGTATTTATTAAAGCTGCCTTTACACTTATCATATATCTCTAAATAGTCGGTTGTCAAAATTCTCTAAAGAGAAACTCTTATCAAATTGAACCTGTCAAATTACATCAAAGAAGGCTAAATTTTCTAAATATTTAGAGTTATTTGGTTTGCTATTACACTATCGTCAGAGAGTCTCTTTAGGGATATGTGACAAGTGTAAAGGCAGCTTTAAAGAATCGTAAGCCTTTAAGGCTAAAATCCCAAGTTGGCATAAGTACTTGTGTATACAAAAAGCATTCCAAAGTAAACCGAACTTTTGTTGGAAAAGTTTATGAGTTAGTTAGAGATATGCCGTTAAAATTTCATATCCATCGGATGGAAAGAAAGTGCATACGAAGTAACACTGGATTTTTTACAATCGGTATAATTTTTGGTTTGGTTTTTTTGGTTCACCTGAGTCACTTTTACTGTACGAAAAGTTTTCATCTTTTTTTAATATCTTAATTATGTAAATCAATTGTTGATTTTGGCATGTACTTGGTACATAAAATTGGAGCATCACTCAAATTCAGCAGTAAGAATAATTTATCGTTTTTTCCCACTTTTAGTGGACTAATCAGTTTGTTAACGATATATTCCTTTGTCAATTCCAAACGGAAAGCATTAATTTGTATATTTCTATCAAAATTGGAAATTGTCAGCATTAGAAAATATTAAACTATTTATGTTTTTGTGATGCAAACACACAAGATTTAACTAAAATAGTAAAAATTATTTGCAAAATGTAAGTGCCTTTCATTTGCTTTCATTGCAATAATATAAATTATATAATTTATACGTGTACATTTGAGAAAAAAAATTTTGTACTTTTTGGCAATGCGTGACCGATGCTTTTTATTTTGTTGGTGAGTGTTACGACAATCCGCCTACATATGCTTTATGTATGGAACAAAAAAAAAAAACAAATTTGTAACCTTTAACTATTTGCAAAATTGTTAAACGCACATCTTTATACTTAGTTCTGGTGTTAATACGAAATAACGTTGAAAGCATGGCAAAGTAAAACGAAAATCAAAATCTTTTTTTTTATATGCAAAACGCACGCCTACAAATTGTTGTATTATGTATGAAACGCAATAAAACTGTTAAACAAAATCAATAAATCATAAGGAGAATACAAAATACAAAAATAAACAAAACGAGGAACCTAAGTGAATTAGACATAAAAATGTAGCATATACAAAATGGATCTAAATGTATATAGCTTTCCGGTCTGTTGACTGTGGCGCACGTTCGCCCAAAAGAAAACAAAAATTAAACAACAAAAACATTTTGTATCTGATGGCAAAACAATCAACAAATTGTACGAATTGTAAAGAAAATATTTGTACTTTAAGTTCAAATTACGTTTATTAGTTGGTTTTTTTTTGGTGATTTATCAAGGCGCATGCGCCCCAATAACAAATGTCATGTTTTTTTTTTGTTCGATTTGGTATTAAGTACATACTATTTATAGGGTATGACTTTTTTCTACTTTGCATGATAGTCTTGATAAATGAAAACAGAGTGAGGGAACTAAATTAAAGGGTAACAGACTAAGTTAAATTCGATAATTAATTATCGACTCGAGCTAGGCATATACGAAGTATCATTAATGAGATGCTAAATATTAATCAAATTACCCTAAGAAAAAACAAAGTGTGTTTCTTATTTTTACAGAAAATTGTTGTTTTTTTGTGTAGATACTCGATATATTAAAGAAAATTTACATATGACATAAAGCTCATAGCAGAAATATAGATTGATACTTTGAAACATAGCACAGAGGCAAAGAATAACCAGAGGTCCCGCATGAACTGACCACGGATAAAATGATCGGAAACATATGAATTCGGCACTTAAGGTACCCTTCTATCCACAGAATTTATATAGGAATGGATTGGATCCGTCGTTGAACCACTATCTGAGAAGGCAAAGAAAACTTGTGGGCAGCAATTTCGTCTGCACACCAATTTTAGCTTGGTGTACTTTGTTAAATTGAGCATCATAGAGAGTGACCTACAGTTTAACAAAGAATTCGTACGGCCAAGCTGTATGGATTGCCATTTTGCGTATCGCAAGAATGTGCGCCTAAAATATGTTAAAGCATACTGCCCCAGCTTGTGTTTATTGAAAGCAGATAAGATTGTATATCTAAGGGTTCGATTCTTTAATACAGGTAGAGTTATCAAAATTTTATCAATCAATACCAAATTTGATATTTCTTGCAGCGAATTAGTTGATAATATTTAAATTTTCACAATAATTTAGAGATTCAGTAAAAGCCTCATCTCAGCTGGGAGTACCCAGAGTACCATCGATACTTTGAAGTTTTACCAAAATCTAGAGTCAGTGTGCGCGAGTTTACTCAAGCGCTAGCTCTATCTCGTTTCTTCTTATTTTAAATGCATTTTATTATCTTTTTCCTGGTTACTGGAATCTATTAAATTTGATGGCAAAACGATACAAAAACAGGATTTGCAACATTTAAATCGTTTGAAAAAATTGTCTATAATGCTTGTAACGATTTCAGTAAAATCTAGTTTGAATAAATGCAGATTTTGTTGGCTCTGTCGACTTAAAAAGTATTAAAGGTAAAATATTTTGAAGGAATCAGGATCGGCTTAATAATATTCCGTTTCTTTAAGTTCTTATGATCGTAGCGACAAATTTTGGTAGGGAGTGAGAATTATTTCGAAAAATTCAAACCTCGATCAGCAACTATCCGGGCTATACACGAACCGCAGAGTCTGCTTTAAGTTTAAACATTACAATTTTAACGTACTTTTCATAACATAGTCTAATATTGACAAATACTATAATAAAGATCGATTAGAACGGGCAATATCAATGGTTAGTTCAAGATTTATTGAATATATGTTCTTTAAGAGCTAATGACAGCCTTAAAAAGCCTATCTATCGATATATTGTGAACTCAATAGCGTTTTGTTACCTTTGATATTAACAAAAATATCGACAACTCTAGTTTCAGGTTTAGTGCTTTTCGGTCAGATCTAAAAAGAACGAAGTTTAACGCATTTATCGACAAAAATAATGCTTATACTTAGTAGTCGCAATTGTTTTGATACACATATTAAACACACTCGTTCTCGAGAACGATTGAATGCATCCATTCCAACTTGAAGGCTATTTGACAAGTGAAAGTTATGCTATATTACTACATCAAAAGTATTTGGCGTCAGTTGTTTGCAATCATGAAATGGGACTCGTTCGAAAATCGTGTTGTCATAAATGAAAAAGATGAAATCTTTCGGATGTGGCGGCCACTGGAAATCACCCGAAACTTTGTGTATCGTATCTTGAAGTTATTTGAGGATACTGATGTCCGTACGCGCCGTGAACTATCAAATGCGCAAGCAGAAAATCATGTCTCGTGAGATGAATATCAGCAAGGACAGCATGTGGCGCAACATAAAACGTGACTTGGGACTCTGTACATACAAAAGACACACCTGCCACTTGCTTACAACAGCATTGAAACAAAAACGTAAGACAAAATCGAAAGCATTGCGTCGCCAGTGCGCGAACCTTGCCCACAGACGAAATCTGTTTACTGACGGAAAAATTTTCACCATAGAGGAATCGTTCAACAAACAGAACGATAGGGTGTATGCTATGTCATCAAAACAAGCGTCCGAACTCATTCCGAGATTTCAGAGAGGTCACCATCCGTTTTATGTGGTGGTTCGGTGGGGAGTCACCTGTGATGGGGTCACCAAGCTCCATTTTTGTGCAAAAGGAGTTTGGCAAACGTTGTGAGCCTCTCAACATTATTTGCAAACAAACCGTGGACCTTTCAACAAGACTCCGCTCCAGATCACAAGGCAAAAACGACTCAAACATAGCTAAAAACCATGTTCCGAATTTCACTTCTACTGATAATTGGCCTGCTGGTAGCCCTATGGCTTGCTCTACTAAGCACCCAAATATTAAGTTTTGAAGCGCGTCCTTGTCCGAGCAGTGAACAATTTCTCAATGCATGAGATGCGTACTGCGATCGATGAGTGGCCAGAAAGACTTCGGCGTTGCCGGAAGGCACAAGGCTGCCATTTCGAAAAGGTTGCTCTACGATTTGTAGCCAATGAGTGACCGTCATGACCAAACAAACCGTGTACCAAAACAATTGCTAGCACTAAGTATGCACATTAGACTGGAACTCCTGAGTATGAAATTTTTAAGGTCATGGTGTCACCCGCAATTTATAGCTTTTGGGTGTAAAGCAAGCGAAAAAAAACAAAAGTATAAAAAAATCGAGTTTTTACAGGAGCATAGAGGCTGTAAAGTGGTGCCGTGGTGCCATTTTTCATGTTATTTGTTCCAATTATAAAATGGGAACACTTTGTTAGTTGATTTGATTTGTATTTTTATATATGCGATATAAACGTAGCCGATCCTTTGTTTTTGTCCTAAAAAGTTTTTAGCTTTATCGATTTGAATCACTCCAAGGGACGTTTTCTCATGTTCCTGTTTTTGATCAAATCAAAATACACCTAGATTTTGCAACTAGGTGGTTTTTATGCAATTGGTTGTCTCATGTAGGTTGATTATCAATTTGGGCATTTGAGCCACGGTCACACCGGCAGGACTGGAAAGGCACTAATAGTAGGTTGGCAGCACCTCTGCACTCGCCTTTTTATTGTTATGTCTATTGGGCGCCAATTATAAAAGAATATGCAAGCATTTTACAGAGGAGGACAAGAATTTTCTTTTGAAAAAAGTTGGTACTATGATGGGAGATTAATAAATAGGTCCAAAGGTAAGTCCACACAGGCAAATAATTTGGACAAATTTTGATGAAATTTTAGCTATATAGGCCAAATTGGGGAACTTTACGGACCTATTGATTAAATTACATGCGTATGAAACCATAGTTTTAGTTTTAAATCCTGTAAAATCTTCAATCATGACTATTTTAATCAAAATTTTGCTAAATTATTTGACTGTGTGAACTTAGAATAAGCAATGAACCAGAGGAATTAGTACGCGCATCTGTCTTTTCAGCAAAGTCTGCAGGTGTCTTGTATACAAAAGGCACATCCAATATTTTCAATTTTTGGTTTACTTATTAACAATTCAGACATAACTGTTTTTAGCAGCAGTTGGTATTAGTTTTCAAATATTTTTCAGTGTGACCATATGAACGCAAACATAAAAATACATCATTTGCATTAATATGTTTTCAAATCAATGAGGATGATGTACATTGCAACAAAAACCAACTAAATGGTTAGCCTTGAACATGAGCAAAGCAAATGCAGTAAATCCACCTAGATTTGCAAAAACAGCAACATGAGAAAACGGCCCTAAATGTATGCTCTATACCAAAGGTACAAAAAGTCGAATGAGTATGTAACAGCCAGAAGAAAGCATCAGCAGCCGAGCCGTAAGGAACGCGTGTTATTGAAAATAGGGCTCAATAAGCCAAACGAAGAGACAGTAACATCGTCTGCAATGTTTTCAAAAACGTATGAACGATTGCAATGTACTAACTGTACTTGTAATGGCACCGAAGAAAGGAAATCAATGATCGTATACATGCAGTTCGCGACGTATACAAAACGACACGCATGCGTGTGCGTAGAACTAAAACCGGTTTTGTTCTCTTCTTTGATTGGTGTTTGCGCGCGCAAGCAAACTGACCAACAACAATTTCATTATTGGTATTGGTGCTTTTCTTTGTGAGTATTGGTGAGTGCTCTGTCGTATGCGGCTTTTGGGCATGCCTGTACTAAAGCTTTCGTTGTACAAAATTTTATTTGATGAAACTATTAGGCCCTGTCGCGCCTATTTAAAATAAAAATGTTTGGTTTCAATAATTATTGATTTTACAACAAAGATAAGCTTTGGGAATACTGAGACCTACTTTTTTGCATTTTGCCGTTTTGAGGTCCAATCTAATGTAACATATCCTTGACTTTTCTGGCCGAATTCCACTGGTGTTCTGGAATTTAATGAATTTCATTAAGCTGCTGTACATAGCTTACTATAACACTTAAAGCAGGATAGGCAAGTGCTCAGGATGGGCATGTGTGCTTCTTATTTTGGTGTCAAAGGCTATACCATAAAAATGGTTCTGTCTAACCGGCACACAGTGCTATGCTGGCCTCAAGAGCACATCAAGCAGGTCGTTCTCGAAAATTCGTAACATCTGAAATGTTTTCCATCATGAAATCACAAACCCAATATTCTCGAATTTCTTTTCTTATTTCACTTTACTTTTCCTTTCATATTAGGAATTTCCTACATCTCTGTAATAAAATCAACTAAGACAGTGAAAATCAAACATTAAAAGAAAATGACAAATCTGAGTTACTATTTTCAAGGTACTCCTACAATTTCTTTAGCTATGAGCTTTATGTACCGTAAGTAGACAAAATCCTGACATAGAGAATTAAAGTTTGCCTAACATCGCTCCTGGCTAAGCTTGTCTTTCGAATTTGCATAACTTAATTTGTACCTATATATTCTTTTGTTATGCGCATTTTTATCCACAATTATTTATATTTTTATTGTTTTATTTATTTAAATATTTAAAATGTTGCTTGGTGTTTTGGTTCTTGTTGCATTTTTATTAATTTTTTTTTTTGTTTATAATGAATATTATAGACTACCTCTTTCCGTGTTCCCTTTTCAGTTCACCGCCATATTTATTGCCACTACCAACGAGTTCAATTATCTCCGGTATACTGCTGGCAAACATTGCCTAAAATATTTTATATATAATTTATATAGGTTTAACAAAGGTTTAACAAAAGTGTTTGGTATATTCATAGATAGATTGTGTCTTTCTTAAAGCTTAGTTTAGGTTTCCTTCGTTTTTGGGTACAGAGTTGGGAGCCAGACATTCACACCCAGGAGGGAGGTGGTTAAATAAGCTGTTAAAACCTAAAAGCGTTTAATATGCGGCAGCCAGCATTAAAGCATGCATAGAAACAGTTAACACCATAATCTGGACTAAACAGCTGTGTACCCGTAGACTAACTGACCCTAGCCTCTGTGTGGTTGTTTTCGAGTGTGTGTGTGTGTGTGTGTTTGGTTTTAAGTGTCTACAAACCAAACATAAAATTCAAAAATGGTAAAAAAAAAAAATTTGAATAATAGTAGGCAACTGCATGCAAAACTATAAACGACTTGGATTCTTTGGTTTTTTTTGTTTTAATTGAATGGACTGCGTCAGCGTGAAAAATGAAACTGTCAAAACGCTATGAGCACCAGCTGCTGGCCTCCGAGTGTACAGAGAAATAGTGTGAGTCAAAAAACGCGTCAAGCTTTTTGATTTTTTTTTTGGGGGGGAGGGTGATGAGTAAGCTAACAAAACTTGGGATGAAACGCAAATACGGAACTGAGAGTCTCAAAACGTAAATTTGGATAATTCAAATTGGTGCAGCGTTATTTAAGTCGTTCTATGTATTTACACAAACGTGGCATGTACTTAAATACATATATGTATGCAAAAGGTAGAAAAATATGGGTAAATACTTATTGTACGTAGTCTAAAAGTAGTTAGTTTTCAATAGAGAGAGAGAGAGAGAGAGGGGGGGACAACGCTAGGAGATTTCGAAGTTGTCTATACTAAATGCTGAACTAGTTTTTATATTCATTCACACATCTTAACACTTCCAACCCCGCTGTGGCTTGGGCCTAAACTCAACTGGGCAGAGAGGGAGAGAAACATTTTCTATATTAAACTAAATCGATTCTGTGTATATTTCATTTCTTTTCTGTAATGTTTGATTGTGTTTTGTTTGTTTGCGATAACTTACCAAGCCGACAAGCAGAAAGAACACGAGAAATGTTCTTCCCAGTACAGTCTCACAGTAAACGTCACCATATCCTACCGTTGACATGGTCACAATTAGGAAATAGACACAGGTCCAATAGGATAAACGATGAGCATTATTAAAATCCAGCGGATCGCCAGAGTTCTCCAGCTAAATTTTAAGTAAATGCAAATGCGACAGTTGTTGTAGTGCCATGGGAACACTGAAGCCTGGTGACCCCCCTCTCAAGCGATCTCTGTAACAGTGTGCAGCAGGGCGTATACTTAATATGACAGTCTGGCTATTATAACACTTACTGCATAGCAATCACAGAGTTGTGGCAGAGAGGGGAACAACCGACTGTGTTTAGATGTGTGTGTGTGTGTGAATTAGTGTTGGGTTGCTCAAAGTACGAGCTGCTCTTTTTTGTTCACTTGTTCTTTGAGTGAGCAACTGAACAAAAGAGAACAACTGAGCAACAAAGTGAACAACTGAACAAAGTTCCTCACTTTAAGCACATTGGCCCAACACTAGTGTGTTTGTGTGTGTCTACATACCAGATGTATAATGCCCGCTGCTGTTAACCATACGGATATAAAAATTGATACTAGTTGAGCCAAGCGTATCGAGCTCGATGTTTTTAGTACGTTTAAATATTGTAAAATATCTGGAACAGTCATGAGACGTAGCGCTCGAAGAAATCGAAGACCTGTCGTATATATACACAAATGTGGATTGTAGGTTGATATGGAGTAAGGCACATTGCATGCATACAAATCGATCTGGACACTAGTTTGTGTGTGTGTGTGTAAGACAGTGTATAGGTATGGTTATGTATGCTTAGAATAGTCTCACAGTTGGAATCTCATAACAACCGATTTGTATGCTGCTTGCATTTTGGAATTTTAATAGGGGTTTTTCGTTTTGCTCTTACCGATCCATGTTCGATCTAAATATATTGATACGAAGGACGGGGGTATTGTAAAATAATCTACAAAACTGTACATTTCTAACATAAACCAAAGCTTATCGGACGCCGCTATGAACTGTAAGAAAAGTGTATTAAAAAAAGAACATATAAAATTGAAAGAATCGATTTTTTTTTGAGCAATTAAAAACTGATCACAGATCATAACCAATTTGATTAATTCGAGAAATCATAAACAATGACAAATCAAAATGCTGGCATTGGTCTGTGCGTGTTTTGGTTGTGTAGAACTTACTCGTATAAAAAAGTAAACCATAAAAAATATATTGAATGCGAGATCGATCTGTTGAGTAATGTTATTACTCCATTTTTGGCATCTTTCGACTTCTTCGCTAGATGCATCAACAAAGTATATAACGAGGGATGCGATGCTGAGTATAAATACGAGTACGACCTGTAAGTATAAAAAGATAAATTAATTAGTAAAATTAATCTAATAAATAGAATGAAAGGTCTAGTAGTTAGTTACATTTATCCCGGGGTAATCATAAAAATGGATTGAACTCAGCTCGAGCACATTTGAATCCCAATGCTGGATCATTTTAAGCTTGTTCGAGAGATTGTTTTTGAGCTCGATATGTAATATTGATTTGATCCCAGGAAAGATACCTCTCTTCTTCCTTTCCTCCGCCATATTCCAAAGGACATCATCCTTGTACACTTCTAGACCCACTACAGTTTTGATTTATTTAAAACTTCAGAAAAACAAAGATATATAAACATTTTTTGGGCTCAACTGGTACTCGAACCCTCGACCATTCGCACTGAACACGAATGGAATGGCATCACATCTCAAGGAATCAGCCGCATGTCAAAATTGCTACTTAAATTTTGTCGCTCTCGCTCTCTAATCAAAAATTCTACTTAAAATTTGTCGCTCTCGCTCTCTTATTTATGAACATGTGATCTCGAAGGGGATTGGAGTAAGCACATATGGAATGATACAAGTTCGAAAGGCTTGGGCTAATCCCTGAAAGCTTGAATTGTGTAAAGTAATCCTGGAAGTCGAGATTGAATTTTCAAGCTCATGTCGGGCTTACTCCAAGATTAACAAGTGAGAAAGTCGGTCAAGCCCGACTATAACATACGCTGTACCAGTTCATTTGCTCCCGACTATAATATTAAAATACATCCAAGGAGTCACGCGGTTATCGTGCAATATTTTTATTATACGCTCATCTCCAAGGTTCTCTCTCTCTCCTAAAGATTGTGTTGGTTTGAATACAGAGGTGTTTGGCGGGAATGGCGAGGGGGGTGCCGGTTTTCTACTCATAACACGTGTATCGTTTATCCGATCTTTATCATTCCTTCAGCAAATCGATAAATAATATCTCTAGAAGGTACGAACAATCTATCATCAAAACTGTGGGAGATGAGGTTTTTTGTAAATTGCGAGGGCAAAAATTTAAAATAAACTTGATCTGCTGCAAGTATGAGAAATATATACCCCATACATGCCAAACCTCTATCTCTTACCATCTTCGTTCATACGGACGGACAGACGGACGGACTGACAGACGAACATGGCTATATCGACTCGGCTGTTGCTGCTGATCAAGAGTATATATACTTTATAGGGTCGGAGATGATTCCTTCTGGCTGTTACATACTTTTGCACAAACTTAATATACTCTGTTTACCTTTGGTACAGAGTATAAAAAGATTAAAAATATCCTGACATTTTGTTCTGTGTAGGTTTTCTTCTTCAGTATGTGTCGTTAAGCTGAAGTGAAAACCACATTGTTTTTGTGTGCTCCGAATACGTCAACTTTTGTGCCAACAAAACACAATTTGCATTGAAGCAGAAACGGTCAGAATACGAGCAAAGGCACGACAAGGTAATTCTGCAACATGACCCCCACACATTTTGCGCAGCCGGTCAAAACATACATTGACACGCTGAAATGGGAAGTCCTAACCCACCCGCAGTATAGCCCCGACATTGCCCCTTGCGACCACTATTTGATTTCGTCGATGCTGCAGGCCCTTGAGGATCAGCACTTTCGGTCTTTTGAAGAACTCCAACATAAGATCGATTCGAGGATCGGATGAAAAAACGCATCGTTATTTCAAGATGGTATCCGAAAATTTCCAGAAAGATGGGAAAAAGTAGTAGCTAGCAATGGACAATTCTTTGATAAATGAGTTCAAATGTTCACAATAAAGCGTCAATTAACAAAAATAGAGGAATGCTAACTTCGACTCGGCCGACGTTTATATACCCTTGCAGCTCACATAATTTATATAAATGAAACGTTTCAAGTGACTTTCATTTAACAATAGAACTCTTTTGAACAATGTTATTGAACAACAATTGAACAATGTTAGCCGAGTGATTCCCAATCTTAGCAATAGATTGCGCCACTACTTTGACTATTTGGTTGGCCAGTTTGTTATATGGCAGTTATACAATATATTCATTCGATTTAGATCAATCTCGCCAATTCGGGAAATTTCGGGAATCTTTTTGAAAACATATCAAATTGACAATCGCCGAGTTTAGGAACGACAAAATGGAAAAAAAACTGTTTCTCACTAAGACCCACTTTCCTCATATGGTCCTATGGCAGCCCTAAGATATAGTCATCCGATTTCGATCAAATTTTGCGAATCTTTTTGAGAGCCTATAAATTTAGTAATCAGCGAATTTAGGGACGCTTACAATTAAAACTAAAGAGTTTTTCTCACTAAGACCCATTTTCCGAACGATGCACAGTGGAAGATTTGGTACATTTAGGTGGAATTGAAATGGCGGCAATTTTTTTTTTTTAAATAAAAAGTCAATTCATCCCTTATTCTAACGGTACTTAAAGCTTTTATGTGCTATCGATATATGATCAGCTATGAGCTTCCAAACATGACTTATGAGAAAGCTCGCGTGCTAAAATATTTTGCAGCCTATTTGGAAGCAGCAGAAAAGCCATTAAAAAACATAAAACATTAAAAGTGTTATAATATTTGTTTTTAATTTAAGTTGAAAAGGTATGTATGCGCTTCAAAAAGTATTTGTGAGTTCGTTGAGTATATGTTTTAGTTGAATAAAGTGATGTATTTGCGAGTGCATCGATTTATGGAAAATATTTCACTTTTTAATGTTTCGTGGCTTAGAACTTGTGACTGCAGCCTCCTGCAGCTGTGATTTTTGTTTTAATTTATGCGTGCGTCTATAGTGATACTAAAAAACAAATATTAGCTGCCTTTACCTGCCTTAACTTGAATAACTTGAATTTTTATGTACAATCATTAAAAAATCGATTTTTTCATATATTTTTGATATTTGTGCTCAAACTAGTAAACCGATTCGAAAATAATGGTTCACGCAATGATGGGAAATTCAATAACCTTTCGATTGGTATTTTGCTTGACTTAATCTCGAAGTTCCTGAATTCAAATATGGCTTAAAGCGTAAGTGTTCCAACCGAAAAAATATTTAAAAAAATATTTAAAAAAAGGCTCGCATTAAAAATACTTAAAATTATTATTCTAGTTCGGCATTCCAAATTATACTAAAATGTGTTCGTAAAAAATTCAAAACTAAAAAAAAATTTTAAAATTATAAATTATTTTTTTTCAATAAAAATTTATTTTTTAATTAAAAATTTAAGTCAAAAAATACTTCTCTTTGTGTTATTATAAGTCGAAAATTTCATACCAGTGATTTCCATCTTTTAAATCTAAAATTTGAATTAATTCCAGCTAAATATACGAAATCTCCCACAGCACAGAGTTTTTTTTGGCCTTTTTTGGCGTAACCCCAAAAAAATTTTTGGGTTTTAAATATTTACATACTCCCATTAGATAAAAAACAAAACTTATTCAAACTTTGTGGCAACACTGTTTTGTTGACGGGCTGTTGAAGTCAGTTGATTGTGTGCCACGTGTTTTTTGTGAAATGTCTGCTTAAACAGTTAGAAACAAAATAAAAATTGTAAAAATTCAAATTTGTAGTCCAGATATTTAAGATTATAAGTTGATAACGCGTTTGTCATTTTTGTTTTCGGTTACCCAATTGTGCTGCGTGTTGTTAATGTGTAATTTCAGGTTGACCCTAACCAGTGTAGCTGTGTTTTGTGGAATAATAATTAATCATGGCACAACGCTGCACACGGTTTTAAATGCAATGTTGTTAACTAATTTGTGCAGATTTATGAGTAATTAACACTTCTTGCTACAACGTGCGACTCTTCAAGAAAATCGGCTTTATTGCAGCTAAGAGAAAGAGATAAAAAAACTTTTTTGCTTGGTAGCGTCAAACACAAAAAAGTGTTGTAAGTCGTATTAAGAGATAAAAATAAAAGTACAAATGGAATTTCAGCTCAATAGCGTAAAATACCGCAAAGTTGGAGCAAATCGATCAGATCAGTTATATTGCAGCTATATGAAATAGTATGCCGAATCGAACCATTTTCGATAAGTCGCTAAAAAAAAGCTTAAAATACGCGTTCAAACCGAATTTTCGTTCAATATCTTTAAAACCAACTATGTTGGTGCAAATCGGCCAGATCGGTTGTATGGCTGCTTTATAAAATAGAGTGCCGAATTGAACAAAGTTCAATAAATCGCTTAAGTACATAGCTTAAATTACATGTTCATACTAAAATTTAGTTCAATAGCGCAAAAACCAACACAGTTAGCTCAAATCGGCCAGATCGGCTATATGGGAGCTATATGAAGTAATGGTTCAAGTCGAACCCGATTTTGAAAGTCGTATAAGAAGCTAAATATACGAGTACAAACCAAATTTCAGATCAGTAGCATAAGAAACAAATAGGTTGGAGCATATCTGCCAGATCGGTTATATGGCAGCTATATAAAATATTGGTCTAAATTGAGTGAATCTTTGCAAGTCGTCTTTGGGGTCCAAAATATGCGTTCAAACCAAATTTGGGGTCAATATCTCAACAACTAGGGTTTATGCCAAAAAAAGGCAAAAAAAACAAGAAAGAAAGTCGGTCAAGCCCGACTATAACATACTCTGTACCCTTAACGTCTCAGCTCGCATTTGCTCACGAGTTATCTCTAAGTTTCACTCTCTCTCTCTCTCTCTCTCTCTCTCTCTCTCTCTCTCACTAAGATTGCCGTTCAATAGAATGCTGCGGTGTTGGGTGGGGTGGTGCTGGGTGTTTACTGGCCGTTTTTTGCTCATAACTTGAGTATCGTTCATCCGATCTTTATCATTCCTTCACAAATAATTTTGTTTACAAGGTATCTCTAGAAGGTACGAACGATCTATCTTCAAAACTGTAGGAGATATTACGTTTTTTCCAAATTGCGGGGGCGGGAGTGGGCGTGGCAAAAATTGAAAATAAACTTGATCTGCCTGCAAGTATACGAAATATATGCCCCATACATGTCAAACCTCTATCTCTTACCATCTCTGAGATCTCTTCGTTCATACGGACGGACGGACGGACGGACGGACGGACAGACGGACGGACAGACGGACAGACGGACATGGCTATATCGACTCGGCTGTTGATGCTGATCAAGAATATATATACTTTATAGGGTCGGAAACGATTCCTTCTCCCTGTTACATACTTTTGCACAAACTTAATATACTATATGTACCTTCGGTACAGAGTATAAAAACAGTGTGCACTGTGCGATGGCTCCTATGGCAGCTATAAGATATAGTCATCCGATTTTGACCAAAATTTGCAAATCTGTGTGAAAGCATATAATATGTCTGAGTTTAGGGGCGCTAATATTGAAAACAATAAAGTTTTTCTCACAAAGACCCATTTTCCGACCGATGGTTCCAATGGCATCTTCAAGATAAAGTCATCCGATGCGGTCGGTTCCAAAATATTAGCAGCGTGCAGTAAAAAGAAAGACGGTGCAAAATTTCAGTTCGATATCTTTAAATCTGAAAGGCTAACTGACAGACGGACGGAGAAATCGCACTGATCAAGAATATATAATATATAGTTTATAGGATCTGGAATGAGTTTCTATGCGTTGCAAACTTCTGGGCAAAATTATAATACCCTTTGCAAGGGTATAAAAATGAAACACTGAAAAAAGTTAACCCTAGGAAGTATTCAATTATCGGATCGTTGTTAGTGGTTAAATGGTTGTTTTGCAATCCAAGCTTAAATTTTAAATTGCCAAACCGCTGCTGTGGTCGGATATCACTTTAAGAACTCCGCCTACGTAAGAAATATATAAAACACATATTGACATATTAATTATTATATACGAAAACCGTACAGATATGCTCATAATTGCAACACCCGCAACATATTAAACGGGAAAGGAAAATCTCATTTACATGAGTTTTCTTTTGGCTAGAGCCACAACCCAATCTCAACATCTGGCACAACAATTGCGGGTAGCAAATTCGTTGCCATAAATCATTGCCATGTCAGCTGACACCCACCCAACCACCAAAATACAACGCTTCAGTGAACTTGCCTCCCATCGACCGGAAAAAAGGACGAAGAATGGTGGCCAATTCGGTCGCCAAAATGGATACCGCAGTAATGTGCATTTTTAATTGCACTCTTTTGCAATTGGCTTCGGATCTGGACTCTTCGTATGGCTCATTTGATTCATTGCACCAGCGTCCGGCGTCACTGCGGCAATTAGTCGAGGCGCCCCATTGATAAATCTGCGGCAGTCATGAAAGTTTTACAAGGTAATTTCAGATTCAAGCCGCTATATAATGTGCACTTGGATGTGTGTGTGTGTTAAATGTCAGGGCTGCTTGCCAACAAAAATTTTGCCAAAGGCCAATTGAGGTAATTCAACTTCAGCCGGTTGCACTTTTCACTTCTTTCGATAAAAATACATTGTGTATGTATGTAAGTACGAGTATATCTTGTTATATAGCACTTGATGCCTTTGTAATTGTAATTGTTATTGCCATCGTTTCGTAATTATTTTGATAATCAAAAAAAGAAAAGCTAATTTTGGAACAGGCGACACGCAAGTCGAGTATTTATTTAGGGTCATAAATTGAAATGTCTTGGCCGAGCAAACAGCTTACTCGCTGTATGCAAATAGCAATCTTGTGGATTGCGCAACAAAAGTTTTTGGTAGAAAAACTTTTCTCATATCTGGCAAAGCTTACAAGATTATGCATACGTCCTGTGGAGGTGTCGACTGACACTTTCATTAGTTGACTTAATGAAGTTGACGTAAGGATTCTCAAACTCTGACGTCAGGACACCACAAAAGGTAATCAATGCAGTGTCCAATATGGCGACAACTTTGTCTGACGTCTTAAGCTGATGAAGATGATGAAGAAGAAAACTGGGTCAATCACTCTTGGCCCCAAAAAAAAAATGTGAAATGAAAAAGAAATCACTTAAGTTGTCCTAAGCTGACGAACTTCAAAATGTGTGTCACGGATCTTCCCATTTATTTATATCAATCATTTAAAGTTCTTAATAGCCATTAGGCGAAAGGCCATCAGTTTAATGGCCTCAGCAGCACTTCCGCAAAACACACATTTTACAATTTTTACTTTCCCCATCATCTTTATGACGTGACCAAGTGCAATCGGATGCACTGGACACGCCCAGCCGGCAAGCTGCCATAAATGCGGCTTTAATGCTTTGGCCATTGCTCAGACTTCCGCATTGAAGTCTTTGCAAGCATTTTAAATCCAATTAGTTGCTTCATGTAAATGTGAAAAAAAATAGAAAAGGAAATAGAAGTAATTTAAATATATTTTGTTTGGGTGTTAAGCAAGTATTTACTCAACGGCTTGATTACTCGCTATCTGGCTTTTGTTTTGTATAATTTCGATGATATCGACCGAAGAAGCTGTGCATTTTTTCTCGGTCAACTATCGCTATGAATGGGAATGAAAGCAAACAAATAAGGAGTAGTTATTGTTGTCGTTATGTCACAAAAAATCTAAATCGATCAAATCAATTATAAACAAGTGAGAAAGTCGGTCAAGCCCGACTATAAGATACTCTGTACCAGTTAATGCCGTCGCTCGCATTTGCTCGCTCGTTATTCGTGTTATACGCGTTATACGCTGTTTTACCATGATCTCTAAGTTTCTCTCTCTCTCTCTATCTCTCTCTCTCTCTCCCAAAGATTGTGTTTGTTTGAATACAGCGGTGGTTGGCAGGAAGTGGGGGAGGAGGGGGGTGCAGGTTAACTTTTTTTGCTCATAGCTTGTGTATCATTCATAGGCGTGGCAAAAATTGAAAATAAACTTGATCTGCCTGCAAGTATAATGAGTTTTTGTCCCATACATGTCAAACCTCTATCTCTTACCATCTCTGAGATCTCTTCGTTCATACGGACGGACAGACGGACATACGGAAATGGCTATATCGACTCGGCTGTTGATGCTGATCACGAATATATAATATATACTTTATTGGGTCGGAGATGATTCCTTCTGGCTGTTACATAATTTTGCACAAACTTAATATACTCTGTGTACCTTTGGTACAGAGTATAACAAGTAAGAAAGTCGGTCAAGCACGGCTAAAATATTCTCTGTACCTGCAGTAGCAGCGCTGCGGCTACGAACTCTCTTTTGGTCATGACTTGAGTGTCGTTCTGCCGATCTTTAACAAAGTTTATATACCTTTGCAGCTCGTAAAATTTTTTTAAATAAATGATTTGAATCAGTTTTATACAACAGTTATATTTTTGCTTTGAACAAGGCTTGTTAAGGGATTTCCAAGCGGTTATGGCAGCGCTGACATGAGGAGAAAGCAGCTGGCTGGCTGACCGACTAACGTGAGTTGTTGTTTGCTGGTCCACAGCTCCCCTTCCTACTTACTTACTTTACTAGGACTTGAACTCGGGACCTCTTAAATACTGAACACAATGAAGACGCCTTAGCCCATTCGACTATTTGCCTTAAGCAAGACGTAGCGTCGAAACCATAGTTAAGAATGTACACAGTTGGTCGAAAACGCTTCGCTTAGAAAACGTCGATGTCTGAGATCACAGACAGGGATTATATAGACTGAACGATTGCGCAGTCGACACCGCTTCTGTCAGAATTTAGTCAGCTGTTCGCTCTCACTTACGCTCTCTGGGTACATTTGGGAATATGGCCGTCTCGGTCTAACCACTGTGATTTCCTATCTGGCACTATAAAGTATCTAAACATTTATACATTGTTACACATTGTGTTGTATACACTATCGCTTCAAACCAATCAAAATTGAGAGGCAGCGGAAATTTTTATCTCTAACTCTCATTGCTCCATGCTGGTAATAAGTCCCCTTAAGAGCATAGTTTTTCTTCTTATTTCATGTTTTTTTTTTTAGAGGAGAGTGGACCAACTGTCCACTGCAACCTACGATAAGCAACAAACTATGCTTGTGGGCAGGATAAGCCAGCGGCTGCCCAAAATTCAAGTGAGAAGAAGGATAAGCGAGAGAATGCAAGCCGTTAGATCGCGAACCGATAGAGAGCAGCTTACATGCAAATACAATAGAGAGAAATTAACAAAATTTGTGTGTGCTTATGTCTAAGCGAAAACCATGTGCAACATAAAGTCAAATCAATGCATTTAGTTACGTTAAGTTGCTCGATGGGACAAATTACGAAAACGAGTCACAGATTATCGGCTGCGTGACCCGACAAATATTTATACTCTGTACCAAAGGTACACAGAGTAGATTAAGTTTGTGCAAAAGTATGTAACAGCCAGAAGGAATCATCTTCGACCCATAAGTTATATATATTATCGATCAGCATCAACAGTCGAGTAAATATAGCCATGTACCCAGAGAGCGTAAGTGTATGAACAAAGAGATCTCAGAGATGGTAAAAGATTTGCTGAAGGAATGATAAAGATCGGATGAACGATCATAACTTGTGTATATGAGCAAAACTAGTTAACCGAGAGAACGAAAGAGAGAGAGAATCTTAGAGATGAGCGTATAACAGTGTATTACGCGTAGAACGCGTAAAACAGCGTATAACGCGCATAAGACGTATAACGAGGAAGCAATTCCGAGCGACGGCATTAACTGGTACACTCACATCTCACTTGTTTTTTTTAATTTTAGATAGCTTTTCTAATAAATTTATTTTTTGGGCAACTTTTCTAAAACTCAGAAAAAATTTTCTTAATTATAGAAGTTTTTTCTAAATTTTAGGGCGATTTCGATTCTAGCGCAATTTTCTAAAATATAGTTAAATTGATCCTGATTCTTTCTGAAAGATCAGTTGAGTGGAGTATTTGCAAGGGTATTATATCTTTCGGATAGACTAGCTCAACTTTGCCTTTTCATTAATAATTACTTTCCAACTATTTCCTTGGCCTTTCCGTCCAATTGCAGTTGAGGAACCTACCCTGAACCTGTATTGAAGGTATAGTATTACAAGGAAAAGGCTGAAGCTGCCAACGGATTGTGTAATATTCAAATGACTGGCCATTTATTTAGCCAGACACAAGAGCGATAAACAAACGAAGAACGCCATTTATGTAAATACCAAATGGTTTTGAATAAAGTCTACACTTCAGAAAAAAACTTACACAAAGTGGCTGTATTTGTTTCATTTAGTCGACCCTCTTCTGAAAGCAAATGTTTTCAATTATTTATGGCAAACTTATTATTAATTCTATCGACAAAATTTGGGAATATTTGAGTAAAACCGAAATTGCTGGAGCAGCTGCACCGTCAACATTCGTCGATGTCTGCCTGTCAAACAGTCAGCCAATTGGCTGTAGCAATGTAGGCTTGGCAATAAACATTTACCCTCTCCACCCAACCACCAACCTCTTTTGCTTTCTGTCCCACATCACCCGCATGACAAACAAAAAAGAGTCGAAGTGTGCGAGTTTTCATCGATTTTCTTGTTTCTTCGAGCATTTTCAAGCATTTCGGTTCTATCCTGGCATTTTCCCAGATTATTTACTGTTATTTGTTGTGGTTACTTTCAGACCTCCTCCAGCCCCAGCTCCTTTACAAACCTACTCGTATGTACATACATATCTGTGTTGTTATGCCCGTTTCTCGTTATTAGCTGAAAGTTTTTTGTGCCATTTCACTTTAGGTTCTTTGCATAGCCCCAACTATAGACGACGGAGCCAGACACTAGAGCGAAAATAGCATGTTGTGGGCGGTTTAGCAACGGTAATAGCTGTTGTTGCGGCAAGTTCCAAAAAAAAACGGTCATGTGGGTGCATTGCGATAGGCAGTGGAAAGCGTGGGCTTAACTAACTTCCAAATGAACATGAACGCATCACCATGGGACTCCAAGACTCCAGTGTCATCCGCATAGGTGACTGTAAGTAAGGCTTGGATGCCAACTGACGGTAGATCAGCAAAATAAGCTGTGTCTAAAACAGGACCAAGAACACTTCCTTACAGCACACCAGCACGATTAGAACGTTACAAGGAGCGCGCCTCACGCGCGTCAACAGAGTAACAACAGAGACAATAAGCATTTCAAACTCTATGAAAGTCGAGCATATGATTGACTATCCTGTGGTTACTGTCTCATGTTAATTTTTAAACTTGTACATATCCGTTACAAAATTCATGAAGTTTTACTTTTATTCCTTTGGTCCAAAAAGGGTGGTCAAAGTTTTCAGAATTTATACTGATCTCTTTCCAGTTTTGACAGTACCGCGGAATTTTTACAGTTTACGTGTTTTTTAACCATTTAAGCAGGGTTCGTAAAATAACACACATTTAATTTTTAACACTCGAAATAATAACACAAAGCAAAAAAACAGTCTGTAAAAAAATTTTATATTCACACGTGTTACTTACAATTTTTTTCATAAGAAAACAATTTTTTTTTTTGTTACTAACACCAGCATTTTTCACACGCGTGTTACTAATACGACTGTAAATAATTTTAGCTGGCATCTGAAAAAAAAGACCAAAAAATTTTTTACACTCGTGTAAAGAATTTTTACAAATTTTTTGTTTTCATTTGCATTGGTGTGTACGTGAGACGGTCGACGGCAGCGGGCCGCATGCCGAGTGTGTCTTAAACGGGGGTGGATAGGCATACACTGTTTGTGAGGGCCATAAAAAAATGAGATCGGCGGAGTTCGCAGCTGCCTTTGGCTGCAATAGTGTCGCATGACAGGGAATATCCCTTTATAAGAGCGCCATAAAAAATTCGCTATCAGCTGTTTTCGCAATGACCTGCTAACCATCAATGAGCTACCTGTAGGTGCATTATGCGGCGGTCAGGGCTGGACAAATGCATATTCTACAGAAAGGTACACAAACTCAACGGAAAATACTCCTCCCGAAATACACTTAAGTACCTGTAAAAAATGAATTTATCCATTTTTAAAAAGGATTAACTCTTACTCTTTTGATCGAGGTCGTTGCGAAGCCATCGGACTGCAAATTTTGTATGGCCTTCTTATAAAGGGATATTCCCTCTCATGCGACACCATTGCTGACAAAGTTAAAGGTCGAATGTTTTGCATCAATCTGGATATTTGCAGCTTCAGGCAGCTCATTGATTGGAAGCTGGTCATTGCGAGCGTGGCCGATTGCACATTTTTATGGCTCTCACAAAGAGTTTGTGCCTATCCACCCCCGTTTGTGACACACTCGGCCTGCGGCCCGCTGCCGTCGACTGTCTCACGTACACACCAATACAAATGAAATGAAAAAAAAATCTAAAAATTTCTTACACGAGTGTCGCAAACGAAAAACTCCATGTATTAAAATCATTGTAAAACCACTCACAAAAAGTTAGACGTTTGACGTTTTACTCTGTGCACGGAGAGAACCAAAAAGGAGAGTAGCTAAATTCACACGAACGTCGAACTCGTACATCGAACTCCAAATTTGTGGATGGTATGAACAGCTGTTCGAGTTTTTTTTTGGGCGCCCAAAGTAATTAAATTTATTTATTTTGACGGTCAGAAGCGAAAAAAATTTCGGAATAAAAAGGTGATAGTTGAAGTCGTTTGAAGCGCTTTCATGAGGATAAAAAAATTGCGCTTATTAAGACTTGACAAATAAGAAACATTTTGATGCAGTTGACATGGAGAGCCCACAGCTCCAGTAGCAATCCGCAGTGCAGAAAAAGCTTTAACATAGTTGTTGCTTGCCCGGGCCAATGCCGATATAGAGCAACTACAGCAATACTTAGTTTTATGAAATACAAACAAATAAATAACGCAAATTTATTATATTTTTTATTGATCTTGTACACCATGGGATTCGTATAGCATCTGGAGAGGGTGTTTCACTTTGGAGCCAAGTGCACAATCCAAAGAAGCAGTAAAAACTGTTGGCGCTCATAAGGAAGTTTTGAAAGTATTGTCTCCAACTATTGTGTGAAAGTACGTCCCGCAAGGGCCATGATGACGAGGGACGTCATGACGGGCTTGACAGACAACCCTGCGAACCCCTGTCGGTACTCCCTGAACCAAGCCCGTTCAAGCCCGCAATTATCAGTACCACGGAATGACAAGTAGCCCTAGGCTGCCTACACAGCAGTTGGCCACCTTGCGAGAGATGGTGGTGGTTGTGCGTTGATACCTACATCGCGGGTAGAGTCTCAATTTGGTTCTCGTCGTGGAGTTGCGTATCAACCGGGTGCTGTGACACAAAGATCAGAAGATGTTTTAGATGGACGCCGCCCCTCACCATGGGGGAGCAACTACGACGCTGGTTTCTGCTTCTTGCATCCTCATCTTCCTCCTCATCCAACACGATTTGTGCGGTATGAATGAAAACGGGAATTTCCAGACCGTAAATCTGTGAATTATGGAAAGAGCTGCCCCCTAGCAACGCCCTTGGGCATTAACGAACCGCTTTTCAAATATCTTATTGTGCTTTTAAATCATTATACACTTTTTAAATCAAATCACAGCTGGAAATCTTGATCACTATCTTCGTTGACAATGCTATAATCACCAGTTGTTTTTAATATATTTGTGAATGTAAAAATGTGATATGTTTTTCTATTAATCCGCCTCGATTTGATGTGTATTCGCAATATACTGTGAACTTTAAAGTACTCCAACTATACTGGTGAAAGTACTCTGAGATCTGCTTGGACGGACAGACGGAAATGGATATATCGACTCGGCTGTTGATGCTGATTAAGAATATTTATACTTTACGGGATCGGAGATGATTTCCAATTAGAATAAAAGCTGTTTTAAAATATATTGAAAACTGAAAATGTAAATTAGAGGAGACAAAGGATTTTCAACTTCAATTTTCTGAGATTTGTTCTATTAGCAGAAATTTATTAATTTAGCAAGTTATTGAGTTAGTTGAAAGTTGATAAAAATCGATTTTTTAAAAAAAAAAACATATATTTTCCACCAGGGACTAAAACCGAAACGATTTTCGGTTGTGGTCTCTAACTTGCCCGCTATAGCTATTTCAGTTACAGTTAATTCATGAGAAATGGACATAGGTTGCTTGTCCGTTTTCCGTGAATTAACTGTAACCTATATATAGCTATCGGCTGAGCTAGAGACCGCAACCTAAACCGAAACGGACATAGTTTGTTTGTCCGTTTCCTATGCAGTTAAAATAAACTTTAGTCCAATATATGTATGTAAATGCCTTGATCGAAACCGAAATTCGTTTCGGTTTTAATCCCTGCTTTCCATATTAAACTCAAACACTGAGTGTTTGGTTTTTCGTGATCGTTATTCAGCTTAGTTTACATAAGAACATATTTGGTTTGAATAGGTTACTCTATGTGGCTACAGTATCTTCAAATGTAAACAAGCCTCGATCAACACACGTTTGTCTAAATATCTCGTAAGCCTAAGGTGCTGAGGGAAAACATACAATTGAGTTGAATTCAATTCTGTATAAAGACTTAGCAATACAATGAAATTTAAAAAGAAAAGTCACAAATGATTGGAAAATTATGTTCTCAAGCGCCCTTCACTTGACACACAAACTATACATACGTACGATTATGTACATCCTTACACATACATATTCACAGATTGTTGTTCGTTGCTGGCAACTCGCAGCATTGAACTGTCAACCATAGACATCTGTGAATGGAAATAAATGTTCATCATTTGACCCCTTGCAATCAGCAAGTGCCTGACACACAAAAGGCCTAGACAAAGCTAGTTGTAAATATTTTGCACAGCCAGTGGGAGATCTAAGTAAGAACCTTGAAACGGCACAGTTGGGCATATGTTTTCAAAATAAGAATAGAAGAAGCAACTGAAAGGCTTAATAATTCAAATGTATTTTTACTAAATATAAAAGAGCCTTTGCCGGAAACGCTATCAAATGCTCATGTCAAATGGTTAATACAGCTAAAACTGTCGGCCACTTCAAATGTTTTCCATTAACTCCACTCATAATACCCAATTAAACCCATGCAATAGCTTTCGAGTGTCTAATCCTATTTGATGAATGGGCCGCAGAATTAGAGTCTGATATGTTAGTTCAATTTGATTTTCTTTGTTTTAGTAGCAACAGAATGGATTAGATAACGTTTTGTACTTATAATTTTACGAATTCGAAAAGAACATAAATTAATTTACACATCCATGTAAGTAATTTTTTCATAACTGTTATTAACTAGCAACTAAAGTAAGCAGGCCTCTTTGGATTTTTATCAGTAGGTTTTGCTTTCGACTTAATGCTGTAACCGCTTAAGAATTTTAAGAGAACGCATTTCCGCATTCAAATATAGTGTTGTTTCCAAAAATTCTTGACAAATGGCAATAAGATCAATTACAAAATTTCTTGCATTGATTTTTGAATGTATGAAGTAGATTAATACTAAAATTTAAAGGGTATTCTAGTCAAGAAATGAAAACAAAATGAACTGTTTTTCTGAACAGTATTTCCAAAGAAGAAGGAATTTTTCAAAGTTATAGCGATTTTTGTAAAGCTGCAACTCAACTAGTCCCACCGGAATAAAAACAACTTCTTCAAGCTGGCATGCATGTTTTCACAAGTTCTACTGAAACGACTTTACATTTACGTTTTTAAAAAACAGATTGTGACTCTTTTTTAAAGACCATGATAGTCAAACTACCAAGTTTTAGCTGGATCGAGTTCACATTATGTTTGCACATAGCTTTAAAACAGGAACACTCATCACCGCAAAGGAGGCTGGAAGACTGTACAGCTGTTTCAAGAACCTGCTTTAAATGCAACTCTGCACTCAAACTTATTGTTCACTGTGTTAGCAGTGGGAAGGAAATCTCTCTCACTAATACAGTAAGGCCATTTGGGGGCACACACACATACAAAGGTTACTGGCAACTTGGCGTTGTCTTGTAGTGCCGGTTTGTGCTGTTTAGCAGCCTTGGAGAGAAGCGGTTATAGCAGCGATGGCATGAGGAGGCAGCTGCGGACTTTTAAAAAACTTAAAACTGATCAAATATTTGTTTTTCCATTTATTCAGTTCTTTATGAAAGGCGTCTTTACTGATTAAGATCCGTTGTATTTTTGTTTTGTTAAGATGACGAGAAGGATTGGAAGCATTTAGGGCAGGGCATCCTTTTTTGAACCAAAGCAGATTTGAAAAATTTGGTCAAAATCGGATGACTGTATCCTATGGCTGACATAAGACCCATCGTTCGGAAAATGGATCTTAGTGAGATAAACTTGTTTGTTTTCAATTTTATCTTAAGGGGATCTTTTAGTTAAGACATTTTTTTTTTGATTTTTTTTTATTTTATTAAACGTTCTGTTGGGGTTTCAAAACCATCCTCTTAACCTTTCAAGCAGATTTTACAACAATAATAAATAGGGGAAAGCTAACTTCGGCTCGACAGAAGTTTATATACCCTTGTACCTTGTTTAATTTGTATAAATTAAGGTTTTAAATGTTTTTCGTCGAACATTATTAGCTGTGTTATCTTCCAAACTCAGCAATAGATGGCGTCACTACTTTGTCCATTTGCTTGCCAGTTTGTTATATGGCAGCTATACGATATATTCATCAGATTTGGATCAAATTCGTAAAAATTGTGTGGAAACCAATAATATTCATAACTGGAAATCGTAAAGACGATACCATTAAAAACAAAATAGTTTTTCTTACTAGAACTACTTTTTCAACCGATAGTTCCTATGGCAGCTATATGCTATAGTCATCCGATTTGAATCAATCTTGGCAGAATTGTGTGGTAGCATATAGTATTGATCAGTAAGAAGTTTTAGAGCGATAGCATTGAAAGCAACAAAGTTTTTCCTACTACGACTTCTTCTCTGAACTGACTTTTGTATGGCACTACTATATAGTTGTCCGATTTTCATCTAACTTGGTGGAATTATGTAAAATTATGGAAAACCGAAAAATGGGAGGTTTGGGGGCGTTTGCTATGAAAACAAAAAAGTTTTTCTCACTAAAACTAATTTTTTGACCGATCGTTCCTATGGCAGCTATATGCTATAGTCATCTGATCCGGCCGGTTCCGACAAATGTGCAGCGTATTTGTACCAAAAGGCTTCGTGATTGGTTATGATAGCTTTTAAACTGACGGAGGAGATAGCATAGAAACAGACGGACGGACAGACGGACGGACAGACGGACATGGCTATATGAACTCAGCTCGTCACGCTGATCAAGAATATATATACTTTATGTGGTCGTAGATGCTTCCTTCTATGCGTTACAAACATCTGGACAATTTTAATATACCCTCTACAAGGGTATTGTCGAAGGGGGGTCTGGAAATTATGAAACTTGTTTGATAATTGTCAGAGGTACCTTTGAGAATTGAGCACAAAATTTAAAAAAATTAAAGCAAAGAAGACCAAAAAACAAAACTGCAATTATTTGGACAACTCATAGGTACACAAACAAGTGGAGTGAGTAATGAAAGTGGTCGAGTCACAATCAATTTTATGGAATCTGGCCAATAAAAAGCATTTCGATACCCGCAGCGGCATCACTTCTGGCGGAGAATTCTTCTCTGTATGCTTCTCCCGGTATGCCATTTGCCCAATGTATGCACACCAGCCGAGTTTCAACCTTCGCAGTCTCCATAGCCCACGGAACGGCCCTACAGCCAAGCGGAAGTTTCCACAGCCCATTATAGTAGTGGCTCCTTCGGCTTACTATGGTTGCTACTGTTGTGGCCACCATTAAATCCGTATTCACCAAGTTTATCCTCCTCTTAAACGCCCGGCGAGTATGATCCACCTCCAGTCTATGGAGCTGACTGTGGCTATGAATATTGCCCCTGGTTTAATGTGCGGCCCAGCAATTTTAATCTCCAGATGCGATGTATGTCTAAGTGGCTAAGTTCTGCTCCCGTAGCCCAAAATAAAGGGCACAGCTTCTACCGCCCCACACAAAATACTTCCATGAAATAGACCATGGCATTACCAAAGACAACTAAATTTTTCCCCTAGTGACTTTTCAATTTTATACACTCTTTTATTTTATTTGAATTAGCCCGCTTATTTTTTATACACACAACAGCTGATTTCTGGCTGTTGCCTGGTCGCACTACATTGTCTGAGCGGCTCTGGAAATTATCAAACAATTTCCGCTCCGACAAAATTGTCGGTGTCTCCGTACTACGCTTAAAGCTATAAAATGTTCTTAATTTTTCAAAAAAGTGCTTTTAAAAAAAGATTTTAGTTGAAATTTTTATGAGATGTTTTTATACTCTGTACCGAAGGTACATAGAGTATATTAAGTTTGTGCAAAAGTATGTAACAGGGAGAAGGAATCATTTCCGACCCTATGAAGTATATATATTCTTGATCAGCATCAACAGCCGAGTCGATATAGCCATGTCCGTCTGTCCGTCTGTCTGTCTCTCCGTCTGTCCGTCCGTCCGTATGATCGAAGAGATCTCAGAGATGGTAAGAGATAGAGGTTTGTCATGTATGGGACTCGAACTCAGATACACTTAATGCACTTACGCACGAATGGAACGACGTTTTATCACACTCCACCATCGAACACACGTAACCATACTTATACATTTCATTTTTTTGCTTGAAGTTTCTTTGCATTTTCCATATTTCCCTTTCCCGTTGGAAACATTTCGAGAACTAAATAGATATCCTTTTAACCTTTTCTAATATCATTTTAATCATTTCCATATCAATTTGACATAGAAGGCTTGTAATATTTATATTTTATATCAACATTTTTTAGTTGAAAAATTTATATTATTTATGGTTACAATGAAATGTTATAAACAAAACAGCCTTCAATTATATTATTATCTAGTTCTACCATCCTAAGCCATTCTACAATTTTGAATACAAGTGTTACGGATACACATGGCGTATACATAACTTTTGAATTTAAAACTGCTTTCGATTATTAACTGTTATTAATTATTAATCTCAAGTCTAACTTAGCTTACCCACCCCACCTCCTATTCCATCTCCCCCTCCTGTAAATAATCTTTCCCCCACCTCCCACTGCTGTGCATGTATATTTAGTGTACATGGAAATGGCACATTTACTTTGTTGCTTCCGCTGTTGACATGCAATCGTCGTCCCCAAAAAAAAAAATAACAACAAAAATAAACATTGAAACCCAAAAAAAAATATGCCGCACTCAAATATGAATGGCAACACGCAAAGTCTCTTCTGTGACATTTCCCCAACTAATTAAAGTAAATTGTTAAAGTGTTAAAACAACTTTTCCTATGCATTTCGAACTTAACTTTGACCAGCTGACCAGCCGGGGACAAGGACACGTGTCAATAATTCAAATGGACTAAGTGGTTTTCCCTCAAATTGAACATGTGTTCAAATAAGTTGCTGGTGTTTGTGTACTTCAACTTACCAAAATTCGACCAGTTGTTGTTTGACCCGAGATAAGCTCTCCAGCCCAGTCTTTTGCTTCTGTCATAAATGTTCCCTCGAACTCCTGTTTGTTGCGCGACGCCTTCTGCTCCTTTTGTTTGGGATCGTTGGGTCCCAGATCCGGCTCCTTGCGGCAGCAGATGAATGCAAATGCCCGCCATAATAGCACAATAAACAGGCCAGCAAGGAATGTAAAGATGCTGGATAGCAGAAAGCACCAATATTTGCGAACTTTGAGACAATCATCGGCATCGAATGGTGAATCTGTTGGATCATCGGCCAATGATTCGACAGTGCTTTGATCACACCCCGACATCCCCTGCAAAAACGAGACGACCAAAAGGATGAGAAAATCGAAGGAAAGAAATATAATGCAAAGAATTGGCAACAACATGTTTGACATTTCGAATCACGAAAAAAGCAGCAAAAATGTGTGGTTCATAAATTACAAATTCTAAAGTTGATTTTCAAAAATGTAAATAAGCTGATTCTATCTTACATTTGTCAATGTGCTGGTGAAATTGGTGCCGATCAAATCGTTGCTTGCCATTTTTGCTGTTTACATTGCGACACTCAAACACACACACACACACAAACACACAGATAGATTAATAATAATTCTCAGTGGGCTTTCAAGTGCATACGAGTAAATGGACCCAGACAATTTTCTGTACAAACGGAACGAAAACTTGGCCCGCCTTTTTAAAAATAGCTTCAAACAAATCTGTTATATTTAAAGTGATCTCGACACGCACGGCGACACAAGAGATGACAAAATTCTCCGCTTTTTCTTGTTTTTTTTTTATTTTGCTTATAGAAATGACGATTTTTGGTCGCACTTGTGACTGGATATTGGCTTAATATTGGACAAAAGGCCAACGCACTCAGTGAATCACTTTATAGAATTGCAATAGATATGTATATATATGAAGAGATGTATGTATATATTTAACACAAACTTCGCGACACGCACGCCGGACAAAAATTGTCCCAAAAAGCAGGCCCAAATGACGAAAATTGAAAAGGAGGCAACGAACGAACCGCACAAACGGGCGCCCACCAACTAAACGAACCATTTGGAAAATGCCGACGCCGAGCTGATTTAGCTATCTCCTGCTACACACACTCGCTCTCTCTCCCTCTTTCTCTTGCTCAAACAAACTCTCTATCCGAAAGAGTCCGGCGCTTCTCTTGCTGCGTCTGACCCCGAAAATTATCAACGCAGGCGACAAACTTGAATTTAATGTAAAAGACATAGAAAATCCAACTAGAAAACTAATTATTTGCCTGTCGTAAGTCCACGAACATCAAATACACTTTCAGTAAATTTAAGCATACTTTTGTGCTATAAGAAATCAATCGACTTTAGCGACTTTAGTCAATTTCTATTCGGAAACATCATCAAATTGATTTACATTTGAGGAAAACGGACTTAAACGCCCCTTACTCACAGGGTAAATGATTATTTTAACCAGGGCTGCAGGTAATACACTCTATCAGAGAAATGCAAAATACGAAAGAACGAAAATTCAGCTGTTAAATGTCCAAGCCTTATGAACATCACACATTGGCAAAGAGATACCTTCAACCTTTACATAGAGCGTATTCACCAGCCCTCGTAAAAACGTAATTGGTAAATTTTCCACATATGAGCTAGTGAGCGACCACTTGTGACTTACACAGTATTTGTTGTGGTAAACCAGCTGTTTTTGACAGGCTGTGTATTTTGCTGCAACTTGAGATTCAACACTTAATATTTATATCGAATTTCAGACCTCTTAGAGGCGTATTGCAATGTATGCATAACCAGTAACCGGGAAGTCGTGTGCTTAAAGCTTGTAGCTGACATATTATTTTTTTAGTTTTATTAGCCTTTGTGTGAGGAACTACCTACTAGGAAGAGCCTTTGATTTAACATATTTTCTGACCTCAGCTAAGACTTTGGGCTTTTTTAATAAAAAACAAGTGAGAAAGTCGGTCAAGCTCGACTGTAATATACCCTGCAGCAGTAGCGCTGCAACTGCGCTGCGGCAGCGAATATTCTTTTGGTCATAACTTGACCAATAGATTACTTGATTTTCAAAACTGCCCAGTAGATGGCGCCACTAATGTAACCACTGGAACTGACTTTTGGTCATAACTTGAGTATCGTTCATCGGATCTTTATCATTCCTTCAGCACGAAATAAGAAATCTTGATTACTGAATATCTCTAGAATGTACAAACCTTCTATCTACAAAACTGTGGGATATATAATGTTTTTCCCAAATTGCGGGGGCGGGAGGGGGCGTGGCAAAAATAGAAAATAAACTTGATCTGCCCGTAAGTATAAGAAGTATATGTCCCATACATGTCTAACCTCTATCTCTTACCATCTCTGAGATCTGATGGACGGACGGACAGACGGACATGGCTATATCAACTCGGCTGTTGATGCTGATCAAGAATATATGTACTTTATAGGGTCGGAAATGATTCCTTTTTCCTGTGACATACTTTTGCACAAACTTAACATACTCTGTGTACCTTTGGTACAGAGCAGGGTTCGTAAATATCACTCATTTAAATATCATTGAAATAAAAGTCAAACACTGACATCTACTATTAAATATCCTGAGCGATAAAAAGAAATTGTGAACATTGTTCTTAAAAATATATATCACAAAGTAAAATGGGAAGAATAAGGAAATTCAACAGCAATACTGTGACATTACCAACAGAAGATCCAGCATGGGTTTGTCTTGTTGTTGAAAATGTCTCATCATACTGAAAATATAAGGCGCCACTTCAAAAGATGTAGAAGACTTCTGACCCCAAAGAAGACCAATACCCCGGTGCCTTTAATATTAAGCAAAAGCGATGTTTTGAATTTTCAAGCCTGATTTCCTCCTTATCGTTGCCTTTTCGTATCTTCGACAACGATACCTTCAAAGATATGAACAGATGGATATAATAGCAAATTTAACCCGAGAAATATTGCAATTCAAATCGACATGACAGCAGACAAAGTATCTGTGGTAATAGCAGAACAAGTTAAGGATCGTATGGTATGCTTTAAAATAGACGTTGCAACACGGAGTAATCGCAGTATTATGAGACTGAATGTACAATTTTGGTTGTCTGTGGTCAGAACTGTTGATGCGAAGGATTGTACCCGATTTTTCTTTTATTTCCTTAACAGTTTGATAAATAAAGTCCTTGATGAAAAAATTAGTAATCTTTATCACTTGTGATATATAACAGGTGATATTTTTGTGTTAAATATTATTGAGAACAATGTCACTGTTATTTTTAATCACTGACGATATTAATTCGTAAATATCATTATTGAATTTTTCTTAACTAGAAAACAAACTTCTTCTTTATGTTGAGTGAGATTTTACGAACCCTGGTACAGAGTATAAAAATGAACAAAAAGAATATAGATCCACCATCCTTCACCGGGACTCGAACCAGTATATCAAAAAAACAAAGCGTTAGTCCTATAAACTCAACCATCGCATATCCCTTAAAAGGGAAAGTTAAAGGGAGGGGAAAATTGAGTTTACCATGTTCGGTTTACCATTTTACGGTTTACCATTAATACCCTAATATTGTTTTGTGGGATTAAGTGTACTTTCGAACAAAACATAATTTAATAATTGATCACAACGTTTTGTAACGCACGCTACAAAAAATTCAAGTAACTTTGAAAGTGGCAGTCTGTTTACGTCTTGCTTGGCGAATTTTGCATAATAAAACACACAATATCTAAAACCTAAGACAAGGATGAATGTTAGAGGATTCTTAAATTGCTTATTTGCAGCCAAAACATTTTTTCCATCATTTTATTTATGTGTTCTTAGGGTTTCTTATGCATTCTTTTTACACAAAAAGTTCATTGCATGTAGCATCTAGTAATAAAATATATTTAAATATGAGCCGTTAACAGTTTCAATATAATGTTTAATAAGCATATAAAACAGCTTAAACTTCTTAGAGATACCAGATAATACTTTGAAAATGGTTTACCTAGTCTTCCACTTTATATTGATAAGATTTAACTTTGAATTGAGTACTGAAAGTGCTCTTTTGACGAAGATATATCTCAATAATACTGGCTCATTAACTTTCTAACATATCTTTAAGATGGGACAATGGCTTTCTACTTAAAGCATAAAAAGATAATACACATCTTTAACGGGAAAAATATGGTTTTATGGATGCCAAAATACAAATGTTAAGACCAGAATTGCGATTCCACTTTCCACGCAGATGGGTGAATTTTTCAATTAAAGTGAATATCATTTATTTGGAATTTGCATAAAGAGCTTTGAAAATAATTTTGACTCGATTAGAAAATAAGAAATTTATTTTGTACAAATTTATTTTGTTAGGTAGAGCTTTAAAAATAAGTTTGAAGTTATTTTCCCAAAGATTGGTGAACATCATTTCATTGTCATTGTTGAATTTTCATTTATTCTGATTTTAAGTTCGTAAAAATGTCTACAACATACATATATCGGCTTGAAAGTCCAAATACTGTATACTGTAAATATTTATACGACTTACAAGAATATATAGTATATTGAGGCTAAAGTCACCTGTCAGAATCAAGAAAAGAAACAAACAAATCCAAAACGACTTTCACATTTGTTCAATGCGCTTTTTTTGGCTGAGAGCTTTTTTTTTAACTGTTTAGGAAAAGGAAAAAAAACCTACAACCGGGTTCCATAATATAACCATAACCGAAACATAGCTATCTGCTGAGATCGACACCCTGACCGATACTAAAAATCGCTTTAAGTCCCTGAAAAGACCACTTTACAATGAATTTTGTTGCCATTTCGCCTTTGTACCTCGTTTTCTCTGTGCTGATTACATTAAACTCTATTGATGAATCAACTCAGAAGAATTTCTTCTTGCTTCAAAAAACAATATTTAAACTTATTCAACGGTGTCACAGAAATCTCTTCCAACCAAATTCCAACCCAAAACCAATTCTCGGTATAACAGAAATTTCTTTCGGTAGGTTTCAAATCTCTCGTGCTTTGTTAGGAGATTTAGCAAAATTCACCACCCAAACAATTTAGACAAGTTAAAATTAATTTTGTAAATGTAAACAATATTATTTTTCTGGATATGGATATATCAAATTAATAAATTATTTGATTAGTTTAAGCATGGAAATTTGGCGTTTTAATTATTATTCGCAAAACCAACCAAAGTCTTTCATATTAGTCAAAAGCAACCACCTCACGCGGCGCCATCTACAGGTTGCGACGCCCTCTATGTGACAGCCAGCTGACTAAGGGCTGGCAAGTAATACTTCATGAGTGGCGCGAACACATTTTTAAATTTCGAATTTTATTTTTGGAGAATATGATATGAATATATATAAAGTTGAATTATAATTTAAAAATGCATCATAAAACATATAACACAATCAATAAATATCACTGGAACATCAAATTACCCCTTAACTAAATAAAGGGACATTTTTTTTGCGAGAGATGCAGCCCTGTTTTTAGAGATGATACTTCAATTGGGACAGCTTCTGTTCTAACTAGATTTTCAAATAAGAAAATGAAATCTCTTGTAGTTCTGTGACACCGACGGATTTTTCGAGCGTTTTGCAAACCAACCGAGGCCAAAATCTCTAGAGATTTCTGTGACACCGCTGATTTAGACCGTAGTTAACATAATTTTATGTTTTTCCTTTGGGTTTTCCTGTTGCACGGTAGCGGCTGCTCCTCTTGTTCGCTTGGGTCGGTAACTTCCGCATGGACACTTGAATTTACCACTATTTTGTTGACCAAGTGATTTTTGTAAAATTTCGGGAAAATATTTTCGAACTTTGAGCGAGTGTGATTGAGAATCGAGAAGGAAAATAAATAGTGTTAAAACACAAAACCGTAGTCCACATATCGCTCACTTACTTTAAGACTTGCATTACTTAAAACATACTATTTTTGATTTAATGATGCAGAAATATTTGTTGAATCGTGTTTTGTATTGTGTAAAATTTTCATATTGATATATTTTCTTCTTTCCATGTGAGATGAGAAAATGTCGCTATTTAATTTTACAGGTTCATTTTAATTTTAATGCAAGAGCGTGCAGTTGCTCTGCAGCCGATATTGCGTAAAAGATCGTTTGGCTTTCAGTTAAAACATAATTTTTTAGCAATTTTTTAATGAGCATTTTAAAATTATAACTAAACTAAAAGAACTATTTTAGCTGGGTTAAATCCATTGCGAACTTTAAGCACGTTTTTGTAAAATTCGTAAAATACAAATTACATACAAAAAAAAATGATATATCGCATAATCCATGGGAATTAATGTTAGCCGGTCAGATATGACATGATATGAAATAGTGGAGAAAATCGAATCCGAATATGTATGTTGCATTAGGAGCTTAAGAATCAAATTCAAATCGTGCGGACTGTTTCGGTTGGGTTAAGAACCGTTTTGCAAAACTATTTTTGCTGATAACTCGATGTGTTTAGTTTTTTATTGGGCCATTTCGGTTATATTGTGTGAGTTTTTACCTTGCTTGCGGGTTTTCTTAGGCCGTTTTTGTTCATCCACAATAAAAAGACATTTTTTTTTGATTTGCAATTTTCCTCCTACGCGTTTCGACGTCATTTTGCGCCTTCTTCAGGGAGGTCTGTATTTTTTTTTTATTTTTTCATCATTAACTCTTTTTTGTCATACATACATTACATTGTAGTTATTATTATCTTCATATATATTGGTGTGTGCGGTAACCAACACCAACATAATAAATACTTTGCTTCTTGGGTAAAGTGTATAACGTAGTCAAACACTGCCAATTTTAACCTACACTCTCGCTTTTCTTAGCTTTTATCATGACAGTTGCGAGTCAACGATGACAGTTGGTTGGTCACAGCGTAATTACTATAATGACCAGGTACCATTTAATATTCATAATAGTGGAAGCAGGTGTCTTGAAAAAAACTGCAATTAGACGTCTCCATTATAAAGCTTTGTAAACCTTTAAGTACATTGCTTGGGCTATCCTGAAAACGGAGCACATAAGCCAGCAGTGGATTCTACATGAATGAACGCTCGTTGCAGTGTTTTTTGTAATCCTCATATGCTTTTTCCGTGAACATATAATATAAAAGTAACTTGCCAATCGAGTAAAAGTGTGACGGTAAAAAAGTCTGCTGATGAGAGGACCGGGAGGCCCTTGAAACAGTACTGTACAGACAAACAATTGCTATTAAAATGTAATAAGTCTTTGTTGATTTGTGTTGTTGAATTATAATCAACCGTTAACTTGACCCGGCTTAACAAACACTTTGACTAAAATCAAAACAGGTATCTAAAACATATGATACAATGAATACAAGGTAGTGCAAACACTTGCTCCATTTTGAATGAATTTGGATGAATTTACAATGTGGATAATGTAAGACGCTGCCATAACTGCGTTCTACTAGAACATTTTATAAGGAAATAAAGTTTGCATACTTTGAAGGGCTTTAATCATGATAAATTTTGTGTGTATAAACGTAGTATCTGACGTCAAATTAGAATTTTTTGTTTGACAAGCGACGCATTGCACTACCTTATAACTTCACTTCCTCAGTGACGCTTTAGCTTGCACAGTGAAAGAAGAGAAAAAAGATCAAATTCATTTTGATATTCACCTGATTAAAATATCACTTTTCTCATTTCATTTGACAAGAAAATAATGTCTTTCTGATCTAAAATAATATCATTAACTTAAATTGATATTAAGTGGTTTCAGAATGATACTAAAAATGTAATAATGATATGTTAAAAAATATCGATTTGAAATTCTTGGCATATCAATTTGATATATTTTAATTTTTTCTCAGTGTAGGATCCTACTAGAGGTATTCTCGATACTCCTAGAATGTACCGCGTTTTTTATACCAGATCGAATTAAAAAAAACTGTTTAAAAAAGGACGAGAACAAATAACAGCACTTTCGCTTGACTTACATATATCGATGAGCTGTTTGAAAGTGTTCTTATTGTACTCAGTATAAAGCTTAAGAGAAGTTAGCAGATTAAACTACCAATCTGATGCGAATCATGTATAACCTTGAGTTAGGGCATATCTTTTAATTCATTATAGAGCTGTTCGCATCTGTATGTATATTTGTGTGTGTGTGAGTTGCCAACAATGAATTATTGTTACAACAAAGAACAAAAACACCAAGGCAAATATAAATAAATAAATTATGACTTTTTTCTTGTCTCTCTTTTGTGCTACTGCTCTATGCACACACACACACACACTTTTTGCATTCCTTTATTGTAACCTGCCGGGCCCTGGGCAACACTCAACGTGGCCAAGCCGACTGGCAATTGGTTGGGTGGCGGGGGCGGTGCGAGCAGCAGCAGTAGGTTAACGTGTAAGTTAACGCTAACTCAGCCTAGTCACGCCATGTTGCCAGTTAGCTGTCGTTTCATAATTTACGCGCTTTGTTTGCTATTTCCTGCGGGGAAGCAGCTCGAGCAGCCATGCCAACTAGTTGGCCCAGTTTGTTTGCACATTTCCACTATTTCCATTTGGCCCTCTCATAATTGCTCATCATCTTCATCAACGCCAGCGGCGTGCATTTTATTTATAGTTCATTTTCATATTAATGCGACGCTTAGGCGGTTAGGTTTTGCACTTCAATGCATTTGCCCAATTAAAAGGAAAATGAAAATTAAAATTGTAATTCAATTAAATTAGTTGACTATTTTTATGCTGGCATTAACCTCGAAATAAACATACACACACGGCGTATACGAAATTTTTGATATGATCAGAGCAAAGGAAGCTTTGTGTTCATAAATGCAAATTAAATGGCAACGACCAAGCTCATTGACAATATTATAGATAATACTAATTACACCATATTATTTGACAATTAAGTTTTGAAATAGTGGTGGTGTATGCTGGTATTGGTAAAAAGATTTTTTGTTTGTGAATTACTTTATATGCTTTATTAATTAAATGCATAAACCATCACGCCTACACGTTCTTAACACTCACATTAAATGCAGATGTCGAAGCAATTGCTTGACCTAAGCACAAACTTAATGCTTCGAAGGTGTTCTTTATTGCGTCGTTGGCTTTTGATTCTGTTTGATGTTGTTAAATAAGTTTGAGAAACATTTAAGATACATTTTAAGTTTTCAACTGGACATTCCTGTTTTCAAGTATGCATGATGACTTTCTGAATTTGAAATGACTACAACATTTGAAATGTAAGAAAGATTATAGTATTTTTAATCTGATAGGTTAGTCATTTTAATATCCCCATCAAACACGAAGCCGAAATTGATTTGGTGAATGGTGATGAAAAGCAAAAATTCTCTAACAATTGCCGTTCGGATTTGGCGTTAAACTGTGTAGGTCCCTTTCTCTTGTGCGAAAAATTATAAGCACACACGCCAAGAGATTGAGAGAAGCTTGGCCCTGGCCCTCCTGGAGGTGCTGTTTGAGCCAATGACAGTGTTCAGCAGAACAACTAGCTCCCTGATCAACTATAAATTTGCAATAATATTCCTACAGAACTCGAGTGATGCGGTATAATAATAGACAATTTGGGGTATCATGATACAGGAGCATGTATCAAATAGTACGTTACTTTAAAGTGATACTGCTCCCTCCAACAGCAGAAACTATTCGATGCATAATTCTTTTCTGATACCTGCTCAGGGATCAATTACTCTGCTGAACACGCCCAATTTTACATTTTTACATCAGCACTGCCATAACTCAAAATAAACAATTTTGTGAAAATAGCGATTAAGTTCTCTATGGAAAATACATCTTTTAGTTTCTTATCAATCCAATTCGAAAATATGACGTCTTAACTGAAAGTCGAATTATCTTTAAGCGATATCGTCTGCAGGACAAGTGTGATATGTCGCTATTGTAGGATCATGAAAATAAACCTGTAACATGAAATAAGGACATATTCTCATCTCACTCGAAGAGTATAAAATATATATACATATATAAAAATTTTAAACCATATAGAACACTACATACACTGTGACAAATTTTTGAACTCAAAAAAGTTAATAGCGTCGAGACCAAAAAATTCTGAAAGGGGAAGATGGTGGTATAAAAACCCTGTCTGGGTTTAGTCTGATTAGCTGCCGTTTTCTTTTTATTGCACTTTGAACTTTTCAGCTTCAGAGTAGGACTAGTGATTCCATATCTCGTAAACTATTTTGAATTTCGCTTTTAAATCTTCAACAAAGTTGTTGCTCTTGGTTTGTCCTACAAAACATTTCTTTGTAGCAAAACAAAAAAATTACATCTTCATACTCAAAATTACAAAAGTTGGCCAAAAAACCAAGGCCCACAAGCACGTACAACTGTCATAAAAACTCGAAAAAACGAACATTTCGGTAAAAAAGTAAAAGAACTAAATTTTTTTTAATTACAGTTTTTAAGTTATGTTTTCTTATTATTAAATTTATTTAATACAAAATACATTTTTCGAGTTTTGGTTCCAATTCTACAAGCTTAAGGGACCGTAACTATACGAAGGACCAATCGAATGAAGTTGATATGTTTCAGTCGTTTGTTTATTTAAGTCCAAGCTACGTTTTTGTCCTGCATTGCTTAGACAAATTCGTTACAATTTTGAAGAAAAAGTTGAAAAATAGTAAAAAATGAGTGGAAAACCTGTTGACTGTAAGACATTTTTGTAATTTTGAGTATAAAAAGTGACTTTTTTTACTTGCTACTTTAGAATGTTTTGTAAGCTTAGCCAAGAGCAACAACTTCCTCTAAGACGTCAAAGCGAAGGTTTTGGTACTACCATCATACCCTTTCAAAATTTGTTGGTCTCGACTCTATCAAGTTCTTAGTGTTGCACAGTGATAGCGAATATTTCTGCATCATCGTGCTTTTTGAGTTATGAGAGTCTTAAATGAAGTGAGCGATCTATATTTATATGAAAAGAATTGGGACAATAAAAATAGTTCAGTAACTTCACAAATCAGTTTAATGGCGTTAAATAAAGGTTTTTCATAGCTTAAAACGTTTGCAAAATAATAGTGATACAAAGTCAACTAATTTTTCGGAACTGTAGGAGCTATCAAAAGTTCTTCTTGCTGTTCCAGCTACCCAAGTAAGCGTACAACTTTTATATTCTGATCTGAAATTTATTAAGCTATACAAGTAAGAAAGTCGGTGAAGCCCGACTGTAATACACTCTGTACCTGCAGTGGCAACGCTGCTGTTGCGCTGCGGCAGCGAACTTTCTTTTGGTTATAACTTGACCATTAGATGGCGCCACTACTGTAACCAAATCATAACAGATCTTTGATGGAATCTGACTTTTGGTCATAACTTGAGTATAGTTCATCCGATCTTTATCATGAATTTGGCAATTCGATAAATAATTTTCATATCAAAATATCTCTTGGCGTGGCCAAAATTGAAAATAAACTTGATCTGCCTGCAAGTATAAGAAATATATGTCCCAAACATGTCAAACCTCTATCTCTTACCATCTCTGAGATCTGTGCGTTCATACAGACAGACGGACATGCCTACTCGGCTGTTGTTGCTGATCAAGAATTTGCATACTTTATAGGATCGGAAATTATTCCTTCTGCTAGTTACATACCGTACCTTACATTACGTACCTTTGGTACAGAGTATGAAAATCGGATAGACGCACAAACAATAGCCGATAAAATAAATTAGTTTTAATCATATAATGAATACAATTTTAAGTTTTGGTATGTACCAGAACTGGAACCGGTACCGAAATACGATTTTGTTTGATTCCCTGCTTTAAAACCCAAAAATACAAAAGATAATGAATAACAAGAGTGCTGCAGTCAAGTGCTCCGACTACAAAATACCCTGTACCAAGTAATGATGTTGCTTTCAGGCCTGTAAACCACCTACAAATCGGCAGGGGTTCACTCCGGGGTTCACTCCGGTGTTCGAACCCGCAAAACTTTATCGGTTCGGGTTCACAGAGTGGGCTCAGAAGGTCGCTGAACCTAGGTTCAGGTTCGATCTGGGGTTCAGGAATAATTTTGTATAATAATCTTGATAATATCATATTCGACGTTGAATCATTGAAAGTTTTAGCAGATTCCAAGTCATGGACTAATGAGTATTAGAGTTCAATTTTACGCTGCCTCTCAATTTTGAGTGGTGTTAAGCGATAATCCACATTAAGATTCTTATTGTGCGCATAGGAAATCACATTGGTTAGAGCGAAACGGACATATTCCCAAATGTACTCAGGGAGGGTAAGTGAGAGCAAACAACTGACTAATTTCTGACAGAAGCCAAGTCGACTGCGCAACCGTTCAATCTATATATTCTAGTCTGTGTATAGCTTATGATTGTTCATATCTTTTGAAACAAGACACACACACACACCACACAGCTAAATGTTTGACTGCACAGCTGTTTCAAGAACCTCCCGGTTCTATCATCAGCAGTCTTTGCCAATCATCTGCAAGTCAGCAGAGGCTATTTCATGCCAGCATTGCTATGACTGTTTGGGTATTACAGACGACAACAGAAACGCCAAATTGACAGAAGACGTTGTATACGTGTGTATCTTTACAATGACGGACGGGGAATTTTCCAAATCTGAAACAAACTTGATCTAGATACATACATGCAAAAATTTGGGGCTCTATCTATTATAGTCTCTGAGATCGACGAGTTCCTACAGACAGACAGACGGACATGGCTAAATCGGTCGGAGACGCTTCTTTCTGGCTCTTACATACATTTGCATTCCATTTTTAATGGGAACAGGATATAAAAAGGTACTAAAATAACTGAAAAAAATGTAATTTATGTTACGCTCTAAAGAGCTAGAACGCGCTTTGGCCAAACATTTCGCTCACAATATATTTTTCCCTTCAAATAGAAGTAGCAAGCCCTACAAATAACTCTATTATAATCAAATTGTCCCTTAAAAGGATAAGTGTCATTCCATAATGGGGAAAAAGCATTGTCAATCAGAAGCCATACAACATTATTGCTCTTAAAAATTAGCTTTCAAGTTCGGCTTTTTAAACTTAAGTTAAGTGAATAAAATATATGTTACCGATCGAAATTACATACCGTACAAAATAGAGATTCTGAGTGTCAATATTTCATGCCGTTCTCTTATTTTTTATTGCTCAAACTATGTCAATGAACTATGTTTATTTTTCCACCATGACAATTTCTAAATATTAATATTTTATTTGTCAATTTTAATCAATTTCCCGGCCGAATTATGCATTATTCTGTCAAAAGCTTTGATTAACTTATTTATGTCTTTCACTTAAGTCTGCAGGTGGGTGTACTTTGGAATGTTTTGGTTGAAACGCCTCAACTGTGGTCTTAAGATAGCTTCGACTACGCGGCAACCGCCTGCGACTAATGAGTTGTTAGCCCCTGGGTCGTTAGATAGCGAAAGATATAAATTATGCCACAAGACTGAGCGCCAAGCCGATTTGGCTGTCAGCCGCCCGACGAGGGATAGCAATCAAAGTGGATGAAGTCACACGGCAGTCGACTTGATAATAATTTACATTGCAAACTATTGATTTTGGGGCGTGGGCGAGCCCCTGACCACCAACCAAGCACACAACCAGAATCAGATAACCTGACGCATGTCCGTCAAAAAAAGGCGAGAGACAAAGACAGAGCTACAACTAGAAACAAGACAGTGGCTGACAAAGCGGCGAAGCGGACAAATACCCTTCGACATTTTGAGCAATTTATGGGTCGCACTTGGCCCAGTGATTGCCACCGTTGATTGCAGGCCGCGTCGGCGTCGCGACTTTGCCACTGGCCACAATTTCGTTTGACAAGGCCAATGGGCTTAAGCCGACCACCGAACGCTGTATTTGCGTTGTCTGTGTGTGTGTGTGTGTGTCTTTGTGCCACTTTCCTAAGGTCACGCGAGCCATTAAAAGTGTTTGTTTATGGAAAGTGAAAAAAACCCCGTTTAATAAATGAAGAGAAGTGTTCAACTTATTAGAAGAACTTGGTTCAAAGTTGATGAAATATTGTATATCGGAGATATGACATGATTCATACACTATTTATAATTCAAGAGCCGTAGCGGAAACAGAATCAGATTTGAAATATTTTACATTTTAACTGTCCAGCTTGTGCTGTTCGCTAAAGACTCAATGATTTCAATTACAACGAATCAGAGGATCGAACGCATTACCTAACGTAAATGTCCCAATATTCTGAAGGTATTTTATGATTTTCTTCATTGGTTCTCTTCCAAAGTATTCACTTCGGCTTTCCCATGAATTGCGTTGACTAATTCTTGTGCAAATATGCTGGGTGCAATAAATGAAAGGATTCTAATTTATTTACTATGAAAGTAATCAGCTGTTTTCTTATTCCGCTATTGTGAACGATTCCCTAAACTCTAAGCAAATGGACTGTAAAATCTACGCTAATGATAAACGCACTAACTATAATTGATTGATTGACGGCGCTGGAATGCACATTTATAGCCAAATTACATGAGCTGCAATGAGGCGATAGTTTTTGCTAGCCATTATTTTGGTTTTTGATTTTTTGTACGAGAATATCAAAACACGTAAGACATCAAGGGCTTTACCTTTGGTGAGATGGGTGGATAGAACGGTGGCAGTTCATGACAATTTGGACACCAGTTGGCCATGTTTGCTGTATCGGTTTATGTTTGTATTTCTCTTTCCCAATTAGAGCCGCTGACGTTGTCGTTGTGTTGGCCGTTGATTCCGTTTTCATATTCGCTTTCTTCAAATATGTGTGTGTGGGGGTGGGTGGTGGGGTGGTGCGTCATAGATAGGAAAGTGTTTTTGGTAGTTGTTGTTGCGGTTTGTAAGGAATGTGTATAAAGGGAAAATTGAGTTGGACTTGATGTACTCACCTAGTACAGGCTAAACCACCGAGGCAGGGCTCCAGGGCTGCCAACATTCACACGCTCAAATCGCACATCGATGTGTAGACGATTTGTTGTTGTTGGTATTTAGGATTACTCAGCTTTTGAGTGGTTGTTTTTATTTTTGTTGCCGAAGTAAGTGAGGAAGAGATTTTTGGTTTTTGTTTATTATTTCATAATTCGTTTTGCACTTGCTTTAGAATTTGGGGAAATAGTTAACTTGACTTGGTTGAATTATAAATATATTTTTTTTCTTTGTTGTTGTTGTGTTGCTTTAGAATTCCATTTTAATTATCAGCTTCATTGTGCGCTTTTGTTTGTTTTGTTTTTATTTTTTACTTTTTGGTAATTTTGATCGATAGTTTTTGCAATATTAAAATTTAAATTATTTTTTATTTATTTGTTTGACTGCACAATTTGTAATCCGTTGCTTGAAAATGTGTTAAGCTGCAATAAATCATATTTCACCTCAAGTACAATTTTTAGATTTCCCACGATCAGAATTATGGGGACTTAACTTAAATTTGTTGACTTTAATTGATATGTTTATGGTAAAATTTAAAGATTGTCTTTGAATGTTTGCGTATAGAAAACTCAGTTTGATGGCTTCCACGAATATTAATCATCTTTTAAGCCAGATCAATATCGAACTGGTTTCAGTTTGTTGGTAAGATCAAGTGTGGTAAAGTGTGTAAATGATTTTAGATTTTAAATAAACTGTAAACAACTCAAAGCGAGCAAATGCAATGGAAATGACTAGTCACCAGCGAATCAAACCGGAACCAGAACCAGAACCGATATTTGAAATTTTTCGTATACCGGTAACCGAGAACCGATTTTCTTGGAACCGAAAAGAACTTAAATGTTGTATCGGTACAGTTTCGGATCTGAGCAACAACTAGATTGCACAGCTAGCACTTAGTTTTGGGGGACCTTTACGTAATTTGGCTAAATCGCATGCTTTAAAAAAAAAGAGTCTGGTTCAGCAAATCTTTTGTAATGTGATATAGAAAAACGAGAAACCAGTCTCTTTGAAAATGTTGCATCCTATATTTTTAGAATCTCATTATAATGTCATGATAATCTCATCCATTTTTCTTCAAGCGAAACTAAATGAGGAAAGCAAGGCTGCAAGCCTCTGAAATTCTAAAGAAGGTTCAGGCCGGGGCACACTTTGGCATAACATCAACCCTTGTAGCCACGGAGTTGAAACTTGGAGGATTTAATAACTATGGCAAAACTAGGTTAGGTTAGGTAAGGTTGAGATGGCTAGAGACAGTAAGACTGTCCCTACACTTAGGCCAAGATAGGCCCATTGCGATACCATATAATTCCCTATTTAAGCCAGGGGCGGTTTCTCCCGACTGAACCATTGTGACAACGTTAAGAATTTCAGTAGAGACGGAATCTCTATCTTGTACACTTCCGAGAGATTGAGTAGAAAGGGGTGGCCAAGAGTTTTGAGTCTCCTTCTACTAAGAGCTGGGCAATGGCACAAAAGATGCAGTAGTGACTCCTCCTCTTCCTCACGCTTGCTGCTTCTACAGAAGTCATTGTGAGCGACGCCCAAGCGTGCTGCATGCCTACCGATTAGGCAGTGACCCGTTAGGGCCCCAACCAGAAGTGAGATGTTTTCCCTACTTTGGTGCAAAAGACTATTGGTTCGTTTCAGGTTAAACAAGGGCCACGTGACCCTAGCTGCAGCGCAAACCGGAAGGTTATTCCATCGTTCCGTAGCCAGGCGCCAGGTTTCATTCCTAGTGATAAGCTTGTATGCGGCTAAGGGCATCCCTATCAAGCTCTTCTCCGGGAGGATCTGAATGGTAGTACCCACTCTTGCCAGTTTGTCGGCTGACTTGTTACCCTCAATGTTACGGTGTCCAGGTACCCAGATGAGGTGTATACGGAGATGCTGAGCGATAGCATTCCGTGAGCGTCTTGGCGTTATTGGTGTAGGAGTCAAGAGCCCTTAGAGCGGATTGACTGTCTGAGTAAATGTATATGTTCCCTTCTTCGATCATAAGTGTGCTGAAGTATTTGGCGGCCTCCTGGATGGCCACCAATTCTGCTTGGTACACACTGCAATGATCAGGAAGCCGAAGACGTATAATGGCTGTGTATAGCCAGTGAACTATTGCTGGGGAAAATCCCCATTTACGGCCCATCGCCTGCTTACATGAGAAGAGAGCAATGGATGACTTCTTTATTGCAATGGTTGCCTAACTGGAACATGCTGTAAAGTGTGTGGCCAGCAGGAGATCCAAGGATTCCTCGCTGGAGTCAGTCCAGGTTCCGCCTTCATTTTGCAAAAGACCTGGCGAAATAGGTGATTTTGCCAAGATCTTGCGTCAGATGTGGATTCTATATTGCTGCAGAAATAAGCCCAAGAGGTGCGTTTAGCTTTTCTTAGGACTTTATTATATGTGTTTAGTTTTTCCTTGAATAGATCCCATGAGGTGGTTTGGTCATTATATTTGGCTACATTGAAGGTATGCCTACATTCCTTCCTGAGCTTGTCCAGCTCCGTATTCCACCATGGAGGTATATGTGTGGATTTTTGTTTTCTAGGGGGGCAGGCCCTATTGAAGGACTCGTTTATCTATCTGTTCCCCGGTAGTTGGTGTAAACGGCGGAACTGGTTCAATATTTTTTATTAGATATTTACTGTATGTTTGTTCCAGTTTGTTCTTCTGGGATTTTGGATTTTAATGGGAGGGGGGCAATTATTGCTGAATTTGTGCTCTATATACCGATGGTCCGAGAAAGAGTGCTCTGTTAGGATCTTCCAAGACACGATTTTAGGCACAGACGTCCTCCGAAATGAGGGTGATGTCTGAAACCTCCTTTCGGTTTTTTATAATAAAGGTGGGGTCGTCACCTTTGTTGGCGAGGACCATATTCGTACTTAGTAGATTAAAGAGTGACTCACCACGTTCATTAATATATGAGCTGCCCCATTGTGTATGATGGGCGTACGCATCGCCTCCTAGTTTAAGGCTAGTGCGACTGTTCCTGCTGTGTTCTATTAGGTTTTTTAATTTTTCCGGTGGTGGTGGACCCTTCGTGTCGTGAGCCATGTAAAAGGAGGCTATCCTTAACGGTTTTTCCCGGCATCACGGCGACTATGGTGATGTCCCCATCACTGAATTGAGGAAGTAGAAGTGTGGCAAAACTAGCATCTGCAAAAAATTTTGAACCGATCGGACCACGCCCACCATCGCCGCCCATATGATTATATTTTGCGTATACGTAATTTTATTTTTATGTCGAAAGTTTTTCGTGAATACTTTTTTTATATTCAATTTCAGATCTTGTTTTAACACAATCTAATTCAATGGATATAAACGATCACCTTCGCATTTGGAATCAATATTATCTTCGCAGTCTTTAAGTGGAAGGTCTTTCTTATTTTCTATTTCAAAGTAAGGTACTTCTCAAAGTGAAATGACACTTTTCGGCAACACTTTGCCGTTTTTGCACTGACCTGACCTTTTCTTAATCATAATACTCGAAAGAAGATGATCTGACGAGTCCATTGACATATGAAAGACATTCAACATATTATTAGCCCGCGAATTTTGACGAGCATGCGACTGTCAATCGCGCTTATAAAACAGAATGTGGCGCGTTTTCCCCAAGGCAGTCTACTGGTACTATTGAAGTCTCTGTTACCTGGGATCCATGGATTAGAATTATATGTAATGTAGGCGACATTTTATACTACGGGTATTTGACCAAGTACAAAGCAAAGGTTTTCTCGCAGAATTGCTGAAATTTAAGTGCATCTATTGAAAATTCACACAAAAATCACCTGCCATTTGTTGCATCCCAGTTTATAAGAAATTTTAAGCACAAGCTCGAATATTCGAAACCATGCGTGAAGTGGACTCATTCAATATAGAAGACTTCCAGGCTTTCGTTTGTATATAGGTGAGCATGGATCGGCAGTTTCCAAAAATAGTTTAGGGCGAGCTCCACAGATTGGGCACAATTGACTGGGCTGGGAGTTACCACTTCATCGCTGTCTAAAGTAATCGTCATTGTCGAAGAAAGCCATTTTGAGCTCTTCAACTTAAAATTGAAGATGGTTCTCTTGCACTTTTTTGCTATATTTTGTCTCGACACTTATATTATATTATTGCGAATGTGGCTTTGCTCAAAAATCGATGAGTGGCCAGAGAGTCACAAGGCGGCCATTTCCAATAAGTTGTTCTATGATTTGTACCCATTGAGTGACCGATTAAAAAGAAGAAACAAGTTTTGAAAAATATTCATTCGCTTTCATTTTATGGCCAAAAAACCGTGTACCAAACCAACTGCGTAATAGGTAAAAGTACTAGGTATAAAGCATAGAAAACTAATCATTACCTAGTTTGGAGAAGTGGACAAATGAGCAGCGTATGTGTTTTTCAAAGGGCCAAGTAAGAGTATATCGATTATTATGGTAATAATAACGTAACCGAATACTGAAGTAAATTGGAACCAATACAGCAACTTTTAATGTACTTTCCAGAACCGGAATCGGTACCGAAACGATACCGAAAGTTCTGGATTTCAATTTGGGTATTGCTCTATTATTTATCTCTATTTTCAGGCTTGTTTCGTAGAAAACCTTCATATTTCATTGAACTCTTTATGAAGTTATCATCATTCCAAACCATTTCATTTTGCTTTCGAAATTATACCTTTTTTTTGGTGTCCAAAGGTAACACCTTGCAACCAGGTCCAGTATATTGAAGGGTTGGTGGTGATTCTAGATGAGAATATCAAAAAAAAGTCAAAACAAACATATAGATTCACCACAAAACGCGTCTAAAAAGGGTCCAAATAGGCATTTTTTGCCACTTAAAGCTTAAATTACTAAAAATCTCGACGTGATGCATTTCTGAAAACAAATTAGTGTTCAGCACATGAAAATTATCTAGAATCACCAGCAACCCTTCAATATACTGGAAAAAGTCTAATGTTGCTGCCTTGTGTAGTTTATTTATTTATTTCTTTTTTTAATTTAAATAATTTTTTTTTAGTTGGTTTTTGTATCCTGTGACAGGAAAAGGCCTAAAGCGGTTATTTGGATAAGCTTCACAGCAAAAAAACAAAAGTTTTTGCAGCGATTTGTAGTCACTGCCAGAACTGACGGCTGAACATGATAAATTAGTACGCCAGCAAGCCGAAATAAACAAACATGCTTGATTGATTCTGCAAAGCTGAGCTTACGACTGAATTTTAAAGATTAATCCAGTGCTGGATATGCACACTAATATATAGCAGATCAGCCTTAAATTCTGCAGTCAGTTCATCTTTCAGCTGCATGTGTGCGCGCACCCCAAGTGTATATTTAGTTTCAAAGAAGATGAAGACAGTTTAAGGAATAATTTTTTTTTGAAGGAGATCTATCAACTTATTGTAACTATTGAGTGCTGGAATTAAGAACACGCTTTCTTTCCAACAAAGATTACATTGAGAAGCCCGTGGAAAGTGCAGTTTGTTGTTTTTTCTTATCAGAAAGGATATATTTCTGTATTCATTAGTAGAGCCACACGACACAGTAAAACACACAACAGCTCATGGGTCAAGTAAATAAATAAATAAAGACGCGAAACAAACTGCAAAGCAAAAACAGCAGTTGCTGTTCTCTCTCTCTCTCTCTCTGTCAACTACGCTCTCTGCTCCGAAAAATTCTCTGACTGGGCCAAATATGGCGCATGTTCCTTGCGTCTCAAGTCCGAAATCCCTAAAGCTTTCTGATTGTGGGTTAAAACTATAATAAAATTTAATAGAAAAAGTCCCATTTGTTAAAAAAGCAAATCATTTCCATATTTGATGTTTATTTTCTAGCATTTTAATAATCCACGAAATGTGAAAATTACGGAAGCTAAAGCCAATGCTCCTGCAGCTGCTTTTACTCCTCGTGCTTATGTGACCTGTCGTTGAAACGGAAACACACTGCCCTAGTTTTTAGTTTTACATACACACACACACACACACACGCAAGCACACACACACACACACAGTTAGAAAATGTTGCATTTTCATAATAAATTAACTGGTGACACAATTTGTAGGCACGCTAGGCCAATGCAGCCACCAATTACAGTTGCCAGGGCGAGTCATGTTTCCAAATGTAAACAGAGGTAAGTCCCGTTGGCTTTGTTTCATTGTTAGGTATCTACTCCCTGACACACACACACACACACACACCCGCACGCTCGGGCCAGTGACTGACTGACACACATATACCACCAAGAAGAAGTACGACACGGACAACGACGAGTAGGAAACAACAAAAATAACATTGACGATGACAACGAACGCGCAAACGAACGATACAACTGTATCTCCGGCCTGGTCCATCGACTTTATCATCATCATCATCGTGTCCGTGTTCGTGCTCGTGGAAAAACTGGCTCACTGTGCCCCAGCCATGTATATGTATGTATGTACAATGTATATATATATGTACATTGTACACGTATCCCAGCAGCAGTTGTACTTTTACAGCAATTTTTTATTTATTTTGTTATATTTTTAAATCATTTGCCTAGTCTTATTAACTTTGCTTTCACTTTTTTCTGTAAATTATTTCATATTTTCACACTTGACACAAATGTTTTGACTGGTTTTTCCTCTTCCTTCAATTTATGGAAGTAACTTTATATCGTTAATTGCTTAATTTGGGTTGAAAAGCTGCGCTTTCCTGTTGGTAATTTCAATAATTGGTCAACGCAGTTTGAAAATTTTTCACTTTCCTGTATGTAGGTGTGTATGTGTGTGTGTACATGTCTTTATTAAAGGCAGCTTTTTTTTTCTTTCTTTACACTTCTCACACACGCACACGACCCGACGACGCGTCACAAGACCAACCAACCAACCTTTCTCGTCAGCAGCGTATACAGTTCTGTGCGCTATGAACTCGATTGACACGCGCCTCGGCAGGTCCAAGCTCAACTTTGAGCTTTTTTCGGAGTGGGTGGTGGGTGGTGGTGGTGGTGCTGGCTGGGATGGTTAGGACGGAATATTCAATTCATTAAAACTGGCGCCAAAATCCATTGAGCGTGTGAATGTGTTTGTGTGTGTGTGTGTGTGCCTATGCGTGTTGGCTGTTAGGCTGCCTGCGCACGTGGCGTATACGTAATATGCACGATAAAACTGCTGCATACTTTTAGGTAAGCTAAGGAGAAAATCATTTTGAGTGTTTTAAACTTCAGTTGAGTTCGTATAGTTGATTCAAACAATTGCCTTGGTTAATTTGTTCATTAAGGTGCACTGTTTAATGCAAAAATGGAAATTAACGGATTCCCTTTTTATTATAGACAAGGCTGCAAACCTGTAAAATTTTTGGGAAGTAATCGAACCCAAGGTTTTGGTTCGAGTCTGGGTTCATAGATTGTTGTGTATGCTAAATTTTTGGTGGCCTTATATTTGCTGGAGCATATGTTTTTCCAAAACTCAACGCCCTTATGCAATGGCAAATATAGATCTTGGCGCATTTCTGTTAGCTCACGCTCAAAATACACTTTGTAGAGAGATTTTAATGGGCTATTGTAAATGTCGAACATCCATTGAATATTTCGAATATCTTGAAATCGTGAATTAAAATCGTCTATTAATGTGTCAACTGCCATGGTAGATGAGTCTGTTCTACTATTGTTTGGAAAGGTATTAAATATTTCCTGAGTTCTAGTTAATTTTGACAAATTTTGAGCTCTTAATTGATCTCTAAGAATTTCCAGTTTTCTAGAAAATTCATTTATTATTTCAAATATTTCTGAAATGTTCTTATTTCTACCTTGCAAAACTAAATTTAATTGGTTAATAAAAAGGGTTAAGTCCGTAAGAAATGCCAAATCAAAAAAAAAATCTGAACTTTGTAGAGAGACTATTAAACCTCTATCTTTGGGTAATGCTTCCTTTTCCAAGAATTGTAAAATTTCCTTTCGAAGATGAAACAATCTTTTAAGACTTCTTCCACGGCTTAGCCATCTGACTTCGGTAAATAAACAAAGGTCAGCATAATCCGCGTCTATTTCTTTTAAAAATTCCACAATCTTTCTATGCGTAAGAGCATTGTGGCCTCCTTTTATTCGGCAAATAGTTTGTATAGCCGTTTTCCTGGCTTCGACAAGTCCTAGCATTTTTGCGAAAAGAGCTTGTTGATGAATGACGCAATGAAAAATTGGTATTTCAATGCCAAATCTGGTCAAATGTCCAATAAACCCCTCCTTTCTGCCAACCATAACTGCAGCCCCATCAGTGCAAATAGCGGAAAGCTTTTCCTTTATGTTAAGGGATAAAACATGACGTGAAAATGAGTCAAAAATCGCCTTCCCAGTCACATTACCATAAAATGATTCAAGCTTGAACATTTCCTCGACAAAAACAAAATTTTCATCAATTGTTTTAACACAAATAATCATTTGACTTGTGTCATTTATGTCGACACTTTCATCAAAGGTAGGTAGTAGGTAGGTAGTTCCGGCTGGCCCTTTGTGAGGACCACACATAGACCTTACGGTCCTTAGTGAGGCCGGGTGGCTTTTTCTGGGTACCATTAGAAATCCAAGAGGATGTTTGACGTTTTGGCAAATGCCAATAGTTGTTTGGGAGACCTTCTTGCCGCCTCTTCAAGAGAGGTGAGACTTGGGGAGTGCAGATGTCTTAGTCTCGTCTTAGCGATCGCTGGGCAGCTGCAGATGAGGTGTTCCAGAGTTTCAACGACTCCAGGTTCCTTACATTTCCTGCAGATGTCCGTTGTCGTGATTCCTAGCTTTTTCGCGTGAGCAGCTGCTAGGCAGTGACCAGTTAGTATGCCTATAAGCAGTCTACAGTCTCTTCTTTGGAGCTGTAGCATATAGTGCGTGAGTTTTTTGTCTCTTGTCTTGCACATGATTTTTGAGATTCTGCAGCCGGTTGTGTTCTTCCACTTTTCCTCTGCTTCTTTCTCCGCTATCTCCTCCATTTTGCTGTGTAGCGTCTGTACGGAGATAGATATGTTTAGTGTTGCTTCTTGGCTTAGTGCGGTTCCGGCTTTTGCAAGACTGTCAGCCATTTCGTTTCCATCAATGCCCCGGTGGCTGGGAATCCAGTAGATTTGCACCTTTCTAGAGATGCTGAGGGAATCTATTGCCTCCCTGCTTGCCAGAACATTTTTGGAGTTAATGGTGTGTCTCTGCATTGCTTTGATTGCCGCTTGGCGGTCAACGTATATGTTTATTTGGTTGTTTGGTGCGTATTGTTCTGCCAATTCCGCTGCTTTCCTTATTGCGACGATCTCCGCCTGGAATATGGTGCAGTGGTCTGGCAGTTTATAGGAGAGCCTCAATTCCGGCTCATCGCAGTATACAGCGTCTCCGACACCTGGAGCCGTCTGTAAATAGGTGCATTGCTTCCTGGGCCAGTCCTGTACGCCAGTCTTCTGGTCCCAGTAATGCTGATGCACCTGTGAAGTTGGTTTTTGGGATCATGTAGTCCGTGCTACTGTTGATCACTCTACCCACCGTGCTGTGTCCGTAGCTTTGTAGCGCCATGGTGCCTGCCGCACAAAGACGTTCGGCCGTCTTTTGTGCAAGGAGGCGTGCTTGGATGTCCAGGTGGTTGACTCCTAGGATGTGTTCGAGTGCTTTTGTTGGAGTGGACCTCAGCGCCCCCCTTATGCAGACTAATGCCTGCCGCTGGGCCTTTTCCAACAGCTTTAGATATGTGGACTTCTCCGTGGCTTGCCACCATACCAATATGCCATGTTGTAGTATCGGTAGTATTATTGAGATGAAGAGCCAGTGCGTTAGACTTGGTGATAGGCCCCAAGTGCTGCTTAGCATCTTCTGGGATGCATATAGCGCATTGGTTGCCTTTTTCACCCTTTCCTCCACATTGAGTCTCCATGACAGTTTACTGTCGATTACTACTCCAAGGTATTTTACGTTGTTTTTTGGCGTTAGCTGTATTCCATTTATCGTAGGTGGAGTCCATTGCGGTACCTTGTATCTCTTGGTGAAGAGAATCAGGTCCGTCTTCTCCGCATTGATACTGAGTCCGGCTTCTGTGGCCCACTTTAGTATCTCTTTGAGAGTAGAGTCCATGATTGAGCTAAGAGTCGATGGACATTTCCCCATGATAATTATGCTTATGTCGTCGTCATATGCGGTTATCTTGGGTGCTTTCCTGCGGAATTTTCGTAATAGTTCGTTGACCACAAGGTTCCATAGAAGGGGCGACAGGACTCCGCCCTGAGGCGTTCCTCCATGTGCCTCTTCCGTCATGGTTGTGGTACCCCACTCGGCTTGTACTCTTCTGCAGCTCAGCAGGTTGTATATCCAGGAGTACAATGTCTTGTGTATTGCTAGTGCCCTTAGGCTTCGCATTATCGCTTCTGTGGTGACGTTGTTAAATGCACCAGATATATCTAGGAATGCTCCCAGGGCAAATTCCTGATGGTACAGTGCCTTCTCGATGGTGTCTACTAGGGAGTGTAGGTCAGGTTCAAGCCTTCTCTTATGTGGAGATCTAGCCGTTTTTCCATTGTTTTGAGCAGGAATGATGTGAGGCTTATGGGTCTGTAGTCCTTTGGTTGCACATGACTGCATTTTCCCGCTTTTGGCAAGAATACAACGCGTGCTGTCCTCCAGACCACAGGTACATAGCTCCATCTCAAGCAAGCTTCAAAAATGGATTGCAGCCATGGGACGATTGCGCATTTGATCGTCTTTAGCATGGCTGGGAATATTCCATTCAGTCCTGGGGATTTGTAACTCGCGAACGAGTCGATCGCCCAACGGATTTTCTCTGGAGTGATGATGTTAGTTGGGATGTTGCTTTGATGCGTGTGTAGGTCAAGAGGCTTATCTGACTCAGTGACTACAGTACAGCCTGGGAAGTCCCGCATCAAGAAGAGCGCATGTCGCTTCCCTGCTGCTTTCCGTGCAGTGGCCGTCGTTCGTTTTCAGCTGACTCTGCATGGGCGGCTGCTTTGACAGCAGTTTCCTGAGTCTAGCTGTTTCGGAGACCTTCTCTATGCTGGAGCAGAAGGTTCTCCACGCGTTTTGCTTTACCTTTCGTAATTCTTTTTTTGAAGAAGCGAAGTCTTATCTTGTATTATTCCCAAATTATTTGCTCATCCGCTTCTTTGGCGAGTTTGAAGCAATCTTGCAATCCCCCCTTGGTCCAGCAATCCCCCCTTGGTCCACCAATGGGGTCTGGTTCTCCGTTTGCTAACTGTGAGTTTTCATGAGGATTTGTATGCTTCGGTTAGGTTGGACGTGAGCGTCTTCACGGACATCTCAATATCGTCTACCGAGCAGATGTTCACTGGCGTAGGTAGTTTTGATTCTACCGTTTTAAGGTACTTCACCCAGTTGGTGTTCCGGGGGTTCCTGTAGGCTTTTCTGGTTTGATTGTGGTTGAACTCGATCTTAAAAAGGATGTACTTGTGGTCTGAGAAGGAGAGTCTTTCGAGGACTCTCCATTCTGATGCCTGAGTACTGTTCCCTAAGGGCAGAGTTAGGTCTAGGACGTTGGCCGATGTTGGTCCCACATATGTGGGCACATCTCCAACGTTCATCAAAACAAACTGAAAAAAATTTTGAGTCTAAGATTCTTCTCTTTTTATTTTTGAACGCAGAAAATCTGCAATTGTTTCCGTACGACGGCATATAGTTTGTCGAGATAGTGGCAGACTGTGTATTTCATCCGCTACATGCTGGCCCTCCAAGCCAACAAGAGGTAAAACAGATTCACACGTTTCATTAAAAAATATCCCATTTTCAAAGGGGCGGCCCTTTTTAGCCAATGCTAAGCTAATGGCTAATGTGGATTTTAAGTGGGCATCAGGCATACATTTGACATGATGTGGATAATTATTATTGACTAAATTAATTTTTCTTCGATTAATTCCGTCAAAATCTCTTTTTAATTTTTCTACAAATTTTATTCGGTCATCACCTACAATTGAATGGAGTTCGGCATGACAACTCTCGTAATGACGCTTCATATTGAACATTTTATTTAGCGTCACTCGATGGCAAACCATGCACTCCATTTCATTAAGAAGATTTATTGAAAATAAAAAAGAATGTGAATGTGAGCGCTCCATATTTATGCATACAATTCTCGCAGGGTAGTCAGATAATCAAGCGACGCACGTCTTGCTTTCTTGAATGTCGACAGCAGACTGGCTTCATTTTCTGTGCTCACCCGCTCTCACACTCAGAACTTCGGCTGTCGTCTGTGTAAAAACACGACTGACTTCGGCTCGTGGTAGCTATGCCTGGCCGGGTCTGGTTAACTGGCCGTTTGACTAGTGAGCAAATGCGAGTGTAAGGGTGCAGAGTATGTTATAGTCGGGCTTGACCGACTTTCTTTCTTGTTTTTCTTAAAGATGTCATAATTATGAAAAGTCACCAAAATTAATATGGGTCTGGAAAAAAACCTTTTTCTAAAACACTAACATTCATACAATAACAATTGCTATGCACTTTTATTTAAAAATATTCCATTAATCAGTAAAAAAAATAATTGGGCAATTCGGAAAACATTTATAGAAACCCCAAGCAAGAAAACATACAAGTTAGACTGCGGCTTTTTTTGTGGCGCTGGGTGTGAGTGTTCTAACCCACCTAGCATTTCGAAGATCATTAGGTGATTCCTCACCGTGGTGAGTCTTTTTTTTTTTGATGATTAAAAACAGATAAGTTTCATGTGCGATTTAAGGAAGACTAAAATGTGATTCATTAAAAAACGACTCGAAAACTCACAAATGACTCGAAAATAAGTCGAAACTGATCAGGAAAATCGGTTAAAAACGATTCTTCATGAAGAGTCGCGGCTAGGGTACCATTTTCTCCCGGCAAAGGTATCTTTTTAGTAAACTTAAGTCTAAATGTTTACAATTTACTGTTATTGATTAATAATAACTTATATTGTAGTGTGCGTGCTAATTCATTTGTAAGTCAGTTCTTGTGATGTGTTTGTTTTCGAGTAGTTCTAATTGTAAGGATTTTAACTCCTAGTTTTATGTTTTTCTAGTTTGTTAACTTTAGCGTGATTGTATTTTGTAGTTGTGAATTAATTAAGTTTTAAGATTAGTCCTAATTAAAGAAAGTATTTACATTTATAACTACAGGTGGGTGTAGGTTTGTGGGTAATAATAGGTGGATATGTTATAGCTAGATCCTTCGTTCAGCCAGATCGGTTGGGTGGATCCTAAGGAGTCTTCTTCTAGCCCTGATTCCATTGATCCTTCGTCTTCTGAGGAGTCTTCTTGAAAGGCTGTTTGGGTGGCATGCGACTTTATCCACGTATGTCGCCAACCATAGGAACCCCACAATCTTGCTCTATGTACCGTGTGCGTAAATAACACTCGGCACCTGTGATACGTCTGAGTATTCTAGCCTGGAAAACCCTTATTTTGTGCGGAAGGACTTCACCGTGTAGAAATTCTCCAGGACTAATGTCTCTTCTAAGCGTATGGGTGATGCAGGCGCACTTTTCCGGGCTTACAGAAATTTTCCACCGGCACGCCCAGTTCTCAAACTTCTTGCGGTACTCCTGCAGAGCATCAATTTCCCTGTAAATACACCCGTCTCTTGCCATGATAGCGGTGTCGTCAGCAAAGGTTGCGATTAGAAGGTCCTGCGAGGTAAAAAGGCTGTGCAGGGTTGAACCCAGCATGCTGTCTTGAGGTACTCCTGCTCGAATCCTCTACTTCTGGGATGCAAGGCCATCCTGGACCACTCTGAAGGTCCTGTCAGAGAGGAATTATTTAACCATTAAGAAGATTTGAGGATTGAGCGTTCCCTTGATCTTAGTGAGCAGGCCGTCATGCCAGATGCGGTCAAATGCCTGTTGAAAATCCAAGTACGCTGCCGCAACGTACTCCTTGACGTGGAATCCTTCAAGGACGAAGTTGACCCCTCTGTGTAGTTGTTCGGGCATTGGAATTATGGAATCTTCCGTTTTTCTGCTGGAGTTTCCAGTATTCTCCGCAGAAGACATTTCTCCAGCATTTTGCCAGAGGCTGGGAGAAGGCTTTTGGGTCTGTATGATTCCAAGTTGTCTGGGCTGTATTATAGATGAGCAACAAGAACAATATTGCCTTGCGTGGCTGTAGCTTTATTGTCCTATTGTCCAAATCGTCTTCTCCAGGAGCTTTGTGGTTTTTAAATGAGCCTATTGCACCTTTGTCTTCCTTCTGCCAGTTGATAGGTTTGGTTGGAGACGAACATAAAGTGAATCCTGAACCAATTGCAGTCTATTGCTCGATGCAGTGCTAAAGCTGTCCAACTTTGTATAGGTTATTTCCGTTGTGAAAGGTACTAACAGCCTCGATTGGCTTTGTTACATCCTTCTCTAGAATCCTCAATCTCTTAACACTGCTTGACTAATTTATAATTCGTGCTTTAAGCAATTAGCAGGCTCTGCACCGTTACTTAAATATCAAATTATATTCGCTTTGATCATAGTAAGCCTTGAGAGCATGCATTCGTTTAGCTCAAACATTTACACTCAACTAAATTTAGTTGTGCTTCGCTTTCGTTGCACAACAGATGTTTACTTTCAATTTTTATTCGGATTTAATTTTCGTTTTTTTTTTCTTCTTTAATACCTTTTTTAGTATCTTTTTCCGGTCTGATTTTTCGATCGGCGTCGTATTGTGGTAAGGCTGGGATGATACATTCAATTTCTTATTGTTGAGCGAAACCGACGAATTCGCCGCATACTTTAAAAAATTATCAAAGAAAATCCCCAAAACGCGAAAAAATGTTAAAAATCTAGTATTTTGTGTAATTTTTTGGTATGTTGAAATGCCAGGGTCACACTCAATGTACGTATCAGCTAGTTTTAATTTCCTTATTGACAGTGTCAGAAACGGTTGCTTTGTCTGGGACTCATCAGTTGATTATAAGAATAATCAACAAATATATCTTTTCTGGACATCCGCTGCAGACAACATCAATTCTGAATATGTGGTTTCCGCATTCTTCAATGGCCGAATTTTGAAATGTTTGCCTAAAAATATTTGTGAACATAATATTTATTTTTCAAACAACTTTCTTTTGTTGTACCATCAACTGCGCCAATACAACTGAAAAAATCGCTGGCTATGCTCTCCCAGTCTTGGGCATTTTATAGTGCAAGAGATATTGGCTACTGGACCCTAACATGGAACTGCAAACTCTATTAAGATTCACCTAATATGAGTGAGACAGTCATCCATATCTGTGGATAGGTAGCGTCGGCGTGATCCGGACTCATTCTTTAATATGTTTGTGGCTAAAACCTTCCGGATAATTTCTCTATCACCAAAAGGCAATATGCCTTGGATATTTAATTTAAATATACCGTCTGTTTCTTTTTGAAGAAAACATCCTTTTTTATTCTTTCGCGATTTTATTTTAAGCAATGAAATAATTATAATATTTAATAACGATATGGAAATCTCCTAGATTTTACCATATCCATTAAATGTCAACCGAGTTGTTACGAATATTGAATCTAGTAGAATTCAATAATACTTTGTCTCGCTCACACCAACGACGTTTCCATACTAACAAAAAATTGTGAAAATTATGAATGTGTCATCCCAGCCTAATATTTTTTAGTTTAGTTTCCGCCAAGTCGTCCTGTAGGATTCCAGTTCATTTGGTGGCTTCCCTGGCTTGTGTAGCATTATTATATAGACTCGAAAATTACTCGTGCATTTGCTCAAAATGTAATTCATTAAAAATCGACTCGAAAAAGACTCGCAAATTACTCGAAAATGAGTCGAAACGGGCTAAAAACGACTTTATGAAAAGTCGCGGCTAGGGTACCATTTTCTCCCGACAAAAGTTTCATTTATGATCAGAAAACGAGCGCATTTATGACTATTTTAATCAGACTGAGGACTCGAGTGTGATCTGAAATTTCATAAAATGCTTGTTGGGAAAGTGTTTCAAAAGTGCCTGGTCTTTGAACATACCCAGCCAGCATTTTATGAAGTTTCTGATCACATTTGAATCTTTTTTGAGTCCTCTGTCCGATTCAAATAGTCATAAGTAATACTGTAGCAGGTACACCCGTTATGGTACACATATACACATACCCCACACTGTACATACTCACATACCCTATGCTGTACATACTCACATACCCTATGCTGTACACACTCGCATATCCCATGCGGTACATACATATATCACATACTCTTAGCTTTACACATGCTTCGCACTGGATACAGACACACTAACACTAATGTAACTTAGGCTAAGCGCAGCCGAACGCATCAAATAAAGATCAACCAAATATTCCAACCATTTACGAGTCTTTTTCTAGTCGTACTTCAATAAATCTCGTTTTGAGCACATCCATGAGTTATTTTGGAGTCTTCTATAAATCGGACATTAATTTAATCTCTTTAATCTTCAAAAGAGCTTAAAAAGGACTCATCAGGCCGATTCTTGTTAAAACGAGAGCGTAAGTTAAAGTCGGCTCTAACCGACTTCGATATACCCGTTACTCATGGAAACAAATGTTTAATAGCCTTACTGTATGCCTGAGGTGGGTCAGCCGAAAAGTATGCAACATTTTTTAACTCGTCTCTCTCTCTCTCTCTCTCTCTCTCTCTCACTAAGATTGCTGCTGAACGCAATGCTTAGGTTATGAGTGGGGTGGGTGGTGGGTGTTAACTGATCGTTTTTTGCTCATAACTTGAGTATCGTTCATCCGATCTTTATCATTTCTTCAGCAAATCGATAAATAATTTTAAGAACTAGATATCTCTAGAAAGTACGAACCATCTATCATCAAAACTGTAGGAGATATGACGTTTTTTCCAAATTGCGGGGGCGTGAGGGGGCGTGGCAAAAATTGAAAATAAACTTGATCTGCGTGCAGACAATAGGAGTCTACATTTCAAATTTGGTTGCTCTAGCTCTTCTAGTCTCTGAGATCTAGGTGTTCATACAGACGGACGGACGGACGGACGGACGGACAGACGGACAGACGGACAGACGGACATGGCTATATCGACTCGGCTGTTGATGCTGATCAAGAATATATATACTTTATATGGTCGGAAATGATTCCTTCTGCCTGTTACATACATTTGCACGACTTTAGTAGACCCTTTTACTCTACGAGTAACGGGTATAATGATCTTCCAAATGCATTTGCTTTCCCCTTTTCTGACTATACTTATGTTTTTCTATCTTCTCGAAATCGCAATATGGATTGGATTTCAAAAAAGCATTTTTAATTATCAACTCAAGCGATTTTGTACTTTACTATAAAATAGTTTTTTTTCGGTCATAATATTGAGAAAACAAGAAAATATCTTAAACGAGAGCGTAAGTTAAAGTCGGCTCTAACCGACTTCGATATACCCGTTACTCATGGAAACAAATGTTTAATAGCCTTCCTGTGTGCCTGAGGTGTCTCTCTCTCTCTCTCTCTCTCTCTCTCTCTCTCTCTCTCTCTCTCACTAAGATTGCTGCTGAACGCAATGCTTAGGTTATGGGTGGGGTGGGTGGTGGGAGTTAACTGACCGTTTTTTGGTCATAACTTGAGTATCGTTCATCCGATCTTTATCATTCCTTCAGCAAATCGATAAATAATTTTGAGTACTAGATATCTCTAGAAAGTACGAACCATCTATCATCAAAACTGTAGGAGATATGACGTTTTTTCCAAATTGCGGGGGCGTGAGGGGGCGTGGCAAAAATTGAAAATAAACTTGATCTGCGTGCAGACAATAGGAGTCTACATTTCAAATTTGGTTGCTCTAGCTCTTCTAGTCTCTGAGATCTAGGTGTTCATACAGACGGACGGACAGACGGACAGACGGACATGGCTATATCGACTCGGCTGTTGATACTGATCAAGAATATATATACTTTATATGGTCGGAAATGATTCCTTCTGCCTGTTACATACATTTGCACGACTTTAGTATACCCTTTTACTCTACGAGTAACGGGTATAAAAATTGACTTAAATGATTGTTTGAACCGAACCTTTTCTTTGTATACAGAGAGTTCGGTTCGGGGGCTCAAATATTTGAAAGGTTCGGTTCGAACCGGTTCACAAAGGTCTTACTCAGTCCGGTGCTAGACAATTAATGTAAGGTCTAACATTTCCTATAAACATTTTATGTATCAATCTAGTTGTCCTGCCATAAATTTTAATTCCTTTTTTCGGGATTAACCGGCTGTAACTTTGTCCATCCAGCTGATTATAATGCATCAAAATTTGTGAAAATAGAAGAGCCCTTAGGCTACATGGTAAAGTGGTTGTAATTAAAATTCAACCACCGCAATGGCTTGTACACGACGATTGAGTGTGAAAAAGTTGCCATAATTTGATGAAAATTACTCTTCAATAGCCTATTCCGACGCTTTTAGGTTTGCTGATGCTGCCCCTATGATTTTTTTAGGCTGTATTAATATGTATACTTTCGGATAAAACTCATAAATACAGATATTTTTGCTCGGTGTAACCTCCATATTTGTCCGCGATATCTTGAAAACAAGAGCTGATGGGCAGAAACCGAAACCAGTTTTGGAATCAGTACACAAAACTGGAACAGAATTTAATTCAAAGAAGGCTGGACCTCACAAAAGTGATCATTTTATTGGCCTGTGTTATAGATGGTAAAATTTCAAACAAGAAAAATAGAAGAAAGCTTACTTGTGTTCGACCGAAGTTTACATACCCTTGTTGCTTGTAAAATTTATATAAATTAAGGTTTTAAATGATTTTCATCGAACATTTTTTGCAGAGCTATTTCCCAAACTCAGCAAAAGATGGGGCCCCTACTTTGACCATTTGCTTGCGAGTTTATTATATGATATATTCTTCAGATTTGGATCAAACTTCCCAAAATTGTGTGGAAACCGATAATATTCATAACTTGAAAGTATAAAGACGTTTCTGTTGAGAACAAAAAAGTTTTTCTCACTAGAACTACTTGTTCGAACGATCGTTCCTATTAGCCTTTTTACACTGAGCAGATCTAACATCCCACATCATGAGTTAAAATGCTTAATAACTATTTGCTATGCCAACATTTGTAAATTTTTGTTTTGCCAAAATAATAATTAGGTTGGTGTCTAATAGGACCACCCAACTAAGATGACCAATTTTGTCACGGCAAATGTTTATGAAGTGGGATGTTAGATGTGCTTAGTGTAATAAGCCTATTAGGCCGCTATAATCTATAGTCATCCGATTTGGATCAAACTTGGCAGAATTGTGTGAAAGCATATAATATTGACCAGTAACAGGATTGGAAACGATAGCATTGAAAACAAAAAAGTTTTTCCTACTAAGACTTTTTTTCAGAACTATCTTTTGTAGGGCTTTTGTACTATATAGTTGTCCGATTTTAATCAAACTTGGTGAAATTATGTAAAAGCATAGAAAACTAATAAACACGAGGTTTGGAGACTTTCGCGTTACAGACAAGAAAGTGTTTCTCACTACTTTTTCGACCGATAGTTCCTATGGCAGCTGAATGCTGTAGTCATCCGATCCATCCGGTTCCGATTAATGTGCAGCGTCTTTATACCAAAAGACTTCGTGCAAAGTTTGGTTAAGATAGCTTTTAAATTGATGGAGGAGATCTCATGGACGCGTTTTTTCACTTGTGAAAAGCTGCTTCAACGGCACAAAATAAAGTGATTTTTGCATCGTATTGTGACTGGTGATGAAAAATGGATTCATAATTATAACTCCAAGCTCAAACAAGAAATAAAAATAGAGGAAATCTAACTTCGGCTAGACCGAAGTTTTTATACCCTTGTACCTTGTATGGTTCATATAAATTAGTAGCCTGATTCCACTGACACAAATATGTACATTCGGCCAAATGTACACATTTTTGACAAGGCCTCCTATATACATTTTCTACACCCAATTTCAATGGCAGCTATACTATATAGTTGTCCTATCAAACTTGATGGAATTATGTGAAAGCATAGAAAATTTATAAATACGAGGTATCAGGACGTTTGCGTTGAAGACAAAAAAGTTTTTCTCACTAAATCATCATTTTCGGCCGATGGTTCCTATGGCAGCTATATGATATAGTCATCTAATCCGGCCGGTTCCGACAAATGTGCGGCGTATTTGTACCAAAAGACTTCGTGCAACGTTTGGTTAAGATAGCTTTAAAACTGACGGAGGAGATAGCATAGAAACAGACGGGCATGGCTATATCAACTCAGCTCGTCATGCTGATCAAGAATATATATACTTTATGTGGTCGGAGATGCTTCGTTCTATGCGTTACAAACATCTCGACAATTTTAATATACCCTGTACAAGGGTATAAAAATTGTCTGTACCCCCCAAAGTTTGTATATATTTGATCAACTTAATTCAGAAGCCACAAATAAATCGATAAATAATCTTGATTACTAAATATCTTCAGAAGGTTCAAACCATCTTTCTAAAAAAAATGTGGGAAATATTACGTTTTTTTCAAATTGCGGGGGCGGGTGAGTATAAGAAGTATATGTATGTCCCATACATGTCAAACCTCTAGCTCTTACCATCTTAGAGATCTCTTCGTTCATACGAATAGACATAGCGACTCGGCTGTGGATGCTGATCATATAAATACTTTATAGCAGCGATGAGCAGCCTCATAGCCCTTCTTACCCGCGCAACCCGGCCCGTTATTTACTCAAACCAACAACGTAATAGATTTACAACGCAATTTACAACAAACACGCGCTGATCGAAAGCAAACGATGAAAAACAAGTGAGAAAGTCAGTCAAGCCTGTACCAGTTAATGCCGTCGCTCGCATTTGCTCGCTCGTTAGTTTCTCTCTCCCTGTCTCTCCCAAAGATTGTGTTTGTATGAATACTGCGGTGGTTGGCAGGAACTGGAGGGTGGGGGGTGCCGGTTAACTTTTTTTGCTCATAACTTGTGTATCGTTCATCCGATCTTTATCATTCCTTCAGCAAATCGATAAATAATTTTGATTTTCTAGATTTCTCTCGAAGGTACGAACAATCTATCATCAAAACTGTAGGAAATATGATGTTTTTTCCAAATTGCATGGCAAAAATTGAAAATAAACTTGTTCTGCCTGGAAGTATAATGAGTTTTTGTCCCAAACATGTCAAACCTCCATTCTCTTACCATATCTGAGACCTCGTCGTTCATACGGACGGTCAGACGGACGGACGGACAAACGGACATGGGGCTATATCGACTCGGCTGTTGATGCTGACCAAGAATGTATATACTTTATAGGGTCGGAGATGATTCCTTCTTTCTGTTACGTACTTTTGCACAAACTTAATATACTCTGTGTACCTTTGGAACAGCGTATAAAAATCAAACGAGCCGACGCACAGTCACATAATTTAGTTACATAATTTTCTTTGCGCCATTTATATGAACTATTTGGGGAATTCAAACTTGAGAATTACAAGTAGTCTGATGTTCTTAGGCAGATGGTAGATTCAATTCCATACAAGTAGTATCGTAGAAGGCTTTTCGCAACCGGTAGAGAAGACGTTCCAATTGTGTTCAGACCAAGGGTCCCGAGTTCGAATCCCTGCAGAGTAAGTAAATATTTTTTAATACAATTTAATATAATTCGATGTTTTTCAGAGTCCAACTGGTGGTGGCTTCAATGGGGGATTCCTACTCTTGATTCAGAACAAACTAATAAGATTAAAAATTTATTTAAAAAAAAAACAAATTTTAATATTTTCATATTTAAATTAAAGCGTACACACTGAATCAATGTTGAAAATGTGAAAGTCAAAGTGTAAATATTGAAATTTCAGAGCATTTTTCCCTCAGTGTATTTTTGTTATGTAAATGTTACAGCCGCCTAAACTTAGTCAATTTTTCGCAATCCGAAAAATTCATAAATTTTGGTTTATTAATTTATCACTTCGGCTATAATCATATCTTCGGCTATAATGGGCATTTTTAAATTGTTAAAGTTTTCTTGGAAAGGTGTAGTATTTCTATTATTTTACCTATTTTTAAACTTTCCGAGGCTAACAAAAGTTGTCTTCAAAAGTCTTCAAAAATTTATTGCTTCATTTTGCAGTCTAATATGTCCCCTTTAAGGAAAATATCATTAGCCGAAACCGATCGAGACTCAACTCGAGAAAAAGTACCTGGTGTGAAAAAAGTCGAGGTTTGTTTGTATACGCCTTAGGCCGTTCGCGCACGGCTCGTATTGTCATTATATCGTGTGCAACGTGATGTTCGAGATGTATACGAATCAATTTCGCAAGGAAAAACCGCTCACGACTCGTACGCTCAATCGTCGTTACATGCATGCAGCATAACGAATATCTTCAATTTTATATTTTTCTTGAAAATGTATAAAACAATTAAAATTTTGTATAGGAGCTATATCTAAATGTTGTCCGATTGGCTTTTAACTTAAAATATGGAAACAAAAAAAAAAAATTATTTAAAACATTTATTTACACAAATTCAAAATAATGATTTTCAAAAATATTTACAAAAAATGCGAATTTTTCTATAAAAAGTATGAAAAAATATTGATTTTGTATGGGAGCTATATCTAAATTATGTCCGATTGGCTCAAAACTTAGTAGATATCTGGAAACAAATCAATTTTGAAATCTTGTCAAAATACTTATGCCAACCTCCATTTTGCACATTTTGATTTATATTTTCTAACCCAAGCAGCTGATTGTGTACTACTTACGATTTATTAAAAGCTTATTTTTATACCAGTATCCGATAAAACTTTCAAAATTTTAGGATTTTTTGTTAATAAGTTACAATGGTTTATAAATGAAATTATTTTTGTTAAAATAATTGTGCCCACTAGTGTACTTTAAAAAACGAATTTGTAACAAATTTTTCACAATAAAGCGTCAAACTTGAAAAATCCTTTAAAACTTTTTTGTACAGGTAATACTAGAATTTTCTTTTAGAGTAGTTTTTCAATGCTGAACTCGAAAATCGATTTCAAACATTTTTTTATGCGAACGATTTTTCTAATATTAGTTTTTGTTTTAAAATCGGTTTAGTAGTTTGAATACAACGGGCAAAGTGGCAAAGAAAATCTATGGTTAAATACAGTAGCTGGATCAAGTTGAGTGGAGTTTGGGGTTAGGAGTCCGGACGGAAATAATTTTAAAATCCTGGGCACCACCCGGAATTAATTCATGTTTCCGAAAAGTTTTTAACTTAAATTCAAATATTTCAATATAATTTTCAATGGAAGCCAAGGGATTAGAATTTCGCAGCGTTAAAATAACTGCTGCATCGAAACAGAATGGAATTCACAAGTGAGTCGGCTGAGCCGGTAGTTGAGGAACTGTTTCCGAAAACTGTTCTCAGTGGAACTTAAGAGTGGGGGAGATAGTTTGTTCAAATCTTTTTAGAATCGAATAGTGGAGTTGAAAATTTGAAGTTGATCAGCGTGGGGGAACTTTGGCTGCTGCTACATTTATGTGTGAAGAAAAATTATTGCAAGTAAAATTTAAGGAAAATAAAGTTAAATTATAATAGTTAAGTGAGCAAAAAGGAGCACTTTTCAAGACGAGAAAAACTTGGAGAGTCCATCTAGGGGGGCTAAAGGAGTAGTCGGAACTACCCGAATTTTTGGTTTGCCCATAGAAACCATTTAACCAGTGGATGACCAAGTTGGAGACGTCCCGCGAAAACAGGAAAGCGTTTGGCCACCGGAGGCTCAGCGTGGAGATTGGCCACATAACTCCGGGTGGCCCAGTTTTCTTGGTCGGGGGTCCGAAAGCACACCGGCTGGGTTTTAGGTTAACTAATGCTGAGTTTACATTGGGGCACAGTGCGGCACGTTTCAGGGTCACAGTGGCACAGCGCAATGTGTACGGCCAATGCCTTGGCACAGAAATCGTGTGTTTCAGAAACGAGTACTTTTCAATGTGAACACAAGTACATACTCGTTTGGCGTTACAGTGGTTCTGTGACCGAGGCGGGCACGTTTGCGCCCACAATTAATTGATCAGCTGATTTAATGAGTTAGCTCAAAATTAGCTCATTTGAACTATTTTTACTGTGCCAGCACATCGCCCATGGTCGTTTTCTTGTCACATTGCGATAACTTTTTATTTTGTTTTCGACTTAAAAATTTTGATAAAGGTATATATGCGTTATTTTTTGTGCTTTCGTGTATTTTTTTAATTGAAATTAAATTAAATTTTTTTAGCCGCAAGAAATTAATGCGCGAAACGCAACAGAGCTAGTGTCGTGTGCTGTTATTGCGTTGTGGGTGCTGGAGGAAGATGAAGATAATGATGAACCCAAGGCATGATGAATGATGAACTCGAGGGAAAGAAGGAACGTTTGCCAAGCTGAATGCAGAATTGCGAAGTATTCCGCACAAATTTATAAATTATGTGCGCTTGGATGCAGCCACTTTCGATCAGCTCTTTTGTTGGGATAAGTAGACGGCCACGTTTCGTGAGCCCATTTCACCTGGCGATAGACTAGCAGTGACACTGCGCTATAGGGCTTTAGGATACAGCATGACATCCCTCTCATACAAGTTTAGAATGACTTGTATGTGCGGCTTGAGTAGCATCGGTTGGCCGTGTAGCTTGAGTTGCCTCAGTTAGGCCGAAGCCTCATACACTGCTCGCCACTTGAATAGGACACCCTGTATGCTCTCTTTAAAACTGCTCGTAACTCGAAAACGAAATGGTAGAATAACGGTATTTCTTGCATATTATCTTTGTGCAAGCATTCTTCGCTCTTTCTGGTATATTCCAAGTTTTGGAATAGAATCGTTATAAAGTTGTTTGCACTTTATGTGAGCATTCGCAAAAATTCAATGGAATTTTTGCGCCACTTGAATAGAACATGCATTTTATTTGGTCGGTATCGTTGACACGTGCACACAAATTTTGGTTTACTTAAACTTTTTGCTTTAATTGAAGTGTATATAAAATTAATAAAAATTAAAATGGGGCGTGGCACTTCATTATCTGAGTCGGAGAAAGGAAAAATCCAAGCTTACAAGGATTCTGGCCTTTCTATTGCCAAAATAGCAAAAAAAAAATGGACAGGAGCCGTCACGCCATAACAAATTTTTTAAATAATGAGGCTAATTATGGTAAAAACATGAAGGGCCGCACCCACAGTGTGCTTACCATCGCGGACAAGCGACTTATATTAAGAGAAGCTTCCAATTCGCACGACTCTTTGGCCAAGATAAGGGAAAAATGCAACGTTAAAGCAAGTTTGACAACCATGCGTCGTGTTATTAATAATGCTACACACCTGAAGAGACTAAAAATCAAGAAGAAGCCACCTCTTAACCCGGCTCGGAAGTTACAACGCTTTGATTTCGAGCGCGCACATGTCACCTGGACTTCGGAGTGGCAACGTGTTGTCTTTTCGGACGAAAAAAAATTTAATTTGGAGGGCCTCGATGGCTACAGCTACTATTTTCATGATCTTCGAAAAGAACCACACCATCTTGATAAGTTGCACAGCAGTGCTGAAGGTATTATGGTATGGGGGGCCATTTCCTACTATGGCACCTGTGAGCTTAAATTTATTCCAACCACCATGAATGCGTTGTGTTATAATGGTATATTGAAAGAGGCCTTTCCACACTTCCAAACTCTTTTGGCAAATCTAAAATGTATTTATCAACATGATAATGCTCCTATACATACGGCCCGGATTGTTAAATCGTATATAGCGAGCCAAAACGTGGAGTTATTAACCTGGCCACCCTATTCACCGGACTTGAATATCATTGAGAACACGTGAAGTATATGGATCAGGTCAGCAATATTCGAGCGTTCCCGAACTAATAGCAGCTATCAAATTATCATGGGGCTCGATATCGTTGAATTATTTGGGAAAATTGTATGCATCCCTTCCAGACCGAATGTGTGAGGTTTTGGAGAAAAAAGGAGGCTCAACACACTATTAAAAACTTTTTTTGGTTTAAAAACATGTTAGTAATTTCTTATTTTAGTAATATTGTTATTTGAAAAGGATTGAAATATTCTTAAATGGTTTTTAGATAAAGTGGCCTATTCAAGTGGTGCAAAATGAAGATTCCAAAATTTGTTACTTATTGGTTAACAATGTTTTTTGTATACTTACAACTTTTGAATAATTTTGTAATTTTCGTCTAATTACTGCATTTAAATAAACTTTATAAGAAAACAAAAATTATTTTCCTAGATGGCTTGGTTTAGCAGCAATTAACTATAGAAAATCGACTTTAGAGGTGTCCTATTCAAGTGGCGAGCAGTGTATTACCAAGTAGGACCTTCTTCTGCATGTTTGTTAACACCCTGTTAACACCTATTAGCAACTCCAAAGCCAAGTCCGGATGCAAAAATATCAATAAAATTTCAATTACATGCTGGCTGCATTTGTATTGAATTGCAAACTCACACGAAATGTGTTTCGCAAGCTGTTCCACTTGCTTGGTGACGCCAAGCTGATCGGCAACGCTGCTCCAGCTAGACTTCTTGCCATCGCGATTTTTATAATTGACGCTGGTCATGTTCCAGAGGCATTCCGGCTTCAATAAGCTAAGGGATCATATCGGCATTCCACTGCATGGCCACACGGCGGTCGCGAATATTAATGTTTGCTTTATTCATTTTTTTCGATCTTTCTTTTTTGGATTGTTGTTCTTATTGTATTGTGGATCTGGCTCAGTGCTCATGAACTCGCCCAATGCTCACTTTTGTGCGCAATGTGACCTCTGTGACGACAACTAGAAGCGTTCACATCAAAAGTACTCATTTGGCTGGTCACAGCGCTGTGACCAACAATTTCTGTGCCGCCAATGTGAACACTTTTGACTTCTGGGTACTTTCGGCACAGAGGATCACAGACGACACGGACACAGTGTGACGCTATGTTAACCTAGCCTTATTGTTTAGATTAAGTGAAAATTATCCGTCTTGTCCAATAAACTCGAGCTAAGTAGGATGACAGGGCCAATAATCAAGAAAATTATAACGTTATGAAAGAAAATCCAAATGTGTAATGAGAAGTTTTGTGTTGGATGAGATGGGGGTGTAAAAGTTCCAGCCAAACCTGAACATGGGGATTAGGAAAGATCATCGGAGTCTAGTCCAAGGAGGGTGGAACACGCTGGACAGAAGACACCAAACTGTTGTGTCCGGACTCCGGAATATACATTTTTTGTGTTAGATCCGTTCAATCTGGGCATCGAGGTCAATCACACCCCATAGTAAGCCGCAAGCTAGCCGGCGATGGGTGCTCCAGAATCCAGAAAAAGGTCGGATCCTTACAAACTATGGGCTCGTACTCGGGAGAGGAATAATTTCAGAATTCAGCATTGAACTGAAACATTTAAAGGTGAGGATTGACACCGTGATTCATTTGAATATAAATTTTTGTGACGGGATCGCTTCAGGGACGGAATATATGTGAAATAGGAATTGGGAATGGAAAATCATATTCGAGACCATCTCTACCATCAGTAAAGACCCGATAATTGCCTAACGCGTTTAAGAACGAATTTCCTCCGTTTGTGGTCGGTCACACATTTATTTATAAATAAACCAGAACTCCATCGACATCGACCTCGCTCTGACATCACGTAGAATAGCTTGGATGCCTTGATATTCGAGTCAGAGAAACCTCCATTCAAAACACAAAGCAGCTATATCATGACGACAGCTGTGCTGGGCGGTGGCATCAGTGGCCTCTCCGCCGGCTATTACCTATTGCGCCGGTTTGGCAAACCGTTGACCATCTACGAGGCCTCGCCCCGTGTGGGCGGCTGGATACGTAGCGAACGGCACAGGGATCGTGGATTTCTATTCGAGAGTGGACCACGCACCATACGCCCCGTGGGCCTGCCAGGTGCGAACACATTGGAGTTGGTGGAGGAACTGAAGCTGCCCATTCGGCCCATACCGCGCTCACATGTGGCTGCCCAGAATCGTATGCTCTATGCCAAGGGTCAGCTGTGTCTGCTGCCGAGCAGTGCGAAGGGTTTATTTGGCACTAAGCCACCATTCACCAAACCACTGTACCGGGCTCTCATCCATGATATACTTGCGCAATCCACTCTGGCTAAGAATGAGGATGAGTCCATCTATAGCTTTGCCGAACGTCGCTTTGGCAAGGAGATAGCCGATTATGCCATCAGTCCCATGATCTGTGGTATTTGTGCCGGCGATGCGAGAGAGATTAGTGTGCGTTTTCTCATGGACAGCCTCTTCGAGAAGGAGCAGAAATATGGCGGAGTGCTCAAGGGAGTGCTATATGCCCGCTTGAAGGACAAGGTGGATAAGAACTCCCCGGGCTTGTTTGCCCAAGAGCAATCAAAGTTATATGCACAATCACTGCAGGAGAAGTGGGCCATGTACAGCGTAGAGGATGGCTTAGAGCAAATGCCTCGTGCCTTGCGTAAATACTTGGGCGAGCACAATGTCAATGTGCAATTAAGTAATGCCTGTCAAAATTTAAGCTTCAACGGAAATGAAGCCAGACTTAGTCTAAAAGATGCGGATGTGCCAGTGGATCATGTGATCAGCTCATTGCCCGCTCATCGTTTGGCCGCCCTGGTCAAACCTCAACACCCCTCGCTGTGTGCTCAACTTTTGGAAATTCCCTATGTGGATGTGGTGGTAGTGAATGTGCAGTATGAGGGCGATCATTTGCTGAAACAGAAGGGCTTTGGTCTATTGGTGCCACCCGTGGAGCAATTGCCCATTTTGGGTATCATCTTTGACAGCTGCTGCTTTGATATGTCGGGAAACACCGTGCTCACGGTCATGATGGGTGGTCACTGGTTTGATCAATGGTTTGGCAATCAACCCAGCCCAAAGAAATTACTGGACACAGCCATGCAGTATGTGCAACAGATGCTAAACATTAAGGAGGAGCCCAAGTTCAGTCGGGTGCACACGCTCCACAAGTGCATACCCCAGTATACAGTGGGCCATAAGCGGCGGGTGGAGAACATACGCAAGTACATCAAGGACTACAAACTGCCTTTATCCCTGTGCGGAGCCGCCTACGATGGCGTGGGCATCAATGATGTCATCTTGTCAGCCCGTCGACAAGTGGAGGCCATCAGGAGTTAAATTCCATATTTGTTAAATATTCTTTTTCCTACATATATGTATGTATGTATATTTAAGCTGACTTGTGATTCCTTTTTGTACATAAAAATTCCATTGTCCAACCGTTTGTATGCGCGTCGTCAGTTTTATTTACCAAAGCCACCCAGACAGGGCGGACTCTTCTCCGGCTCTTGCTTGGGCTCCCATTGTTGTGGTGTCCTGGCCTCAATGGACAGGGCATGCATAAACTCAAAGCCGGCTGCTTGGAGTGCCTTCTTTATTGTATCATTGACCAGACGATGACGCTAAAATCAATTTCATTTTAAATTAAAATTGTTTGCCACCTGAATCCACCTCTCTCTACCAACTGACCTTAATCAACGTGAGATCATTAAACTTCTCGGATACCACCAGCACTCGGAAATGAGACTCGGATCTCTTGGGTACATTATGCATGGGCGATTCATTGATAACTTCCAGATGAACCGGCTTCAGTTCTGTGTTCAGCGCCTTTCGCATGGCGCTCTCTATGGGTGGATATTGTGCTTCCTGCGACATGGCTGCTTTGGTGAATGTGTTGGCTAGCGTACCGCTTGTATAGAGCAGTTGAAGTTGATTTAGTTTCTGTGCAGGTGCACAAACTCCAGCCAGACGACGAAGTGTTGATTGAAACATAATTTCCAGTAGCAGAAGCGACCGCTCAGCTGTTTGCACGAAAATTACATAAACAAACGTGACAGCTGCGAATATTATCGATATCGAAAATAATAGAGCTCTGTTAAATTTAACAGTGACTTTAACGCCCTCGAGGCGGAAGATTCAAATCCAACAACGTTAGCGACAGTTGCAGACGAGTCAGTTACTCCAACGTCAGTACCCAGGTGGATGCTCCTCGACATTCAACCATGTGGTATTCCATACTCCAAACGCTACCGTATCCGAGGTTAGGATTCCGCTATCAACAGTTCAACCGCTAATCTTCAATCCACCGCTACTCCAGCTGTGGTAGGAGAAACCACAAGGGTCAAGGCATACCCTTCTGTACAACAACTATGTACAACTACAGTAGACTTTTCTACATCTACATCCACACAGCCACATACAGTCAGCCACAGATCAGCCAAATCCCTTCTTTACTACAGCTCCTGAACTAGCGCGGAACTGCAGAGGACTTCTACATTTTCAAACTTTCCGCTTTGCCAGTTTTACCTCCCTAGCACGTTATTGCTCCCCCACCTTCGGCCATAGAGTTTTGAAAATTTGCTGAGCGCAACCCAGCAAGCGACAATGCAGCAACGCCTACACAAAAAAAGAATACTTGTGGATGATCCATCGAATGATTTCGGTATCCATTTGGACTAGATAGTTTTAATTTGGTTTAAAGTATATTAATAATATCCATTTAATGTTAAATGGATCTTAGATTTTCATCCAATGGAGCTGAAAATCTTCCAAATTATATGAAAAATGCGGATGTTATAATATCAAATAAAGGATATGATAAAACTATCCATTCCAAATGGATCTTAAACTTTTTCAACGCTGTCTGCAACTTATATGATAAGGTACACCAAGGCATGACAGCTTCTGTCCAGAAAGTTACATCCTAGCAAAGCACTGTTGCCATTTTAGCTATTTAGTTGCTAGCGTTGATTGAAAAGGTACTCATTTTTCTTACCTAGGTAAGGTACAAGGTAAATGTCAAAAAATATACCTACATAAGGTAAATTTCCAGTGCCTTGGTAAAGGTACAAAAAAGGTACTTTTTAATAAGCCTTTTAAGTCATGGTTTATCCAACACCACTTTGAGGATTCCTCAAAATTTCAGCAAAGGTGTACTGAAAAAGAACTAAAGATTCTCAAGAATCAGTAATACAATTCTGTATTCCGAGTTCCCCAAAAATTATACAGGGACATTCACTTTTTTTAGGATCAACATTATTATTATAAGTTATTAGCTCAAAGCTATGTAATTTTAATAGTCACACCAACGATCCCAAATTGGAAAAATTATGATATTAGATTAGTTTCCCACACAGACAATCATTTGAAATTAAGTTCTCATTCAAATGAAAGTAACTTCTACCTATCTTTTTGACAAGGTAAATAATAATTTGGACCTAGGTAAAGTAAAAGGTACTGGAATTTAAAAATATAGAGGTAAGGTACAAGGTACACAAAATAATTATATAGGTATGTACCAAGGTACTTTCTAGCACTGGTTGCTAGATCTTGCACTTTTGAAAGTGGAAATGGTATTAATTTTTTGAAATCTGGCAATTTTTAAATTACGATTAGCTATGTTGAGCTATTTTGTTACTTTTGAGTCGTAGTGGAAAATAGTACCTAAATATTCGGTTTGAAACCTGAGCAATCTATCCTACAGAACTAGATTTAGTTATTTGCTTTGCTATTACATTATCGTCAGAGAGTCTCTTTAGAGACATATGACAAGTGTAAAGGCAGCTTAATCAAATACAACAGGTACTATTTCATCAAAGAAAGCTAAATATTTAGAGATATTTGATTTGCTATTACACTATAGGCAGCTTTACACTTGTCATATATCTCTCTGACGATAGTGTGATAGCAAATCAAATAACTCTAAATATTTGGAAAGTTTAGTTTTTTTTTGATGTAATTTGACAGATTCAATTTGATAAGAGTTTCTCTTTAGAGAATTTTGACAACCGACTATTTAGAGATATGTGACAAGTGTAAAGGCAGCTTAAGTTTTGACTTTTAGTAACTTTTTATAGCCACTTTTTTTATTTTTAGCTTTTTTTGTCAATTATTAAAGCTGCCTTTACACTTGTCATATACCTCTAAAGAGACTCTCAGACGATAATGTAATACAGAGTTCCCCAAGCAGAGAGCTCGAAAACTGTGTCTATCTCTAACACACAGTGATGCATGACTTCGGCAAGCATTCGGTGTGATTTGGCGAGTATGTTCGTGCCCCTGGGGCTATCGCTGGGGAACTCTGATGTATTAGCAAGACAAATAAAGCTGCCTTTACACTTGTCATATATCTCTAAAGAGACTCTCTGACAATAGTGTAATAGCAAATTATATATCTCTAAATATTTTCAAAATTTAGCCTTCTTTGATGTAATTCGACAGGTTCAATTTGATAAGAGTTTCTCTTTAGAGAATTTTGACAACCGACTATTTAGAGATATATGACAAGTGAATAGTGCATTGCACATTATTTGTTCCTATATTCCGCCCCACAATCCAATACCACAATTTACTCCTGTCACCTTTCTGCCATCAAGTCGGTTTATTTGCTGCTATCAAACAGTGACCTATGGATTGTTGTTGGCGACTTAAACTTTCTTGAAAATGTGTGGTCATCAAATACAGAATCAAATGCGCTCTTAGCTTCGAAATCCCATGATTTTGTCCTCCTATTCGCTCCTCAAAAAACAGATCTTTTGATGTAATTTGTTTGTTCTTACAGGGGACCCCTTTCATAATACAATGGATCTTACCATTGATTTGCCCTCTCGCTTATGTTCTGATTCAATAAATTCGACATCTGAAACCCACTGTTTTCAAAAAGCTGTTTTTTTTAAAGCTTAATTCTTCATTGTACACTTGTACTAATATTGATGTTGCCTTGAATTCGCTTTTTGATGTTTGTCTTGGTTTAAATTGGTTGAAAACAGGGCTGCAAACCCAAAAATGTTTTGGATCCTTCGGTTTGCAGGTTCGAACCAAAATTTACCAACGGTTAAGGTTCAGAAATTTGAGGTTCGATTTCGGGCTTTGGTTTTGGTTCGGACCTTGGTTCGTTGCACGTTTTACCCAATATATATTATATATAAAATTACAATATAATAGGGATACACCTGACGTATAAATACATTGTAAGACGTCGATTATAATTGCCGTGAGATTGGAGCTCGTGTGCTGGATATGGACTTCCTTCATTGCTAGTGTATAAATCTTCAGTCCGACCTTTAAACAAAATTCTGACATTTATGCCAATTATCGAGCGGTCTAGATGACTGACACAATGGGCGAAAAGAAAAGAATTATGCATCGAATAGTTTCTGCTGTTGGAGGAAGCAGTATCACTTTAAAGTAGCGTACTATTTCTTTGATACATGCTCCTGTATCATGATACCCCAAATTGGCTATTATTATACCGCATCACTCGAGTTCAGTAGGAATATTATTGCAAATTTATAGTTGATCAGGGAGCAAGTTGTTCTGCTGAACACGGTCAATGTTTGTGTGCATGAATGTAGATATGTATAGACATATTTTTTTCCAAACTTACCGATTCTCCTAAAAATTGATTATGCTTTTTCGTATGCTCTTTAGTCAGTCTTTCACTCACAAAATTGAGCATCGATTGCTGTTTATTCGCCACACTTGGAACTTTTATTCGCAATGATTTGATCAAAAATGCCTTAATGTCTTCTTTTGAAGGTGCAGCATTAAATTTGCCGCGTGCCCGCCGGTCATATTTAGTTTGCATTCGTGACATTCTGATTTATCAGTGCTTACATTGTATGTACATTTCGTAAATATTAAATTTGTCGTCATTGCTTCACACCTTCTCAGTGAAAACTTTCCAAACGAAATAAAAAGCGGGTTTTTTTGTTCTGACTTGTGTGTTTTCCGTCTCCTTTTTCGATTCTTCCTTGCGCCCAATTTTTGGCGCGTGGCTAGTGTTGCCCATTTTGCTATTTTTCCCACAAAATATCGACAGTTTAAAATGCAAAAACTTAACAGAGATTAATTTAAAATAGCTAAACAATATCAAATAATTAGCTAGAATTTCAGGCTCCGGAAAAACTGAATAGGTTCTGGTTTTTGAGCTTAGAAAATAGCTATATCTGGTTGAAAAATAGCTAAAACACTGCGTGTATGAATGTATGTACTTTTGTTGCTGGACAATTCGGCTGACATGTTTCTGCAGTAGCATGCACCGATTGGTTAGATGGGTTTTTATTTTGGCTAGTGTCACTCCGTCGTGTCGTCGAGTATGGCCGCTTAACGCATTTGGCCAGGTATAGCAGTTTTGTTGATAATCAGTGTGGCCAGTTTCGTCGGCCTTAGTGATGGTTCAGCCGTAAAACGGCTAATGAATATTCCCAATATAAAAAGCTCTGGTGGGTATTGTAATACGACCTGTAAAACGCGAATTTTACTCTACTGCTGACGAATAAACATAAAACTTAAAATTCTAGTCCAGTATGTTTGATGTAAGCCGCTAATTCTTTGAAAAATAGCAGTTCTTTTGTCATTAAGAGATCTTTTAAGTTCGAAAATCGTTAAAAAATTTTTAATTTTTTTCTCGCAGCGGAGAATCTTGAACACTCAAATATAGCATGATTGGCATTATCAACTTTTTGGCAAACATTACAAAAATAGTCCGACCTCGCTTTGATCGTGAATAGGTATACATTATCATATGTATGGTCAGTCAAGAGTCTTTTTATAAGCTTGATTGTGTAAGCATCCCATTTCAAGTGAGAATGCCAAGGAACAGTCGAAACGTCAGGAAAGATATCTGCAAAGTAAGACCCCTTTGTCAGAGAAGCCTCCTTATAGTGGTTATTCCAATTATAGGGAATTCTTTTTATAATGTTCCTTAAGGCTTCACCCACGCTGAAGTTGAACTCAATGCTAATGCCATCATAGATCATTAATTTTTAGGCCTTTGTGACCTGGTATCGAAATAACTTAGATAGATAGATAGATGATGTTTATTTTTTTCATATACATATACATTGTTTGTGCTGCAGATTGTTTACTTATCCAAAAGATAAACATTAATAAAGCTTGGTTTGTAACCGTCAGCTTTTCTTCTGTTGTTTTAACAGCGTTTACAATTATTATAAATATATATATTATCATTATGACATTTGTATTAAAAATCTTCATTAAAATATGTTTCCTATATATTATAGCCCCCTCAGTAAATCTTCTTCTATAGCCAGATTCTTCCATCCCAGTTCTCCATTCAAGGCCATGAATACCTCTTCTGCTGTAAGTGTGCCTTTCTCAAACCAACGCAGACGGAACTCATACTCAAATAGTACTCGTGCCAGGTATTTAAGATGAAGAGTTAAACTGTAAATGTGCCCATCCTCCAGTCCTGCCTCTATTGCCAATATATAATTTGGCGTACAGTCTGGCAGCTTTAGTATCCTCTTAATAAAATATCGCTGTAATTGATCCGCCTCGTCGCTTATTTCTCCCCATATTTGAGCTCCATAACACTGCACAGTTCTGCTGATAGCGTTGAATATTTTCCATTTTGCAGCTAGATTTAGGGTTCACTTGTTTAAAAATTTTGCCCACACTGAGTTTATACTCGCCTTCGCTTCTCTCGTTCTTGCTGCCACATGTTTTTTGAAGCTCATTGTTGGCGTGAAAACAACTCCAAGGTATTTGTACTCGTGTACTACCTTCACCTGCTCTGCCTGAAATGTCCAATTTTCCAATGCTGACAGTCTGCCTCCTTTTCGGAATATCATGATCTCGGACTTCGCTTTATTCACTTCCATGCCACATAATGTGCAGTATAACTCCAGTTTTCCAATCATTAGTTGAAGCGTTGAGGGATTGTCCCCTACGATGACAATATCGTCTGCATACAATAACAGCCTTATGTTGGTGTTCTCAATGTACAGGCTACCTCCTATGTGCTCGTGAAGATCATCCAGGTACAGCGCAAATAGCAGTGGTGACATCAGACATCCTTGTTTCACTCCGTTTATTGTTTGAAACCGCTCCGAGAGCTCGTCTCCTGTCCAAACAGCACAGTTCGTTTGCGAGTATATTTTTTCAATAATCCGTATCATCTTACTGGACACACCTTGTCGTTGTAGCTTGTATATAAGAAGCTGACGAGGTACTCGGTCAAACGCAGCCTTGAAATCCACAAAGTAAGCATAGACTTTTTTCATCTCCTCAAACTTGATTCGTACAATGGAGGCCAAGTTGAAAATGTTGTCAACCGTCGAGTATCCGCGACGAAAGCCAGCTTGGAATTCGTTTCGTTTGTTGAGCTTTTCTACCCACATTGTTAGCCTGGTCGTAAGTATACTCATTAGAAGCTTCGCTGCACAATTCATAAAAGATATACCACGATAGTTCACTGGATTATTTATATCTCCCTTTTTATGAATTGGGAATATTATACTGTCAATGAAACTTTTTTCGAGACAGTTGCTATTAAGTTCTAAGTATTAAGTATTAATTAAGGGGCGTTTTTAAAAAACTCGTAGGAGACTCTGTCTTCTCCTGGTGCTTTGTTTGGCTAGTGCAATATTAAGTTCCTCCATTGTAACAGTTGTATCTAGGTCTGGATCCTTAACATAAGTCGGTGCATAGTGAATGTTCATAGCGCTTTGTTTCGTGTTAAGAAGGTTTTCGAAATGACTTTTAAATTCCCATGCAGCAATTTCGGTCCCTATTTTTGGGGCAATTCCTCTGATTTCTCTGGCTATCTTCCACCCTTCTTTGCTATCTCTTATCAGAGTTATTCGCGCTTCAAGATCCTGGTCATATTCGAGTTTGCTTTTAACACATAGAGCCTTGTACTCCTGTTGAGCCGTTACATAAGCCCGTTTATCTTCTGCCAACCCTGATATTCTGAAGGCGTCCAACGCGGCAAACACAGTCTGTCTCTTCTTATAGCATTTCCAATTAAAACACCTGTTGTTAAAATGTACTGAGGCGTTGCTCGTATTGCTGCATGCTGCTTTTTTGATTGCCGTTGTGATTTCCTCAATTGTTAAGTATTGATTTTCAATTTTCAGCTCCCTAACGCGTCTCTGAACCATTTTCCTGTACTCGTTCTCATTTTGAGACCGAGACTGTCGGTGTATATAACAAAATAGTCACTTTTCCTATCACAGGCGTTTTCTATAGCTAGCTTAATAGTTAGTAGTTCAGCAAATTCAGAAGAAAGGTCCTTGTCTGACTTATATTTTAATATCACATTATTGGTGGAATAAACCACCGCCATACCAACTGAGCTTGTAGGAAGCATCATTGGCCAGGATAAGAAACTTCAGGTCCCTGTGAAATGTATACGATTTTTGAAATTCACTTTTAATCAGCTCTATGCAAGTCATGTCATTTTTGCTGTAAGGGAAAGTTTTACCTATCAGTTCAAGCTTAGGATTAATTTGGCAAGGCTGAGCTGGAGAGGTTGATTAAAAATTTTCGGGGACAAGTTGAAACACCACTGGTAGCTCGATTCCTTGGTAAGTAGTTTGATCTTGTTGAAGACTTGAGGGTTTAGACTCATAGTTTAGATGGATTGGTAGGTCCTGATGGATCACCTGGGTGGGTACTAAGGTTTTTCAATTGTCTGCGGAGTCAATCTCTTTCCCTATTTTATGGAAGGAAACTTTGTAAAATACAAACTAAAATTATTTACACTGATTCTAGTAATGCTTTTAATTCTGTTAATCATAGGCTGAGTTTAAACGGTTCTGTAACTAAACTTCTTAACTGGATCTCTGATTACCTACCTACGTTACTACAACACAAAAAGATATATTCTGTAGTTCATATTCTAAGCACATCCGGGTTATCAATGGGATAACCAAGGTAATCACTTGGGTCCATTGCTTTTTACTCTCTTTAACAATGATCGCACGCTAGCAGCTGCGCAACTCGGAGTTGAGCTGCTGTTTTGCAACAAGCCTCTGTTTGGTGTCGCATGGGCCACCCTTATTTAGTGGTTTTAGCAAAAATTCGAACAAAATGAAAAAAAAAACTTAAGAAACGTTGAATTTTAAAGACATAATTTTATTAATGTTCGACTTTATTTCCTTTGACGTTGTCTTAATTACTTTTTTCGGAGCCAAAAAAAACAAACCCAATAATAAACGCTGCTTACACAATAGAAATGTTACCTACGGCTAGAAACAATTAAGCATTAATATCTGGGATGCAATCAGAGACTATTCCAAGTGAGTCCCTTTATCCCTCTCACACAAACAAACACACACACACGCACTCTCACATTGAACTACAAACAAACAACCACACACACAGTTGAATCAATAGTCGACCAATTTCTTAAGCTTGGGCGGTGCCGATATGACCACACGTCCACGATTTGACCCACTGTTACTGCTACTGCTACCATGTGCATGCTGTTCCGTCTCACGATTTCTTTCGCGTCCGCGCGTCCTTTCATGCTGCTGTCTATAACGCTCGCGCTCGCGATTTCGTTCCATGCTGCGCTCCCGTTGACGACGTCGTCGCGATTGGCTGCGTCGACTGCGAGACCTACGTCGCTCTCGACTGCCACTGCGCCGCCGGCTATGCGAACGACGTTTGCGCTCCATACGGCTGGCGCTGTGCGAACGGGAACGCTGCCTGCGATTGCGACTGGGACTACGAGTGCGTCGTCTTCGACTGCTGCTACGACGTTGCTGTTCAACTGGACTGCGCTTGCGACTGCGTGATCTGCTACGACTACGTCGTGTCGATGACTTGGCCACTTGGTCCTCCGAAGTTACGGATTCGGCCTCACTGTCCGACAACTTGCCGCTGGAAGGTGTGCCATATTTGTGACGCAACTCGCGGCGCCTGTGAATATAGAGATGTGAGAGGGCTTCCAAAGAGCCAATCACAACCAAATACTCACCGTCGCCGCAGCTTTAACGCAAGCTCGCGCATCTCATCCTCGCGCTCCTGTTGCTGAAGACGTTCCCGCTCGGTTTTCTCAATCTCGGCACGCTTATCGGCCTTATCTGAAAGAAAAATTTTTCGTTTAGTTACTGGCCAATTGGGAGATTTATAAGAATTCTTGGTAAACTTCACACTACACTTGACCGTGGCTTACATTGCCGATTCAGCAGATTTTGCATTTTCCGCTTAAGACGCTCGCGTAGATTGGGTCGTCCACTGCCAGTGGATGCTTGTCCAGAGCCCTGTAAAAGTTATCGGAAAGCGTATTTAGCAATGCCAATGATAAAACTTTATAAAGAGAAAGAGAGAGAGGGAGCAACAGTAGGAGTCAATTCTGGGTCAAGTTGCGGTCGAAAGTGTAATAGCTCTAGGAATATGGTAGAAGTCCGCAAATTGACACTGTGGGTGGGGGATGCAGTAAAGGTCGTTCTTCGGTATGCCGAAGCTGAGATATATCCTTGCAGAATCCTAATCAAAGGCCGAAGTTCTAAGAAGTTCATTTATATAAATTGAAGCAGCGCGCTCGAAGCCGAAGAGTTCCATGTTCAGTTGATTCAAAAATCGATCATAAGTGTTACTAAGATGAGAACAAACATTGTTGAATCGAGACTATTTCGTTCTCACAGTAAGGCGAAATTTTATACAGGCCGTTCCTGGTCCAAACGAGATTGGCACTACATACATAAGAGAGAATCCACAACCGCAAACGAAGCAATCGAAAATGAAACAGTCAACGATCAGAGAGCAGTGCTGCCACTTTAGCAATTAAGTTGCTAGATCCAGTAACTTTTAAAAAAATTTGCAACTTTTTTTTTAAAAATGCTATTAGCAACAAATCTAGCAATTTTTAATTTTTCCTTAGCAATTTTAGCAACTTTATTAATAAACTAGAAATTTTTTAATTTTCTTTTGAATTTTTTACTTTTTTTTATATCTTTGTGGAATTGGCTGCAAAAATTACAATTAATAGTGGTTCACAAAGATATCAGACTTCTATTTGACTCAGTGGTTCGATTATATGAACAACTTGAAAGTGTTCGCTCACTCTTTTGCTGTGTTTTGTGATTGGGTTAGGTTGCCAAAAATTTATAAACAAAATTTTCGTGATGCCTGCCTGCAAGATGAGGAGTTTAAGCAATGGATTCGCAAGGATTGCGCTGATTCAACGAAAGCATACTGTGCGTTTTGCAAATCCGCAATAGGCGCAAAGCTTTTTGATATCCGCCACCACGCCGCACAGTGTAAGATTTTGCCTATCTAGGACTTAAATCAATTGCGGCCGTAGTCTAAGAGATATCCGCTTGAAATTAAAAATGGAAACATTTTATGGCCACACGGAACTATGTTTCTAAAAAGTTTTTCTCACTGGAACTAGTTTTTAACCGGAACGTTCCTATGGTAGGTATATAGTCGTCTGATTTTTATAAGACTTTGTAGCATTATGTGAAAGCATTTCAACTTAATAAATACTAATTTAGGAGACGCTACCTTTGGAAACAAAGAAGTTTTTCTCACAAAAACTTGTTTTGTGACCGATCGGTCCTATGGCAGCTATATGCTATATACAAATACATGACATACATGATAAATATATAGCCTACATGTATTTCCAGTTTTCGTGAAAAGTTTGGTAAAGATAGATAAGATAAATAACATGCGTAGGTAGCATAAAACATCGAATTACACGTGATTTTGTTCGAAAATTGGTCTTACAATAAAACGAAAAACTCAAAACGGCGGAAACATGTTTTTTTTTAATAAGTTCTGGGAATCCATCCGCTTGTCCTCCATGTGGTGGCATCACCGAACCCGATAGAACTTACAAGTTGGCGTCCATAAAAGCAACAAGATTTTTTCCAATTGGCTTAGTTTTTAGGTGTTTTTAAAAAAAATTATATGAAATGTTCCAGTGAAGGTATTAAAACCCGGTATTTAAAATTACAATGCAGTTCAACTATTCAAGAACAAGTTAAAAATAGCTCTTCTTCGAAACAAGACTCTCACGGCTAAATTTTAATCGCTTTCATTTTGTGCCTGATGCGAGCTGTCAAATGGAATTTTTCAAGCGTTGCAATGTGGCCTGTTTAATGACTATTTTATTGTTGTTAATGATATTTTGATTCTAATTTTTTTTTTTGGTTTCATAAAAACTGGATATTTTTCTAACATTTACAAAAAAATCATTCAATTTGGTGCACTTTTTTTTTTTATTTAAGTCCCCCTAAATAGGCAAAATCTTACACTGTGCGCCGCCACAAGAAAACATGTGGCTGCGATTGGCGCATTTACCCAAAAAAATAAGTTGTCTTTCGTTCCAAATTCAACAAAAACTTAGGAACAGGAAGCGGCACTATGCCAACACATTGCCCAACACACGACGATTGCGACAAGTGATCATATTTTCATCAATACATACATATTTTTGTCGAAAACGAAAACTTTAATGGCTTAGCAATTTTTTTTGGCAATTTTCACATAATTTTTAGCAATTTTTAGCAACTTTTTTTCCCAAATCTATCAATTTTTGCTTCGGAGGTTCTGACTTTAAAGTTCCACTTTTCGGTTTGGCTGAAAAATTCCAAATTCTGGAAACATTAAACAAAAAAATTCCTTCTAAATCAATTAAAGACTTAAATCAATTAAAGACGTTTTGGTGTTGCGGGAAATCGAATCAATTCCACTTTCGAAAAGTTGCCGTGGAAGTGGAATTGAGAACTGAATAAAAAACTTTTTAAGTGTATACAAATGAAATATTCTTTAAATTTAACGATTGTGTTGGCCGCCGCTCAACAGCAGCAGTACACAATAACTCAATCCTTATCAGAGTTTTTTGAAAACGACCGACATATGTACGAAATGTTTATGATCTGCCCAGTATATTGGAAGATTTGGATGCATATGAGTCAAAGGAAATAATTTAAGGACATTAGGTAAATAACACATTGCATTTTAGAATCGGTTTGGACAGTTTTCGGAATATATCCAGTCATTTCGATTTTGACGAAACACTCCATTTAAATACTCGACTTCGATCATATCATGCGGTATCGGAATTATTAAATGTTCCTTTTTCTTAAAACCGATTGTTTTATTGGGCTTTTAAATTCATATTTCGATTAATCTTCATTTGTCTAGATATCGAAACAACCGAATTCTGAACACTTCCGAACTTTATAAAAGCAAATGTAAACAAAAGAAGCCAAGAAAAACGAGAAGGCTAAGCTAACTTCGTATGTATCAAAGTATTTATACCCTTGCAAGGCTTGGTTTTGAAATATCAGAGATTCAGAACTCTGAAATTTAAATCCTTAATTTTTTTCTTATTAAAAACCATTTTCCAACCGACCGTCATCAGATTTCGATAAAATTTTTTGCGAATTAGTTTGAAAGTATATAAAATTAACAATCACCAAGTTTAGAAAATTTTTGCAAATCGCTAACATTAAAAACAAAAAATGTTTTCTCACTAAGAACCATTTTTCGAACGAATTTTACTGTGACAGCTATGAGATATAGTCATCCGATCCGCACGGTTCCGACATATTGAAGTAAAAAGAAAGACACTGTGCAAAATTTTAGGTAGATAGCTTTTAAATTGAAAGACTAGTTTTCATAAAAACAGACAGACAATTGACTGAGCTCGTTGCTCAAACTATAGACACTGTAACATAGAATTTATTTAAACCTAAGGTCCCACAGGCAAATAGTTTGCCCAAATGTTAATAAAAATGTAGCTACTTAGACGCAATTAGTTAACTTTCTGGCCATATTTCATCAAATTATTTGCGTATGAAACCATTATTGAAATTTTTAGTCCTGCAAAATCTGCCATCTTGGATATTTATCCAAATTTTCATCAAAATTTGGGCTAATTATTTGCCTGTGGGACCTTAGCTTTAATGGTAATAATATACGAGTCTTTCTAGATGCATGTCCTTGGTGATTCACATTTTACTATCTTTGGAATTGAATGAACGCTTAGAACGCAAGAATATATATTAATTTGAAACTCTTTTGGATTTGAAATTAGGTCTTATATACACAGGTCAACGTCCACTCAAAGGCACTTCTATAATTTGTTTTGATTTTTCTTGGTTTGTTGGGATACTTTTTAAGTTGGGATTGAGACATAAAATTTTGTGGTGTACTCCAGTTTAGTGAGGCAATGAGACATTTGGCTTTGCTTACTGACTTTGGTTTCGGTAGCAGAACAATATTTGCCTGATTGATTACCCGTGCTGGATGACGACATGCCCGGCTGCTGCAGAGCATGCGATCGCTCTGACCTGCAAAGAAGATTGATTTGTATCCACAATTGACGAAACTCTTGAATGATTTCTGGTGTCTACTTTACCACGCATCTTGCATCACCACAAACTTACGCAGTATCCACTTCCAATTCATCTGAATCTTCGCCCCTTTTGCTTGGCTGAGACTGTGGCTGCGGCTGTGACTGCGACTGCTCCTCGATATCGCTATGTTCACTGTTCTCGGCCGCTGAAGTAGATGACGACGTGTCGTTGGCCGTTTTGCGGCCGTAATAACGTTTTAGTGGCGGCGGAGGCGCTTCCACCACTTGGGGCAACACTGGTATGGGAGCCGTGCTGATAGTAGGAGTTGTGGTGCTGGTTAGACTGAGAACGCGCGTAGACAGTGGATAACTGACCATGGGCGGCTGAGTCTTCGGTTGTAATTTGATTGCGGCCAGTGTGGATGTGGTTGTTGTGGTGCTGATGGTGCTCAAACAGATAGCCTGTTGGCCTATAGGCAGAGCAGTGGGCGCATGACTGTGTTTTGGAGGTGATGTCTTTCGCCGGGAGCGAGAACGAGAGCGGCTGCGTCTTCTCCTGGACATCTCATAGGCGCTGGCACTGGAACTGCGCGAGGAGTAGGAGTAACGTTTACGCGAACGTTTGTAGCTGGGACTACGTGAGGTATAGCGCTTCCAGGAGCCTGAACGTGAGCGGGAACGGGATCTGGATCGAGATCTCGACCTGGTATAGTATCTACGCCGGCGTCGGGACCGCCGACGGTAGCTACGGCTACGACTACGACGACTTCGGCGTCGACTGCCACTGCGCGAGCGACTCCTGCTCCGTGACACACTGCGAGAGCGGGTACGAGACCGTCGTCGACCGCTACGCTTGATCGTCTCGTTCATTTGTTTCAGTTTATCTAGATTATCCTTGACCTTTTGGGCGTAGGAGACCGAGCCAGAGGCGGCGGCCGCTGCCCCACTGCTGGCATTGATGCAGGATTCGCCCAGTGTCAGACCGGGCTTGTTAAGATTGATGGTGATCTTTGAATGCGGCTGCATTTCATCCTCCCCACCAAATGAGGTAATGTAGGTAATCTTCTCGCCGCCACCTTCGGCCGGTGAGGGCGACCGTGACTCGCTTTCCTCATCCTTGTCGTGTTTGCCACCACTGACACCGCCGCCGCTGACCTTTTTCTCCTCCTTGGCCGCATAGCTGGGCGGACTAAAGGGACGATTGGCTATGCGTCGCTCCTTCTGAGCTCGCCGTTCCCTCCTTGATTTGCGCCCACTGAGCAGCATCTTTTCCTGCTCCTCCTCGCGGGCTATACGCAAGGCATCCGCCTCATCCGCATCCTTGGTGAGATGGGAGAAAAAATCATTGCTCTTCATGCCATAGTTACGTCCACAGGCGTTCAATTCATGTGCCTGGGCCGTATCCAGTTTGCCTATGTCTATGGACACATCCATGTCAATGTCAGAGTCCGATTCGTCGGAGCCCTCACCCCCCTTCTCGCCCTTGGTCGTAGCCGCTGAGCTGGTGGCCGCTCCAAAAGGTTGTGGCCCAATGGCCGCCACTCCTCCCTCACCCGCATCATCATAGGAATAGCCAATGGTGGCTCCACCAGTCTTTTGTTTCTTTTTAGCCAGATTTCGTTCCGCCTCCAGCTGTGCATTGGCCCCGTACTGCTCCTCCAAATATAGCTGATGCAAAAATTTATCCTCACTCACGTTCAGGAAATCATTTTGCGCCAAAATCCGATAACGTTCATAGTTCAACTGACGCTCCTCGGTCGTCAGGTCCGAGTCGGCGTCATCACCGGCGCCCTTTGACACCGGCGGAATATAATCCAAATGGGCACGCACATCAAATCGATCAATCAGATTATCCTGCTGTCCCTGCCAAGGCACTCTGCAAGCGAAAATATAAAAAAATAACCGCACTTAGTCACCACTTAAACTCAACCGCCAGGACCGCGCGTGAGCTAATCAGTTTCAATATCACTTGCATGATGGCGGCTCCATCGCCAGCAGCCGCTACGGCTGGATCCAAATAGATTTTGCTTCTTCGGCCATGCAGCTGCAGAAATTGTGTGGGATCCGCTTGGATTTTGTCATAGAAATATTGGCGACGCTCGGCCCGCTTGCGATAGTCCACAATGAGGCCGCGTATCTTGCGCTCCTGCTTGCGAGCCTCGTGCCACATATTGCTGACCACTAGACCTCCTTTTCGGCAGAATAATGCCTCTGCCCCTCAGCAGAGTGACCAATCAGTGTGAGAATAAACCGGCGTGCCAGCGGTGTGCCCGTATTCTATGCAGTTGCGTGTCTGGTCCCACTGTATTTTGGTAATTTGAAAATCGATTTAACCCTACTCAACACCAGTGTGTCAGAATACGGACAGACTGCCAGCTAATAAATGTTAACTTTATTAATTTGAAAAGGCAAACAAAAGAGATTTCTCAGTCAAATTCCGCAAATTTTTGAATAATTAATAATTTAAATTTTTAATTTATAAGTGCAGTATTTAAACATTGTTAATTCATTTTGCTCCTCCAATTTTACTGTTTTTAATAGAGAGAGGAGAATATAAGACTATGCTGGGCTTACATTGCTTCCCAGAGCGTCCAATTTGAGTGTCACAGCGCAAAGTGAACAGAAAATGCCTTGTCACAAAAATCACTTGTTGTCTCATACTTTCTGTTACGCCAATGTGAACATTTTTGAATTGTGTCACAAATTGTTACAGAAAATCGAGAGCGCTATTGACCATTTTATCAGAGCTGCAAACCGGTTCGGAGACTCCAAGACTTTAGGAAAGTCCGAACCGCACCCAAACCGGCGCGGAAACATTTTTCCAGCACGATCGGTTCAAAATTTATAAAAATTTTTCTAGCTGCTTTCTTAGCCATTTTTCAATATATCTAAATCGCCTTATTTTTAAATTTGCCCTGGTATTTAGATAAATGTTCTATTAAACACAAAAGTTTTAAAGGACCCCGAAAAATATGTAAAATGTAAAATTGGCGCTGTTTGACCTTCGAAAGAGGGCCAGAGCCAAGCTTCTCTCAATCGTCCAAAAATATGCCATACAAAAATGTAGAAAAAACTTTTCTACACCGAATGTATCTAATGTCGTTTTCATAAAATTGGTTAAAAATTTACCTTTAATTTTGCATTTCAGGGCGGAGCCCAATCTGCTTAGCCTATAGATCTAAGATTTTCCATAGACCTTAGATAAGGCGCGCACTCTAGAAAAAAATTTGGAGAATTCGATCCTAAAGTGAGTGAAAATGTCCGGAAAAGGTTGTATTGTAAGGTTGCGTTGTGTGGCCGAAAAATTTTGTGTAAGAAAAACTATTTTCTTTCCGGCTGTCTTGAAACTTGGTTTCTAAGCTAACTATGCGAAATAATTAAACAGTTTTTTCTCGATTTTCGAAAATCCGCGCCAAAAATCGGATGTTAGGCCCCCGCACACTGCGGAGCGGACAGTAGCATATCTGCTTTTAAAAATCAAATGCACAACAGACCACATAGTGAGAGCGCACGCCAACAGCTCAGCATGCAAGCAGGATGCAAGCGCTCGGATGGATTGATGCAGCAGTAGTTTATGTGCGGTAGGTGTGGGTTCTATTCCGCCTAGGAATATCCTATTTTTTTTCTTTATACAACCGGTCACCTTCACCTGCTATTTGAGTCAGTTGTGAAGTAACTAGCCATGAAATAGCTTCTCAATAGCTTATACGTTCGGGTTCGTCGTTAAACTGTTGGTCCCTTTCTCTTGTGCGATAATTTTAAGCATACAAGTCAACACATTGAGAGAAGCTCGGCTTGGCCCTTTGGGGCTTATATAAGGACTGGTTCGGTTCAATGGAGCACACATTTTTTGAAGCGACGACTCTGTCCATTACATGGTTTTGAAGCTAACAGAACAGCGGCTTTGGTACGGTTCAGTGGTACACTCTTAATTTATAATATTTTTTAAGATGGCCCGATTCTGTATTTGAATTACGGGATACTATAAATTCAAGAGCGCATATGTTACTATTCTAACTAGTAATCTACACAGATCGACAGACAACGGATCGACAAAAGAAAAAGTGGGGAAAAGGGACATTTTTAATCTAATTAATTTTCATTTTTGACCATACTTGTTTCATTTGTTGGCGATTTCGCAATTTTGTCTTCAACAAAATAAAATGGGTGAATACGCCCAACATCTATATTTTACCAAGCGACGACATCAAAATTAAAAAAAGAGAAAGGAAAGCTAACTTCGTCTGTGCCGAAGTTTTAATACACTTGAAAAGGCTTGCTCCAAAGGTTAGCGATATCGACCAAACTTTGCAGATCAGTTTGAAAACTTTTAATTATTATAATGACCGAGTTTAACAGCGCTTACCTTGAAAACAATAAAGTTTTTTTCACAAAAACTAATTTTTCGAACGATAGTCTCTGTGGCAGCTACAAGAAGTAGTCATCCGATCCGGGCGGATCCGACATATTAGCAGTGTGCAGCCAAAAGAAGACTCTGTGCAAAATTTCAGTGTGCGTTGCAAACTCATGGGCAAAATTATATTACACTTTTCAAGTGTATAAAAATGTGTGTGTAAAAAATAGTAGTATATAGTAGTAGTATTTATTATTTTGTAATTTGTGTTAACAAAGGAAAGTGCAAGTAAATAATTATATGCTTCTGGGCATGGCATTTGAAGCCGTCAGCCCATATTACCCTTGAGTTGTCCACAATACCCCATTTCCAGTTTCTGCACTTGACTTCCCCGGTTGTCCCGAGATATCAAATCGAAGGTCCGGTAATGGTCCGTTGGAGGATTACAGAAATAAATTTACATTAGTTGACATTGACAATAATTTAAAAAATACCATTAAAATACAATTACATTAAACATTGAATTCATTTATTAACATTTTACGATACATTATAATATTCTCTACAAATAGACTTAAGGTCACCCATCATTTTTCTCCATTTAGGACTCCAACTAATTCTGAATCACTCATATATTTCACTACAAAAAATTTTGGTCTAAACTCCCCAAGTATTGGACATTTTCCCAACGTATGTTTTATTTCCTCCTCCTCTTGCATGTTGCACAGACTGAAACTTTTATCGAGTCCGAGCACATTCCTTCGATTTGCAATTAGCCATAACATATCTGCTCTTGCCTTGATGATATATGTTATCTGCTTACGTGAAAACTTATCATTGCAGTGTTTAAGTTCTTGATAAAATCTTGACTGGCTCATTCTTGCACTTGCATAGTATCTCTGAATATTTTGCGGTTAAGTTTAATAAATAGAGGTAGTCAAGCTTATTGCACCATTCGATATATGTGTCAGATTCATTGCTCAAATGTATCTCACGGGCAAGTAATTTATCATTGAGCTCTTTCCTCCTTTTTACTAGAAATTTCCTTGATAGAATGTACCTGTGCTTCATATGCTTGTATCGATCTACATGCTGCTCGGAATAGACTCCACTAGTCGGTAAGGGATATGTCTGATCGCCCAGTAAAAGAGCTCCACATTCCTGGTGTCTAAGTAACAGCTAAGTATTTATACTGGCAAGTCAAGTCCAATTCTGTGCGCCTATATAACCAGGTTTCATTCGCTGCGCAGCAAAAAGCTTTCGCCTAAAACAAATGAACATCAAATACCTAGAAGCGACATCTCATACAAACAATGTTGAATTTAAGATTCTACTGGTGGAACGAATGAACATTAATACCTGCTTATCTTCCCCCTTCGCATCTTGAAAAAGTTTTAAGTTTAAGTTTGTGCATTTTTAACCCAATGTATCTCTACAGTAGAGCGAGGGACGGGATTTCAGCTTGATCCGAAATAGACTGCTGCTTTTCAAACATCTGATTAAAAGTCGACGCTGAACTGGATTATAACAACTGTTACTCAGGAAAAATCGAATTTAATAGCCTTTGCTTTGAAATGGGAGCGAGAAGAAAGTTCCGCAGGGGTCGAAAACATTTGAGAGATTGGTTGATACGGCATCAATTATAAAGTTTGGGACAGGGATGTAAATGAATTTAAAACCATCATCAAGGGACATAGTTTTGATTCTTAAAAAAAAGTTCTAAACAGTTTGCTCGATTCCGTATTTTTTACTATACGAGTAACTGTTTAAAACAGTTTCATTTTATTACCTAGAGAAGCGACATTGTAAGGGTTAAAGTTGCATCCGATTATAATTGAAAGGATTCAAATTTGTATCTTGGAATTTCATTCAGACAACTTTAATCTAATTAATAAGGGCAAAATATGTTAATTTCATTATTAACTATTTGCTCTACAAGAACAAGTTACTTACACTTTTTGTTAGGGGCTGGCAAGGATGTGTTCGCGCCCGTGAACTGGCATGGCGCCTGCGCTTTGGTGGTGGAAACAACAAAAGGATAATAAATAACAAGCCAAACTGGAATGAGCCACAACACAAGACAATTGTCTGTAGCCGCCTTTAGCGGCATCGATTTTAAAAGCCTACACATCCTGACGCATGTGCTTTTCAATAATTCGTACAGAAATCTAGTCCAGCCCGTTTTGACGAACCAGTTTTACTAAAGGACGGGGCCTAGTCGTGGTCCCTCGTCCAATGTCTGATAGACGTTACTATTTCACATCGGAACAGCGATACAATGTGGACGAACGAGACAATGAACGAGCTGATGAGGGACTTTTGTATCTGGGCAATAACAACAGCACCAAACCGGAAGCGGATGCGGACGCCGACAAGGACGATGACTCGGAGTTCTTGCAAGATGTGCCATATTCATCCAGCAGCATTGATCGCAGCTCAGTTGGCTCCATACCCTGGGCAGATGATGCGATCAAGAAGAACAAGCTGGACTGGGAGCGGGTGGAGCGCATGTTGAGTGGAGAGGAAACGCTGCCGGAACAAGAGCCCGAACTGAGAAATGAGATTGCGGATTGGCAGCTCAAGTTTCCCAATTTGGTGGGCAGCAAAGTGAAGCCCCTAAAGCAGCAAAGCTTTGAAAGCCAATCGAGGCTTCAAGATGACCCAGCCGATGATATAGATTCTATATCAAATCTTAGTCTTGACTCGTTGGATGAGGATGATGATGATGATGGATTTCTAACGCCCACCGCCGAGCGTCAGCAGCAGCAGGCGCCACAGCCGCCATTAATCTATCGTCGTCCTGGCCAGAATTTGGTTGATCTGCTAGATCGAAATTTGCGCATTACCTCCGTCTCGGTCAAGTTAGGCAAGCGTCAGCGCTCTCAGCAGCAACAGCAGCCGCTGCCACTTCAACTTGGTTCAGCCACCACCACGCCCCATGCTGACCGACTGCGTATGCCGCCCATCCTAAATGTTCTGGACTCAAGTCGTCGATTTCGTGGCCTCCTCAATAATCGCAGCTTTGTACAGCTAACTCAGGTCCAACAACAGCAACAGCAGGCCACCAAATCGGCTGCCCTTACCCATGCCAACAGTGCAGAGCGTCGTTCCTATCATCATCAAGCCGGAAATCGCTTTGCCTGGCACATGCCCAAGGCGACCAATCGTTTTATGAATAATAAAAATGCCATTGTATTGCCCTCATTGAACCTAAATCGTCAGCGGGATACAGTCCCGACAACGACACTGAACACAAAGATCACTTCTGGCCAACACAGCCAGTCCAACAACGGCAGCAGCGGCGGCGGAGCTCACAATAGTCACAGTAGCAGTAATAGCAGTCACAGTTCCTTACGCACATCGTCAATACATCCGTTTGGATTGCCAACCAATTCAAGTACAACTCCGTCCACGGGCCGGTCCATATCGGCGGCTGTGCATCATCATCCGCGCACGGAGTTTGCCACCAGTAGTGCCTTCTACATACCGTACAGTGCCTCGAAATTCAAAGCCTTTAAGTAACCTCAATCGAATTATGTATACAATAAAGTTGATCCTAGAAATGGCATTTAATATAAAAATGAATCTGCAGGAGAAGGAGGAGAAGGGTAAGTGACTATTGCAAACTTAAGTTATCCAGACGCAAGCGGCCATCGTGCTCGGTGAGATACAGAGTGTCGGCCAGACACTGTTCCGTGATGAGCTCCTCCACACGATCGTTCATCTACGTGAGAGAGATAAGTGGAAAAGGTGATAATGATTTATAATTTTAATGATTCAGAAAGAAGGAATCAACTTTAAATGAAAAAAGAGTCAGTTGTACCCGGCCTAGTTATTTGCTACCGAAAGGTTACTAGTTACTATGCTAGCAAAGAGGGACTAGTCAAAAAGGTTTACCAACTTTGCTAGCTTAAGTCAAAAATGTTTGCTTCGGATCTTTCTCAAACAATTTATATTGAAACTTTTGCTTCAAATGCTGGCAGGTAGGTTTCGTAATACCGATAGCTAGCGAAAGTTCTTAACACTGGTGACTAGAAAAATCACAAATATTTTGTCACGTAGACTAGATTTGGCCGCATGTTATAAAACAGGTTGGGATCTACATGAAAAAGCACGTACAGTTGCGGCAAAAATAATAGCACTGCGTCATATAAAATTCTTTGATGCAATACATCTTTTGTTTTTTTTGTAATTGGTTTAATAATTTTGTTGTACAGTATAGGCTTACATGTGATCTCTCTGAGAGTAATGTGTTAATGCTCAATTTGCTAACGGTTTTTTCTGTATAAGGCATCTCAGCAAACGAAGTGCAAAACAGAGCGGCAAAAAAAATAGCACTGATAACGGATTTTTTGAGATTCCGAGGAACAGACTGCAGATGTTCGGCGACATGATGATTGTTGTTGTGTCTGCGGACAGTAAATGCGTCGTATTGCAAAGTCGAGTCGCCACACTATCATTAAGTTCAAAAAAATTATTAATTATGGGTCGCGGAAAGAGGGAAATCATTAAAAAGCTTATCGAGGAAGGCAACACCTACGCTCAGGTGGGGCAAATCGTCGGTTGCTCCAATAAAATGATTAGTAATGCCTTAAATTATAAAAATAAACCAGAAACACCCGGTAGAAAAGTCGCAATGTCTAATTTGCTGGTGAACAGACTGGTTCGCGAGTGCAAGAAGGCCCCCTTTAAGCCGGCTACTGAGCTAAAGAAGGAGCTTAACATATCGGCTTGCATTAGGACAGTTCGGAATCGCTTAAAAGATTATAAATTAAGTGCCCGTAGTCCGAAAAAAGTTCCACTTTTGAATGCGAAGCATGTGGCAAAAAGAATAGAGTTTGCCAAAGAGCACCTGAATTGGCCGGCAGAAAAGTGGAGAAACATCCTATGGTCGGATGAAAGCAAAATCGTGCTATTTGGAGGAAGAGGATCTCGATCCTATGTACGGCGACCCCCAATTCGGAATACCGCCCGAGTTTCACCTGCAAGACCATAAAACACGGTGGAACGAGTATCATGGTTTGGGCATGCTTTTCTTATTACGGAGTGGGTCCAATACATTGGATAAAAGGTATTATGGATCAACATGTCTATTGCGATATTTTGCAAACAGTGATGCTGCCTTATGCGGAATACGAAATGCCGTTGTTGTGGGTCTTCCAACAGGATAACGACCCTGAACATACCAGCAAGAAAGCTCGTAAGTGGTTTCAAGACAGATCCCTTCACCTAATGGATTGTCCTGCTCAGTCTCCAGACTTAAACCCGATAGAGAATCTTTGGTCTGATGTAAAAAAATATGTTTCCAATGCAAAACCAAGGAATAATCAGGAGCTCTGGGCTATCATTCAAGAATCATGGAGCAGTATTCCACGGGAAAGATGCCAAAATTTGGTCAATTCTATGACGAGACGTTGTGCTGCTGTCATTGCTGCCAAAGGTTTTACAACCAAATATTAATACACTATATCGATGAAGAATACAAATGAATACAAATATTCCAGAACTTCGCGGTTTTTTTTCGTTTTCTTAAGTTATTTTTGAAGTAGTGCTATTTTCGTTGCCGCCTAAAATGTTCAACGTTCACATTCTTAATGTATATATTTCAATTTCATGTTATTATCGACGACACTTGCATTGTATTTCGATAAATTAGAGCCTAAAGTAAAAATAAAAGCCTTAAACAAGTTAAATATATGAATAGTTATTAAACAAATGATCAATAAAGAAAAATGTATGTCATGGTGCTATTATTTTTGCCGCAGCTGTATATGGAGCTTTCTACCCCTGCCGCTGTATTGAATGATTTTCATTCCAAAGTTTTATTTTAGCGTTGAACAATTATAGTTGAGCAAAACTCAGCAATAGAAGGCTACTTTGACCATGTGGCAGCTCTGGTCACACTATTCATCGGGATAACGCATCAGCAGCGGGACAACTCCTGCACCATTCCTAACGCGCAGTGGCTGGCGGCCGCAACGCGCTGTACGATCATACATTAATTGTTAGCAGTTAAATTATTTTCAATAAAGTTAGTTACACATATCACACATTACCAAGTTGCTAAAGTGGTGACCCCGTCTAAGTTAATAAACAATCAGGGGTGTCCTGGAAATCTCTAGAGATTTTCATACAAACAATGCCAAAATCAACCAAAAATTCGATGACTTTATATGTGAAGTGACAAGAAAAAGTTCCGTTACTAGTTTATATGGAAGCAAAACCGTACGATTAAAATCTACTTGGCCTTAAACAGTCGGCTTCAAACCGCTGAACATTTGTCATCTGAGCTAGTAACGCAGAATATTTTATTCTCTCAACATATAATAGCAAACATTCTTCATTCGAAAAGCAAGAGTTTATACGTAAAGCTTTAGAGGTTTCTGGGACACACAAACTTGCAGTTAATTGCAATGCACAGAAAAAAGATCACGATATTTAGTATCATACGGGTATTTTGGGTATCGAATCGGCCTTTATCTGAAAAAAATATCAAGATATTATCGATAGATATAGATAGATATAGAGATATTATTAAAGATAGGGTTGATATTTGATCTTTTTTTTTTTTTGTGTGTAACCAGCAACCACAGTGTGGATAAGATATAAGTCATATTTTATATGTTAAATTTGTTTTCGCCCCGAAAAAAAAGCCAATAGCTCCAAAAAAAACCCAAAAATATACATTTTAAAATAGGTTTAGTTTACATTCATCATTAAGACTTAATAGTTGCACAATTGTCGACGCCAACCCGACACACACATAAGCGAAAGTTCGCTTCAAGTGAAAGTTTCGCGAAGAACATTATTCGTATTTTGTTTAGTTTTAGCGAAACTCTTTGTGAGTTCCCTTTTATCTTGCTTCTCTCTGCAGCAGATAGAAAATGACTCCGCGGTGCCGTCGATTGCTGGACTTTGACTTTGCATTTGCAGTATGTATTTGAAGCCCTTATGCTTAGGTTGGCGTCATTCTAAGTTGGCTAAGCAAACTGCCGAGCGTCAATCAATTAATCGGTAAACAAATATTGTTTTATGTAGTTAAAGGGTTCATGATTGTATTGTCTTCAGTGTTATTGTGTATTTGCTAATTGTTTTAGTGTTGAAATTATGTCAAACAAAAGGAAGCAACTGCATTTTATATGCAAAGCAAAACATTTTTCATTAAGAAAATAAAACACGTAGAAGCAGCTGCAATGGGAGACAAGGCGCACAAGAGAGAAACCACAAGTCTAAGCGAATCGATTGAAAATTAACCAGTCGAAAATGAGAGGCTGACTTTTTTGTTTTTACTCTTCGTTTTCGTTTGCACTGCCAAAATCTGAACACATTAAATAAAAAAAACTTTAGAAATCAATTAAAGACTAGAATGTAAATTAAACAATTTCACTAACAATTTCTAAATTGATCCCAGAGTTTTGGTGTTGCGAGAACTTGAAGTAAATCCACTTTCGAAAAGTTGCCTTGGAAATGGAATTGAGAACATGCCTGAATGTCTCAAATATTCGGGGGTGATACAGAAATCACTAGTGATTTTTGTATAAACGCATGTATTTCAAATTGAAACTGCTTGAATTTATATGCAGGGCTTAATCCCGAAACGAATTTCGGTTCCGGTACCGGTTCCGGTACGTCCCGAAATGAATGTTTCGGTTAAAGGTTCTATTTTGGTTTTCAATTAATTTCGGTTTTCGGTTTCGATACGGTACCCGGATTTTTATTTCGGTATACCGGTACGTACCGGTATAAGTACTAACTTATTTTTAAATTGGAAAAATTAAGTTCTGAGATAAATCTAAATCATAAATTCTTATTAACGCGAAATCTAATTGTCTGAAAATGGGAATTTGAGCCTAGAATCTGCAATAAATATAGGGAATACACTGTAATTGTTACGTAGTATTGCCCCTAGCGCCATAGGAATATTTAAGAACTTTTCTTCGAAGTTGTAGCGGTCTATTTTAATTGCTACATTTGAATTAAAAACAGTCGGTAGTTGCGGTTCACAGGCTTTTGGATTATATGTAAACAAAAAAAACCGCCATCCATGGTCCTCCAATTATTAGACGTTGGTTATGCTTAAAAAAAATTTTCTCCATGGTGAGTTATTTCCTGTTTTTTAGCCAATAAAAGATGGTATATCACTAAATAGCAAATAAATTTAAGCCTCAGTCTTTTGTTACATTCTCTACGTGGTATTTTTGTTGTCAAATAATTCAAATCCAAATAAAGACTTAACGCCCAGGGGCTTTATGTCCGGGCCTAAGGCCCAGGAAAGTTCTGAGTTATATCTCAAAGTTGTGATCGTGGGCTTTATGTCATGTCACCATATATTACACAGTTCGACAAAATCCAACTTTTTTAAAAACCCAGGCATGAGACCGTTAAATTATGATAAAAGGGACCTCTGTAAGCATCACCTCATACCCAGTTTTTCTAATATAGCCTCGGTTCGCGTTTTATGGGTACTTATGTACCTGCAACACACAACGACAACAATTTTAACTTAGTTTTTAAGGGTTTTAGATAAAAATTTGGAAAATTCAGCAAATGTGGACAGGGTCATGGGGAACGCCATACAAAAAATTCACTTCAATTGTAAATTGGTTAAGGTACCTCCAGAAGGAGTTAAACCTTAAATCTTGAATATCTTTAAAAGCGCACGGTAGATTTTTATTAAAATCGTTTTTTGTGATGCTATAATGGTCTATTGCATGTCCCTCAAAGATGGTATTCGACAGCCAAACAACCGCGAATTGGAGTACCAATTTTATATTCACTCACGAACCACTCCATATGGACTATGAGCTAGACGTAAAAATAGACCGAACTGTGTTTTCAGATTCACAAAGGAAGCTTTGGTTCGCGGTCTATAGGCAATTTTGGTACCAGCAATTGCTTTAGAACAACATTGACCATTTAGGGCCGTTTTCTCATGTTGGTGTCTTTGCAAATCTAGGTGGATTTTGGTGCATTTGCTTTGCTCATGTTCAATGCTAACCATCTAGATGAATTTCGTAGCAATCTACTTCAACCTCATTGATTTCAAATCCATGTACATTCTTATGCACGCTGTCACGCTGGAAAATATTTGAAAACAAAAAACAACTGCTGCTAAAAACAGTAAAGTCTGAATTGTTATTAAGTAAACCAAAAATGGAAAATATTGGATGTGCCTTTAATATATAAGAACACCTGCAGACATTGCTGAAAATTCAGATGCACATTCTGATCCCCCTAGTTCATTGCTTAAGCTAAGTTTACACATCCAATTAATTTGGCTAAATTTTGATTAAAAAGCCATGATTAAAGATTTTACAGGATTAAAAACTTAAACTGTGGTTCCATACGCAAATAATTTGATCAAATATGGCCGGAAAGTTCCACAATTTGGCATATTTAGCCCAATTTTCATGAAAATTTTCCAAATTATTTGCCTGTGTGAACATGGCTTTCGACCTACTGCTTAATCTTCCATCATAGTAACAAGTCGTTCCAAAAGAAAAACCTTCTCCTCCTCTGTAAAATTCTTGCTTTAATTTTTAAAATTGGCGCGCAATAAAAAAACCTAATTCAGCCGAGTGCAGAGGTGCTGCCAAACTAGTATTTGACCATTCCAGCCCTCCCGGTGTGACCGTGGCGTAAATGCCCGAATTTATAATCAACCTACATGAGACAACCAATTGCACAAAAACCATCTAGATGCAAAATCTAGATGGATTTCGATTTGAGCAAAAACCTGAACATGAGAAAACGGCCCTTAGGTTGAAACCCGCTTCACCAAAATTATGTAATAAATTTTATGAGTTAAGTGCTTCATCACCAGCAGGAAAACAGATCACATCATTAAAAAATGTCTTTAGTGGACCTCCAATAAATCTAAAAGTGTTATGCTAATTTTCCTTGATCTGAAGCATTTAAAGACTATTTCACTTAAATAGATCTCTGATTTCGGTAATTAGAACCTATTCTGTTTGAATAAATCGAATGGAGATGAGTAAATGAAAATGCCATGATTGCTGGAATACATTTTTAGTTTCTTAACATTTTTAACTCAATAACATTTCGTTTTATGGCAAACAGAGTTGGCTGTCTCACAATTTTCAACTTGGTTGAAACAAGCAACCATTTTCGAAGCTGAGTCTATTGAGCTCTGTCCATCCGTCTTATTTACCTAAAATTTTGCACAGTGTCTTTCTTTTTACTGCAATATGTCGCAACCGTGCGGATCGGATGACTATATCTCTTTGCTGTCACACTAAAAATCGTTCGAAAAATGGTTCTTAGTGAGAAACCAATTTTTTGTTTTTAATGTTGGCGGTCCTATACTTGTCCCTTATTAATATATAAATGATTTCAAACAGATTGGCAAAAATTTTCTAAACTTAGTGACTTAATTTCATGTACTTTCAAACTAATTAGCAAAATTTTATCGAAATCTGATGACGGTCGGTTGGAAAATGGTTTTTAATAAGAAAAAAATTAAGAATTTAAATTACAGAGTTCTGAATCTCTGATATTTCAAAACCAGGCCTTGCAAGGGTATAAATACTTTGATACATACGAAGCCATCTTTTTTACATTTGCTTTTATAAAGTTCGGAAGTGGTAAAAGTTCTGTTTTCCGAAAACTTATAGCAGAATTCGGTTGTTTCGCTATCTAGACAAATGAATATTAATCGAAATATGAATTTAAAAGCCCAATAAAACAATCGATTTTAAGAAAAAAGGAACATTTAATAATTCCGATACCGCATGATATGATTGAAGTTGAGTATTTAACAGGAGTGTTTCGTCAAAATCAAAATGTCTGAATATGTATATTTCCAAAACTGTCCAAACCGTTTCTGAAATTCAATGTGTTATTTACCTAATATCTTTAAATTATTTCCTTTGACTCATATGCATTCAAATCTTCTTATATACTGGGCAGACTATAAACATTTCGTACATATGTCGGTCGTTTTCTAAAAACTCTGCTAAGGATTGAGTTATAGCGGCGACCAACACAATCGTTAAATTTCTCAATTCAACTTCCACGGCAACTTTTCGAAAGTGGAATTGATTCGTGTTCTCGCAACACCAAAACGAAAATGTTTCTCGTTTTGAAACGTAATGCTTGTCGGTCGGTGGAATGAAATGTAAATGCCAAATTACGCACTCGTACAGTTGCTAGGTAGATAGATGTACATAAAGTGAATTTTTGAAAAATATTCATTCGCTTTCATTTTATGAACAAAAAAACCGTGTACCAAAACAATTGCGAGTAGTAGGTAGCTTCAATACACCGAAAATAAAACATATAACATTAAACTTTGTATTGTGTGTTTGGTGTTTTTTTGCTCATGCCACCTATATGCCTCGGCTGGTATGCTTTTGTACTGCAGCTTTTGGGTTTCTTGTTTGAGATTTCACATCTGGGAATTTATGATATTTTGCTACTTCAGCAAGCCGAAGTACGTAAACATGCTTAAGAAAAACATCTTTCAGCCGCAAGTGTGCGCGAGCTCTTAAATGTGTTCGCCATTTGCAGAGGCTCCCACAGGAGACAATCCCATAAAACGCGAACCGAGGCTTTATTTGAAAAACTGGGTATGAGGTGATGCTTACAGAGGTCCCTTTTATCATAATTTAACGGTCTCATGCCGGGGTTTTTTTTAGTGTTGTACTGTGTTATATTATATATTTTTAGTTTTCGAATTTAACTTTGAATTTTATACGTTCACGTCTTGTTTTACTAATATAGCATTCTTGTGATTTGCTCGAAGTAAGATAATTGCATTTAATGTGGTTGAGTCCAACAACTTTTTAGAGGACTCATTATAAATTTTCCGCCAGAGAATAGGCGTTCCACGCTTACCTGCGTAGCTGGAACAGAAGCACGACTTTTGAAATCTCATACAATTCTGGGAACTTTGTGGAGGATTCTGACCACCAGTTGAGACAGTTTTCATGGTTTCGAACACGATTAAGTGCGGGAAAAGTCGTAATGGAATCCAGTAGCGGTTTTGCTAGAGACGACGATTTTTTTTATATTAACAATTTGCAGTGTATCGAAATGGAATTAGAATCACACAAAACAAGATTTTCGGTTTGAAGTTTAGTTGTGGCCATCTCCGCTGGTTCTAATATGCGTACAATTTCGCGGACTGAGTCCCACACTTTCCGGTGCAGAAGAAAGTCGTTGTCTGCAGCCGCAAAACTGGAGCAAATGTTGAAAACGTCTTTCGATGCAAATATTTTAGCATGTAGGTTGAGCTACAACTCGTGACCAAATCTACGATGCGATCTTCGAAGGTGAAAAAACCGAAACTGTACCGGTACCACAATTTCGGTTTCGTTCCGGTGCTATCGATTCCATTAATAACGGTTCACGGTTTTCGGTTCTCAAACAAAAATTTGTATAGGTTCCGGTTCCGGGTTCGGTACTTGATTTAAAACGGTTTATTTCGGTTAACGGTTCCGGTACCGGTTCCGGTATAAAGCCCTGTTTATATGTGAAATGTCGAAAGCAAATCGAATTGAAACCGACTGTTCAAAGCCAAGTAGATTTGAGCAGTTGGTTCCAAATCGCTCAAATTTACCATCTGACATAGCAATACTTCTCACTTTACATATGAAGTTGTACAATTGAAATTGGATAGTGATTTCTGTGTCACCCGATTAATAATTTTTCATTCCGCCGACTTTTTAGCACAACTTTTGAAAATTAATAACCAGCAAGTCCTTGCCGGCCCAGAAGGAGCACGGTATCAATGATAGATCGTAGGCTAGCTATGTTCTGAAGCACTTGCTCTGCAAATGTAGTGTTAATTTGAGGAACTTAAACAATTCTATTTTAATATTTGGAGGGCGCTGCCAAAAGTTGTAGAACCATTGACTAATGTGCATTGCTCTAAAAGAAGATTTTCTTAAAAACTAAATGTATTTTCATTTCAAAATGTTTCATTGTCCTACTTTGGCAAGTGACTTGTCAGCGGACCCATGTAGATGGTATCAAGTCAAAGTTAGAGGTGACATAAACGTAGATTTTCCCAGCAAGGAAATAATAAGGTGAGCACGGAAAACCACGCTCAAATTACTAGGCTGGTTTTAAAAGATTCAGGCCACAGCAAGAAACATAATCTAGTATTTATACCCGTTACTCGTAGAGTAAAAGGGTATACTAAAGTCGTGCAAATGTATGTAACAGCCAGAAGGAATCATTTCCGACCATATAAAGTATATATATTCTTGATCAGCATCAACAGCCGATTCGATATAGCCATGTCCGTCTGTCCGTCTGTCTGTATGAACACCTAGATCTCAGAGACTAGAAGAGCTAGAGCAACCAAATTTGAAATGTAGACTCCTATTGTCTGCACGCAGATCAAGTTTATTTTCAATTTTTGCCACGCCCCCTCACGCCCCCGCAATTTGGAAAAAACGTCATATCTCCTACAGTTTTGATGATAGATGGTTCTTACTTTCTAGAGATATCTAGTACTCAAAATATTTATCGATTTGCTGAAGGAATGATAAAGATCGGATGAACGATACTCAAGTTATGAGCAAAAAACGGTCAGTTAACACCCAGCACCCACCCCACCCATAACCTAAGCATTGCGTTCAGCAGCAATCTTAGTGAGAGAGAGAGAGAGAGAGAGAGAGAGAGAGAGAGAGAGACTTAGAGAGCGCACTGCGTTGCGCGTTGTGTGTTAACTGGCCGTTTGACTCGTGACCAAATTCGAGCTGCGACATTAAGGGTGCAGAGTATGTAATAGTCGGGCTTGACCGACGTTTTCAAAAGTTTTGTTGTCTGATCTGTTTATCGTGATGAATTTGGAGTCATTTATGTTGGATTTAGTAATTGACAAATGTCTATTAATATCTGGCGGATAATAAATAGCCGAGTTAAAAAATGTTGCATACTTTTCGGCTGACCCACCTCAGGCATACAGGAAGGCTAATAAACATTTGTTTCCATGAGTAACGGGTATATCGAAGTCGGTTAGAGCCGACTTTAACTTACGCTCTCGTTTTTCTGTTAATATCAGCTAGTTTGCCGAAGTTTTAGGCAGCAGAGGGAGGTTCAAACCATCCTTGATGATGAGATCAAGGTCGAGTTAAATGGATTAGATTAAGAGCTCCCTAAATGCTTGACAAGATCCACGAAATGATAGTGAGTGAGAAGTAGGACTTTCTTCATATATTGCAGTACTAATAAAAACTAAATAATGAATGATTGTCACAGAACAATAATGAGTTTGATTCACGCTCGGGTATTACACGGAAATTCACAAGACTTTATTCGGCATAGCGACATAATTCCGACTACATAATTTCGCCCAGTACATTTGGAATCGAAATTATGTCGTTTTAAAACGACATTATTCCGACAAAACAAAAAGACATTATTTCGCTCGAAATTGTGTCGTTTTTTTCTGTCGAATTTATGTCGTCGAAATTACGTCGTCACCCCCTTTATTCTTTGCATTGACGATATAAAGAGGCAAAAATGGATTTTTAAACAGGAGTTTGATTGACTCAAAATAGTCTATTTAACTTTAATCAGAGCCATCTTAGAATTAAGCAGGAAATGCACTTTGTTACCCAATGACTGAACTTACCCCTTTGGCCTTTCGCTGTTTAATCACCTCGGAATATTTGAAAGCTGGTCCAAAGTTTACACTAACCGTGGCGCTTTTATGTATGGAGATAGCTGGGAAATAGCTACCAGCATAAATATCATCAAAGGCCACACCCTGTGATTGGCCATTCTTGAAGAATTCAATGCGGCTGCCCTGTAAGATGCGCATATTCTTCAGAGTTTCAGTAATCTTATCCTTGTCCTCGTAGTATAAATGCGATTTGAACTTGACAAGTGGCTAAAAAGGAAAATAGTTTTAATCCAACTGATCTTGGCGAGGGGCTCTGACTTACTCGATCTTTAAATGTATTTGGCAGGTAATCGACTAATGATTCTTCCGGCAGCTCTATAAGCAGTCCCAGCGTGTCGCCCTCCACATAGGAATCGCTGTAATGCTTGCCATGGCTCTCGGTGAACCTCGTACCCTTGCGCGAACGCCACGAGTAGCCGAACTTGTCATAGCCCAGCGGAGCTTGCAGATTGCCATACTCTCGACCCCAGCCAAGACGTGTAGCGGCTCCTTCTGGCATTTCCTCAATGGTGATCTCATAGTACCAGCGGCCACGGTTTACGGCTAGCAAAAAATAAATATACGATTAGATACAATCAGACTCAATCCTTGGAGAATTACTTACAATGGGTGGCCCGCACCATGCAATAGCCACGCTCCCCGGTGACCGCCAGACGATCCTCGCTGATCTTTAACTGGGGCGCACGATCGTGCAGGGCCAGCAACACGGAATGTGGCACCAGTGTGCGATAAAGCCAACCGGGAATGGGTTTACCAGCCCAGTCCGAGCTCTCATCGAACTCTTGCCGGAAAGGGGCATGCGGATCGGGCTCGGCCAATATATAACGATAGCCATCCTTGTTAAACGGATGCTCCAGCGGGTAACCATGTGGTGGCAGCTTCACATTGGCCGAAATATCCGAACTCGGGCGACCTTTTTTACCCGTTGGCCCCGCATCGGTTCCAGGGAATTTGCGTTTCTGTCGATTGTTCTTGGCTAATGCAGCTGCGGAAAGGGGGAGAAGGAAAAGTCGTACGTGACTAGCTGCTAGTTCCAAAGTTCGATTTTCCCTCCCAGCTTACACTCCTCTTCGCTGCTAGCAAACGTTGACGTCATGACACAGGACCCAAATTTTATAAATTGCGTCGCGCTCAAAATCAAATCAAAATCAAAATCAATTCGGCCGCACGCACGCACACATACGCAAGCCAAAGCGGGAGCACAAACAACAAGCCCCAAAAAAAATTCGCAATCGCAACTATTAATTGTAATGAATGGAGAGCTATGTATGTATGTTTCTGTTTGTACTGCTTGCCCCACCCCGCCCACAATCCAGTGACTACGTGGGGCTACCAGATGTGCTGAGTGGCGAGAGAGAGTGTAACAGCAAATGGCAAAAACTATGCGAAGCGATCAGCTTTCGATTCAATTGTTTGATTTGCAAACGAGAGCGAGCAAAGTGCGCGAGAGAGAGAGAGAGAGACACCCCTTTGTTGTTGTTGTTGGGTTTGGTGCTGTTTGTTTTGTTTGGGAAGAACATGCAAAGCGAAAAAAACTGATAAGTACCACATCGAATGGGGGCAATTTGGTCGCTTGGTTGACAACCCTCGAACCAATGTGCGCGCCATCAGCTGGCTGTCAGTGTTGACATTTTCGCTTGGTGGGTCATACATACATATCTCTATTTGGGTCAAGGGAAGTGGTTAAATCTCCTGGCCTGTGTGCTTCTAATTTTTGCAAACGAGAAATGTAACTACAGTTTAACGCCGAATTCGAACAGCAAGGTTTAAGAAGCTTTTTCATGGCTGGACACTTTACAGCTTTACCTTTTTATTAGATGTTCCGACGTGCCGGAATAGAAACCACTGCACACACCACTGTTGCACCACAGCCGGCCACAATTCGTGCGGAATCATTGATGCTTTCAACTATTTGTGTTGCTTTTGACGATTATACAATTCAGCAATATGTTTCTATGCAAGATGTTTTTGTTCTTGGATCTAAAATATCTGGTTTCTTGAATCAAAAAATACAGATGCAAGAAATGGGGTTTGTTTTTTATACCCTTGTAGAGGGTATACTAAAATTGTCCAGATGTTTGTACCGCATAGAAGGAAGCATCTCCGACCACTTAAAGTATATATATTCTTGATCAGCATGACGGGCTGAGTTTATATAGCCATGTCCGTCTGTCCGTCTGTCCGTCTGTTTCTATGCTACCTCCTCCGTCAGTTTTAAAGCTATCTGAACCAAACTTTGCACGAAGTCTTTAGGTACAAAGACGCTGCACATTTGTCGGAACCGGCCGGATCAGATGACTATATTATATTAGGAACTAACGGTCGAAAAAGTAGTTTTAGTTAGAAAAACTTGTTTGTCTTCAACGCGAACGTGTCCAAACCTCGTATTTATAAGTTTTCTACTCTTTTACACAATTCCTCCAAGTTTAATGAAAATCGGTACCCTATATAGTATAGCTGCCATAGAAAATATAGTTCTGAAAAAGTCTTAGTAGAAAATACTTTTCTGTTTTCATTGCTATCGCTCCCAAACTCGTTACTGATCAATATTATATGCTACCACACAATTGATCCAAATCGGATGACTATAGCATATAGCTGCCATAGGAACGATCGGTCGAAAAAGTAATTCTAGTGAGACAAACTTTTTTGTTTTCAATTGTAGCGTCTTTTTACTTTCCAGTTATGAATATTATCGGTTTCCACACAATTTTGTGAAGTTTGGTCAAAATCTGAAGAACTGAAACTGGCAAGCAAATGGTCAAAGTAGTGGCGCCGTCTATTGCTGAGTTTGGGAAATAACTCAGCTAAGAATGCTCTACGAAAATCATTAAAAACCTTAATTTAAATCAATTATACAAGCTACAAGGGTATATAAACTTCGGTCGAGCCGAAGTTAGCTTTCCTCTATTTTTTAAATATTAATTTTTCCCATTTTTTCGGTAGGTGCACTTACATTGTATGCCATATCTCAATTCTTAATGGTGAGATGGAGTCAAGCAAGATATGAATCGAAAGGTAATTGAATGTTCAATAATCGGTTAATTAGTTTGAATACAAAAAAAAAATATTTTTAAAAAAACCAATTTTTTGGTCGAAAACGCAATAAATATCGTTTCCAAACGCCTTGGAAAAATATTTAAAAATTAAAAAAAAAACTATTTTTATTTTTTCTACTTAAGAACAGCACTTCTTCGAAGAAAATAAGATATCGATGAACAAAATCTATAAATAAATACAGGAGCTGAGATTAATTGAGTGCTGAAAAAGTGGTGTTTTTGAGGTTTTTTTTTAAATAAATTTGCTTCGACTTTTGTTCTGTACTGTATTTTTTTTCTGATCTGGCTATTCGCCCACTTCTAATATTGACCAAAAGACGAAGAAAATAGAAAAAAAAAATGTTCTAAACACTTAAAATACTCAAATTTGATTGTTAGTTCCTTCACTTAAATTGATCCAGCTACAATTACTATTCATAGATTTTCATCATTGATACATTATTATCTTTGTAGAAGTGCGAAGAAAAAGAATAAAAATAATTTTTTTGGATTTTTTTATATTTTTCCAAGGCGATTAAAAATGAAATTTCTTGCATTATCGAGCAAAAAATCGAAACCTTAACATACATATCTTGGACCATTTCTGATGATCCAACCACTCTGTACCCTCTGGAAAGTAACGAGTTCGTGGACTGCATGGCTGAATTATCGCTTGGTCAGATCAACTATGTACTAAACTGTAAGAACAAAATTCTGGATCTAGTTTTTACCTCTGATCCATCTTGCTCAACAGTCAGTAAATCCGTTCCATTATCTGTTCCCGAAGACTCATATTATCCTACCCTTCTAATTGATTTGGAAGTGTCTAAGCCCGCCACTGCTTTATTGACGTCCCCACCTCACCTCGCATTCTGCTTTCAAAAAGCAGACTTCTCTGTTCTAAATCTCTCACTCTCTCAGTACGACTGGTCCTTTCTTGACCATTTTAGGGACGTAGACAGTGCTTCTTGTGCTTTTTATGACGCTCTTTTTGGAATTTTTAATACTACTACTTCTTCTCGCTCTCCTTTATGGTTCACTCGGCAATTGACTAGCCTAAAAAATGAAAAGTCTCGGCTGTTTAAAAAATTTAAGCGCTCTGGATCGCAGACTAACTTCGCCAAATATGAGATGGCACGTTCTGAATATGAACAGCATAATGAGGATTGTTATAGCAATTACCTACTCAGGTGTAAGCAGGACTTTCATAATGACCCCAAAAGGTTCTATGATTTTGTCCGCTCTAAACGTAACTCCTCACAATTCCCGCTTCACTTCATTTCAATAATGCCAATGCTGAGAATGATTGTGACATAGCCAGGCTATTTGTCTCTTTTTTCCTGCTTTGCTATGCACGTCTGGATACGAACTACGATGTTTCTCCAATTTACCCTCACCATATTGGTCGCTCTAACTGCATTCACCATCCTATAATGGATCATCGATGTATTCTATCTAATTTAAAGGCACTTAAGCCGTAATTTTCACCTGGACCAGACAATGTCCCTAGCTGCGTCCTTTTTTCCTTTGCGGTCCCCTTCTAAAGCTGTTTAATCTATCCCTTGAGCTTAATGATTTCCCCCTATTATGGAAGGAATCGTTTATTATTCCAATTCATAAAAAAGGGTCCAGGTCCGATATAGCCAATTACAGAGGAATCTGTAAGCTTTCTGCAATTCCTAAACTATTCGAGCATATAATTACTTCCCAATTACAACATTTTTGCCAACCCATCCTGAGTCCATCCCAGCACGGTTTCATAAGCCGACGCTCAGTTTCCACTAACCTACTCGAATTTTCTTCAATAGTAAATCAGGGGTTTCTTTTGATTCAGTGAATCATAATTTACTTCTAAATAAATTATGTTTAGTAGGTCTTCCATCCAACTTTCTCCGCTGGGTCAGATCATACCTTTCCAATCGGTTTCAACGTGTGCGTTTTAAGTCTGCTGTATCCGAAATCGTTCACGTCACTTCTGGAGTTCCACAGGGCAGTCATCTTGGTCCATTGTTATTCAACCTATTCATTAACGACATCCGGCAAGTTCTTTCCTATTCAACTGCCCTTATGTACGCTAATGATCTCAAGCCTTGCGCGTCATTTGACGATCCAGTTTCTCCACTTCTTCTACAAAGTGACTTAAATGCTCTGAGTGCTTGGTGCCACCTGAATCGTCTTCCCCTTAATATTGCAAAGTGCAATATTATGACTTTTCACAGAACTAAGCCGTAGCTTTACGAATACACCATTAATGGTGAACCACTAGTTCGCATATACAAGGTCAATGATTTGGGTATATTTTTCCAACCCACTCTGAGTTTTAACAGTCATATTTCCGTGATTTGCAACAAGGCAAAAAACGTCCTTGGATTTATCAAGAGATGGTCAAAAGAATTTAATGATCCCTACACCACCAAACTCCTTTACTCATCACTTGTCCGACCAAATCTGGAATATTGTTCATTCCTCTGGTCACCGAATTACCCGACTTACCAGGATCAAATCGAATCAGTTCAGAAACAGTTTCTGATTTTTGCCCTTCGTGGCCTAAACTGGGACACCACCATCCATCTACCCGCCTATGAACAGAGATTGCGCCTAATTGTGACGGGAGGTCAATCCAGAAGAATCTGTCATTCTGTTATTTTCATCCACAAGCTTTTGGCTGGCGAGATTGACTCCATTGCTCTTTTATCACTAATTAATTTGTCAGTGCCACTTAGAGCATTTAGACACTACACACCAATCTACCTTCCGCCCCGCCTGACGAACTATGCTCATCGAGACCACTTCCGTTGCCTGTGCCTTGCTTACAACGAGTACTATCACCTATTTTCTATAGATGGCTCTATTATAGACGTTAAGAACTCTTTAATGTCATTCCTCAACTAAAACATTCATTCCACGGCTAGTGCGCACTCTGACCACTTATGCTGTGAGTTGGACCATAGCTGGCATTGGCCAAAAAATTAGTCCCACCGGGTCAGAGTTTGCTATTAGCTGGATTTTAATTTGGATTAATTTTTAATTAGTGTTTAACTGAACATTGTTAAACTTACCTCTGAATAAATAAATAAATAAACATTTTACTGAGACTTGAGCACAGATGTTGTTGCCTTTCATCCGTAGGCCTTAACATATACGATATTGCCGACAAGCTATATTCATCAGCTAAATTTGATTTATAGAATCAGGCAACCAGAGAAGAAATGCTCAATCGTGAAAACCCTTATTATTTTGTTAACTAGTGAAATTTAAGATATATAAACTTGAAACTTGGTGGATTCTGGTTGTTATGTCAGTTCAAATTGGATTATACAGCCTAACTTCAATTTTAACTTGCATAAAAGATACCAAATCTGATTCAAAAACTGGTTGGAAATAGCAAAGTTTTTGCGAATGTGAATATGGGTTGATAAATGTTGAATTTTCAAGGAATTATGTGAAAAACATTTTAAAATTAGACAATTTTCGAAAAATGGAAATATTTATGGAACCAACTGCTACTCATTGAATTGGGTCAATATCAGGACCAATTGCCGGACGATACCATTTAATCTATGTTTTACAATTGATAAAGAAACGCCTCAAAGATCAAAAATGGACTACAAACAATAAAATAAAACAGTCGCTGAAGTCCAAAAAAGATATGGTATACATGTAAGGAGGAGGAAAGACAACCATATTATTATATCTCTATTATTTTTCCAAACAACTTGCCAGTTATCAATATATATGTAAAGTTCTACATTCCCAGCTTACCTTGCGTATAGCCCTCCTCGGTGAGCCGCAGGGCTCCAGTCTTGCTCATGCTCTCATAGTTCGGCTTAATCAATCGCAAATCTTGATGAAACAGACCATACATGGCTCCATGCTCAACATGCTCCTCGTAGGTAAACAACGTTTGCACATCCTTGACCAGGCATCGTTGTACAGTGCTGTACCAGGATTGGGTAAGACGCCGCGGCATCGTGGTCATAGCCTCCCAATATTGCTCAATATATGGTATAATCTCCTTGTCACGGCTAAATTGTATTTGTCTTTTTCCCTCACGCAAGGAGTTCTGCTGCATATTGGCTAGCGCTGAGTGGCACATCTGGGTAATGGCTGAAATGAGAGGAATGTGATAGCGGCTACCAAAACGCAACTTTAGGACTGTCCCACTTACTGGCCTGATTCTTGCGAAAGCTTTCTAGACCCGTGGCCGAGCAGTTTTTGCATACAAACACATAGTTGGTGATAAAGGGCACCAATTTGCCTTTGCCCAGTTGATAGCTGATACAGGATTCATGGATCCAACGCGAACAGGTGGCACACAACAACTCCACCAGATTCAAATTGCGTTCCTTGCCACTGTAAAAAGGCGGGAATCGAGAGAGTTAGTATTGTTTGTTTGTTTAGAATATACACGTCAAGTGACACCCATACCAATAACAAATGCCGGCTGCCGTCTGAGTCTGCTTGTCGCCTTCTACTGAGACCGGAACAGCGCTGCCGGCACGCTGCTCTAGAGTTTTCTCTTCGTCCAGGTTAAAGTTAAGTTCGGAAGTGGTCTCCGTGGGAGAGCTGGTCTCCATAACCATTACACATTCGTCCATGGCAAGCAATAAATACAAAGTCTAAACTTTTATCAATTTTCAAGCACAACGCAGCGCATGTAAACAAATGCAAGACTAGGGATGACAATCAAATCGATAACAATATATCGAAACTGTAATTGGTTTAAATTGATCCGATACATCGAATAATATAAATTAGCGTAAGGCCGTCCGCATGCGGCTCGTATCGTCATCGTAGCGATTTCACATACAGAACACCTAAATTTTGTGACGCTTTGATGTCGCACACTTGAGTTTGTAGTGAAAATTACATGCGTGCAGCATGACGACTATCGTCAAGTCCACCCATCGCTATGCTGCAAGCAAGTAGTTCTCCGGTATATTCGGTATACAGGTACGTACCGGTATATAACATAAAGAAAGATCGGTGATTGGTTTGCCGTCCATCCGATTTCTTTGCAAATACATTATAATTACACCCTGAAAAATAAACGTTATTTTAGTCTCTTTTTATATCTGTTTTAGCTTCAACTCTCTACTATCTCTAAGTCCTCGTTAAGGTTCTTTTACAGCAGGGTTCCCCAAGAAGATAGAACAGAAAATGTGACTGTCTCTCTCTCTGACACTCAGTGATGCATGACTTCGGCAAAGAATTCGGTGTGATTTGCCTTTAGCCCAGCGGCGTTAATGCCTATTACGTAATCGAGCACCTCTGAAACTCTTCGAAGGCTGTGTGCCATACAGCACCGATTACAACCCAGTATACTTTTACATTAGCATGGCCGCTTTGTGGACTGATAGCTTTCGAAACCTCTTTACTTGTAATCGACAAGTGGGCTTTTCGGAGACCCATTACAATTGCATATAATAATCTAAGAAATGTAATGGGCGGTGTAGATGGGACGCCCACTAAATGATACACATAGTATGCTATGTTGTAATGCAGATACTTTACGACATAGTGTACTTTGGAGTAAAAGGTATATAGACTGATAATTCGGTGGAAGCACTGATTCCTGTGCGTTATGTTATCTTAAGTTATTTATAGAAGGAATATTTATGTAATTTATTAGCCATTACAATAAACAATAACAATAAATTATTACAAAACAAATCGAATTCGTCACCTTGTCTGTTTATTTTTTGTGTATTTGGCCTCCACAGCTAAAAATTCTTTCAATAGGGGAGAGATAGGCAAAATGTTATTATACTTATAAAAAACATTTCAAATATTTGTATACTTAAGTATAGATTCAAAAGATTTGCTATTATCGGCAACATAAGTTAAGGCTTCCATTTCAATATTAGAATTTGTACATGACCTTGAAGGATCAATATTAAGGATACCACAATTTTGTATCGATTCAGTGCCATTGTTTATACATATCGCTTACTTACTTCAAGTCTCTCATAACTCAAGAAAGTAAGAAAGTCGGTCAAGTCCATACTGTAACATACTCTGTACCTACGAAATTGAATGCTCACTGTTTCACTCCGAGTTTTTGTAAGTGTGAAAGTTTGACAGCTCTAGGGATGCAAACTGGCTGTGAACCGAACCAAAATAAACCAAACCTCTAGTCCGTGCTCATTAACCAAACCGCGTACAAAACCGATGTTCTTTTAAAACAGCCAAACCCATCCGAAAACTGCACGCTTACTGAAGACTTTATAAGTCCCTCAGGCGGAGTCTTGTACTTTAACCACTTTTGAACTGTTTCAGCCGGCTGTTTTAGCTTACTTCATAGTACCAGCCTACACATCAAGTTTCCTGTTAATAGCTTAAACAATTTCTTAGATATGGCTCTGAACCAAGGCTGCAAGCCTTTGAAATTCTGGAGAAGGTCTATAAGGTATATAATATAGGTATATTAAATGTTCGCGAATGGAGAAAAACCCGGCTTAAAGCCGAACCGATCTGTCCAAATTCTCGTCTTATTTTCAATTTTTATATTAAAAGAAGAATTATTTTTCAATTTTTAAAATAAAAATTTAAAATAAAAGTTTATCCTGTTTTTGAATTGGTCACGCAAAATATGGATTTGGGGTGTCTCCAACAATTATTTTGTCTAAAACAATTATTTGGCTTTGATTTTTTTAAAGCCCATAACTCTTATTTGCGATCCCTGATTCCAACTTTTGCGTCTACGTACGACGCATACTCAGTATTTTTTGGGGTGCGTAGTGTGCGTATGCGTAGCCTACTATTTTTGTAGTACGCATTAATGACTGACTCCGTTCTCTACTTTGTATGTACTTAGGTTTTTAAAACAGTTTTCTCAAGCTGGTCGAAAATATTTTTGCGAATTTAACTATTAATAGAAGGGCATACAAATCCCATTTCGACATGTTTGAAATTTAAAAGGAAGCTTTTGTCATTCACATTCACCGAGTGAGCATCACTTGAAAGCTCTTTTGATTGCTTTCCACTTCTATGATTCAGCGAACCACAACAAACAAAATGGCAAAACGATTCGCAGAGAAAGAAACAAAAGTAAGTTCCATTATTTTGTTTTGGGATGGAAACATAATTAAATATTTTTTTTCAGCCTCATCAACAATGGCCACTCAGATATTAAACATAGAACAATGTGAACCTGAGTCTGCTGAAGCCTCCAAGCCAAAAAAAAAAAACAATTTTAATGACAAGTTTCAAAAACGTTTGGCTGACTTGTTGTTGTCAGGAACCCAACCGCTGCCCCGTGATACGAATTTGCTGGAAAATTTTGGAGTGAAATGCTATCGGAGAAATGGAAAGCAGTATTACCGATTCGACTTAGATGATGACCGGATAGATTTGATTTATTCTGCAGTGACCTTTGATGCACAGTATGTTTTGCATTTGGTCAAGAAACGGCTGAAAGATGAAAAATGGGTTTCAAAAAATGAAATCGAACTGCCGCTAAAAACCAAAAAGGATATACGGTATATACAGAACGTGGTTTCTGAATGCGTACAGGAGGATAATAGGCGCCCATTTTATTATGTGTATCAATTACAGAAACAGAATAGAAATAGTCATTAAATTGAAGCTTAATACCCCATTTCATTAATGGCTCTTTGTGCTACAAGCTCGTAGGTTAACAGCGTATGCACATTCTTGACCCGGCCACATTGTGTAGTGTTGCACCAGGACTGGTGCATTGTTATCTCTATCATGCCACATCTAGGTAACGGCTGAAAGATAAAGAATATGCCAGAAAGTAACTCCTTCTATTTGTTGGCTTTACAGACTTGCGGATCAGCGGTTCTCGCTCATAAATGCTCTTGACCAGATGGCTGCTGGATCAAGATTCATGATTCCAAGGCTAACATGTGGTGTTCAACAGCACCGTCAGATTTAATTCACCCAAGTGCCGACTGCTGTCTGCTCCCGAGTGTGTAGATATGGTATAGTAAATATTATTATTGAATTTCCATAATTTTTAAGCAGCATGTCTGTGCCAGACTAGGGATGGTAGGCCAATCGATAACAATTAATCAAATTGGCAGCTATCGATGCTTGAAACGATTTAAACGAACAATTGAAATTCAAATTTCATATAAATTATATAAATTAAAACAACATATAAATTAAAACAATATTCGAATAAAATAAATGGCGTTTTTATACCCTGTACGCATTACAAATGGGTAAAAGGGAATCATGAAGTTGTGCGAATGTATGTAACAGCCAGAAGGAGGCATTTTCGATCCTATAAAGTATATATATTCTTGATCAGCATCCAAGGGCGTAGCCAGGGAGCGTCGATCTAAGAGACTATAAAAGATAGAGCCCGAAATTTTTGCATGTAGGTAGATGCAGGATATACTTAACAAGGTCATAGAAGTACTAACATAGAAGCACAATCTGCTACGTTGACAACTTTTCACTCAAATATTTGTCAGCTGTTCACTGTCATTTTGGCTCTTTGAGTTATTATTTGGCTCTCTGAGTTATTTTTTGACTATGTCTGCCTCCCTCTAATGTCGTTTCCTATGTCGACAGATTTTGTTGTCACAATGAAGTACCCCTCCTTGTCACAATGGAGTTAAAATCACTCAATAAAGAGAGGCGTTTCCAATTGTGCTTTTATGTTAAATTTTCTTTGACAAGGTAGCCGCACTCGGTTTTTCACAACTTCTTATATAAGTGTCAAAATCAGAACCGGCCAGCCATACCTACCAGGAGCCGAAGTCAGTCGGGTTTTTACGTAAACGGTTGTAGTCTGGAGAGAGCTCTCTTGCTCACCAACACAAGCGCACTTTTTTGTCCTGGTCAAAATGAGTAAAAAAGAGAACGAGAGCGAGAGAGTAATGAATTTCTGCACACGCTTCCCAGCGGCGCAGAGCTCAACGTGTTCTGCCGAAAGTATGCATTACGCCTGACGAAAAAGTAATGCCATATAACCGCTGCTTTTTGTTAGAGAGATAGTAATCGGAAACAAACTGAAACAACTAATCGTGCCACACACGAGCCGATGTCTATTTCGTTCGCTTATGTGCTTTCCCCCCTCATCCATAAGCGTTTTTTGACATTTCTTCTATTTTCTAAATTTGTATTTGTATGCAGTAAGTGTAGTGTACATACATATAATTGTAGGGAAAACAAACTCGCAAAGTTGAAAACTCAATTGGCAAAAGTGATGGAGGCTCAAAACACTATTATGCAGAGTCAACCAAAAATTGAAAAATGCCAAATAGTTATATTGGCCATCCTTAAAAAACTGACGAAAAAGAACATGCTCCCTGATGACGACATATTTATATTTTATTTATCAAGGGATAACAAATAAAATCATTTAAAATAAACTAATATAAAAACCACTGCATTACTACATCATTACCCACTTATATAGGCTGTAATGCACGTGCATTACCAACCCATATACTTCTCTATCAATAGTACATTGCTTCGTATAACACGTGCATTACCCACCCGTATCCTTTTCCATCTTTAGTAAATTGAATCGTAATACAAGTGCTTTACGACTGAGTATACGATTCCTCAATTTTGTGATGAATTGTAAGCGGACTGCGAACATTCTGCATTACAATGTAATGCAGGGTAATGGGAATCCGATGGCAGTTCGGCTCTGGCATACTTGTTTTATTACTAGTAATGCAGGCTGTGCGCACCCCGTTTACAAAGCAGCTTACGGCAAAGTAATGCAGATTGTATGCGACGATTTCCTTCATACTGAAGGCAAAGTAATCTAGGAGTAATCGATTTTGTAATGGCAATTTGCGCCGCTGGGTTGTGTCAAAACAAAGAAATTTGAGCGTGCATGCAAAATATACACAGATTTCAAAGTTATTTCACTACTTTTCTTGCATGAAGAGCAGGCATAGCAGAGGCATAGCATATTATTAAAGCTTTAATGAATATCAAAAGGTTGATAGCTGGCAGCCTTTCTAAATTGTAGAAAATTGAGTTTAGTCGACTCGAGGTCAAATAAAATACAACCATCTTCAGGGATAATTTTTTACACGTCTGTGCCGTCTTTTGTTCTATCGAGCTGAAATTTTGCACAGAGTCTTCTTTTGGCTGCACGCTGCTAACATGTCGGAACCGCCTGGATCGGATGAGTACTTCTTGTAGCTGCCAAAGAGACGATCGTTCGAAAAATGGGTTTTTGTGAGAAAAACTTGTTTGTTTTCAATGTTAGCGTTCTTAAACTCGGTCATTATTAAAATTAAATGTATTTAAACTGATCTGCGAAGTTTGGTCGAAATCGCTAACCGTTGGAGCGAGCTTTTTGCAAGTGTACTAAAACTTCGGCACAGACGAAGTTAGCTTTCCTTTCTCGTGTTGAAATAAACTCGTTATTAAAATTAAATCAAATCAAAAAATTACGATTGCACTGGGACTCGAATTTACGACCTTCACGTTATAAGGCTACGATCTACCTCTACCGACAGCGCTGACTGGGCTCTTTTGGGTAATTTGAAAATTAGACTGTTAAACAGTAATTTCAGAATCAGGAAATCAAAGCCATGGGAAAAACATTACTTGGTACAGGATACTTTTCATGCGGGGCATTCGACTGCAGCACTCTCACTTGTTTATTCTGCTATTCTATTCTATTCTATTCTATTCTATTCTATTCAATTCAAGCCTTTTTTGCTTGGCTTAAGTCTGTCGTGCTGATATCATTCGAAATGTTCTTACTTCGATCTTTTTAAGGGATTGCATTTACATAATTCAGTAGGATCGAATTCGTTTTCTATGTCCTTTTCTGCGTACTGAAAAATATAAAATATATAGACCTGTGGAATATGCGGGACAGCAGCATCATATTTCACCACTTTTGAAGAATTTCAATTCCCAATCAAATGTTATAGGTTGTTTTTCTCTTTGTGCACGAAACCTTAGTTATTCATCTGAAGAATTGGTGAACCAGTTCCACTCATCAGCGCTATTATTACTGTCATTTTATTTATTGTATTGTAAACGAGGGATTTTTCTGGTTTTCCGTTTTTTGTTTACCCACTATTTACCCGGTTTTCTATTTACAATGTCTATAACGGAATGTCTTTACCTGAGTTTTCATCTGTCGGTCTGTCTACTACTATCTACTGCTAGCTCTACATTTATTCAAAGTTTGCGTCTGGCTGGCTCAAGGTCTATGGTTGAGTATAATTCTTTATAAACAACACAAATCAATAGATATTAATTGCAACATTTTGGAATAGCAATTGGGTATGTCCGTACAACGATCGCTGTTTCGAGAATAACCAAATTCTCTCATCAGCGGACTTATTTTGCTGTTCACACTTCAAACAAACCCACCAGTTGGTATTTGAGCTTCTTCGGGGGGCGAATAAAGACCTAGGAATTCCAATGTTGTTAATTTGCATCCTGAATTTTGGCCATTTATTTACAAACGCATTTATATACATTGTGAACATCATTCGATTTCTTAAAATGACCTTAACAATAAAATATCGATATTTCTGTACATATTCACATTATAGCGACTTTTTTCAAATAATTCCAAAGACAACAAATGGTTAATATTTGTTGAACCGAACCGAAATCGTGGGTTTGTAACAGATTCAAATTGGTTGCAATTTCAAATTCGAACCTAATTCGGCTCAAAACCGGTTTGCAGCCCTGTTGAAAACAAATGTTGATGAATCGTCTACGTTTCATCTTTTTCAAAAACTCATAAAATATCTTATATTTGGGGCTTGGATTGAATTTATTTATTTTTTTTCCATAAATAAGTAGGACAATGTGGCACTCGGGACAATATGGCCCAAGGTAGCCCATTAACTGGGGAAAACATTCTTTTTCGTAAATGTGCCATCTGTGTGCATTGATATTCTTTGTTTTAGGTATAAAGTCCTTTGCTAAATAGCTATCGATAGTTTTGTACTATCGGTAACTAACATCGCCTGTCACAGGGTTGCATTGCGAAAAATGTCAAAAACCGAAGGGAGAAAGAAGAAGAGCAGCCAGTGATTTTTTGCAAAACTATTTATTAGAATTTTAAGTTGAACAAACAAATGTTAGACAAGTGGGTTGTGCGTGCAAGCGACAGCATTTGAAACGCCATCATAAATGGAATTAAACAGACGTGCTTACAGCCACCCACCGATTAGAACGACAAGAAGCGCACCAACAAATTCACAGCAGCAGCGACGGAGGGAGACGAAGACGACAACGACGACGGCGACGAAGGCGACGACGCACGGATCTACAGAAAAAGTAGCCGCTGCTTGAAAAGAAGAAATTGCAACGCGGCTTAGGGCCCTTGTTGGCCCAAAAAACAAACAAAAGTCAGAAACTAGACCAACATGTGTGAGGTTTGCGCCGATTTCCAAAATCTCCTGGAGTTGTGTAAGTATACAAAAAATGGAAAAAAAGAAAATGGTACCTAACTGCCACCCCCCACCAACCACCCGTCCGCCCACTGCTACTTTTTTTTCAGATGAGGTGCGCGTGGCCAGCTCGGAGCTTAAGTTTCAACTACTGCTCAAGAGCGAAATCGAGACGACATTCAACTATATCCAGTCCTGGCCGCAGCGTCAATGTATGTGCTTATATCGCGATGCCAAGAATTACGATCGCTTCAATCTGGTGGTGCAGTCCCTCATCTGTCTCACGGTGCAACATCTCAAGCACATCGATCATCTGATAGAGAACTACAAGCGTCTGACTGCCAGTGCTGCACAGGTGGTGGCTCAGGCTCAACAGCAACGGGAATCCAACAATGAGTCCGAGTGCCAGCCGGATAGTGGTGAGAATAAGCTCAAGGAGGCTACCGTTACGGACGATACCAACAAAAAGGAGGAGTCTGGCCATGAAGAGAAACAAGGTTCTGGCGATGGGCCAGTGAAAAAACCCGCAGTTGGGCCCAGCACACCGCCACCACTCCCGACACCAGCTCCATCCCATGCCAAGGCGGTTCACATGCAATACACCGAAGAGCCCTGGATTTTGCCCGAAGTGGAAAAACTGCTGGTGCTCGTCTCCAAGGTATTTCTGCTCAACTTTCCTCTGTACATTGCCCACAAGCATGGCATGCACTCTCGGCTGGACGATCTGCAGGCCGAGGAGGCTCATCATCTGGCCCTCATCTGTGATCTACACGACAATGATCTTCCCATTTACTTGCTGCGTAACGTGAGCCTGTTCTGCAATTCGGGCGGCTTTGGTGCCATGTCCATTTGTTTCGAGCATCCCGATTTGCCCGTGTCCACCGCCCATTCCATGACCGCCACGGTGTCAAATGTGAAGCTCTGGCTGAACTATCATTGCAATACGCAGCTATTTGTGCCACTACGGAGTCGCATTCTACAGTATATGTGCAAGCTGTCGGATCAAAATCTACGCTCAGCGGCCACACGGGCCATGGCTGATTTTGTGTGGTCCTCCATGCGGGATCCGCTCGATGTTGCTGTCAATTTTGACACGGAGGGTTTGGCGCTGGCCTTCAAGTATTTTACATCAACTACATTGACTATGCGATTAGCGGGTAGGTGATCCCAAATATTCTGCATTATTTTTACACTGAACAGTTGTCTGGGAAGTTTGTTTGAGAAGTTTTTCCCAAATGAACAAAAGAATTAAACAGACACAAGAATTTATCCTCAGTGCCACATATTTTGCGAACAAATCTATTTTGAATCTTTGAAACTAGAAAACTTTGAGAAAACCATACATTTAAAACAAAGACTAACCGACTACTAACAGGTCTCAGATAGAAAGGCCGTCGACTTAGATAGAAATTAAGATAATTTTTACTCTTATGGATATGTGCTTTTAAGAGATTATCGAATTTCAGAAGAAAAATCTGTCACTTTTGCTAGCTGCAAAGAAAATGCAGTCTGTAAAATTTCAAGATACCCAACAGAGTTTAGAACAGAAGTTTTGAAATGCCAAAATTACCATTTACAGTTCATTTCACTAATGTTTGCATCCTTAGTTCTCTTTCGATTAACGTTTACCAGTAAACGAATCAATTCCACTTTCGAACAAATTTTGTGGCTGATTAAATAGTTTTTTTTTATTAATATTTCAAACTTTGTTGTAGTTTTGTACAGTATTTTCGTAAATTAGTCGTAAGGTTACTTTTTTTCTGTCCCCTATAAAGATTAATACTTTTCTGTCCCAAAAAATTAGTTTGTGATTTTTTTGGAGCAGATTCTAACTGATAACACTAGTTTACAAAAAAATAAAATAAAATGACCCATTTCTACTGAAACTATTTTTAAGTGTAGTTTGGATTAGTGATCTCAAAAATCGATTTCAAAAGTTTTTTCATGGCAACGTTTTTTAAATATGGATTTTTTTCATTTTTTTTGGTAGGTGCACTTGCATTTTATGCCATATCTCAATTCATAATCGTCAGATGGTGTCAAGCAAGATATGTATGAATCGAAAGGTCATTCAATTGTCAATAGTACCGTAGAGTATTTATTTCAAATCGGCTTAGAATTTTGAATACAATGACCAAAAATATTTCTAAAAAATAAATTTTTTGCTCGAAAATGCAAGAATGTTTGTTTTTAATCGCCTAGGAAAAATATAAAAAAGTCCAAAAAAATTATTTTTATTTTTTTGACTTAAGAATCGCACTTCTACAAAGATAATAAGGTATTGATGAAGAAAATCTATGAATAAATATGGAAGCTGGATCAATTTAAGTGAAGGAACTAAAAGTCAAATTTTAGTATTTAAAGCGTTTAGAACATTTTTTTTCATATTTTTTCGTCTTTTGGTCAATATTAGAAGTGGGCGAATAGCCAGAACAGAAAAAAAATTCCAGAACAGAACAAAAGTCGAAGCAAATGAAAATTTATTTTTAAAAAATCTCAAAAACACCACTTTTTCAGCACTCAATTGCTCACAGCTCCTGTTTTTATTTATAGATTTAGTTCATCGATATCTTATTTTCTTCGAAGAAGTGCTGTTCTTAAGTAGAAAAAATAAAAATAGTTATTTTTTTAATTGTTAAATATTTTTCCAAGGCGTTTGGAAACGATGGAAACGAACGAGCAAAAAATCAATTTTTTTGAAATAGTTTTTATTATTGTATTCAAACCACTTAACCGATTTAAAAATAGTGTTTTGTGCGATTATTGACCATTCAATTAACTTTCGATTCATATCTTGCTTCACTCCTTCTGACCATTACGAATTGAGATATGGCATAAAATGTAAGTGCACCGAAAAAATTAAAAAAATGAATATTTAAAAAAACGTTGCCATGAAAAAGTTTTTGAAATCGTTTTTTGAGATCACCAATCCAAACTACACTTAAAAATAGTTTCAGTAGAAATGTGACTTTTTGGCTGTAAACTAGTGTAATTAGACAACGGATTTTATGCACTTTTTTAAATTAAGGTTGATTGGACTTGGATTTATACTAATTTAATAACCCTCTTTACATTGAAAACTGCATATGGGCATTTCCACAGAAAGGTCAACCAAAAACCGAAAACATCTATTCATTAAATGCAGCTAACTTATCCTATGTATATCAATATAAGTTCCTGAATCAACATTTGTATGTTATTTATGATTACGCAAAAGGATACATACATAAATTTATGAAAAGCTTCAGAAGTACGACGTTAGAGAAAGGCTTGTCACGTAACGTATGTCACGTTGCGTAACATAATGAGTCAAATATGAAAAAAGCAACATTTATTTTTGAGCGAATCAGTTATAAATATATAGCTACATTATTGCAGATCATATTAAAGTTAGTTGCATTAAAAAACTCGAACGCATTCCACAGAATTTTGCTCTTTTATGAAAGCCGTATTATGTCACGTTGCGTATGCCTTTTTGTCTGCCTGTATCTTGGGACCTTACTGTCTAGAACTCTCAGCTTTTACATTAAATATAGTGCTACCAAAGTGCTATCCAAACACCAATATGCGGAAATTTATCGTACTATTTTTCTATGTTTTTCTTCATATCAAAGGTTAAAAAATTCGTACGATTGTCACGTTCGTAGCTGTGGAAATGCCCATATTCAATATTCAATATATTCGAATGCGACATTGATACGAATTCAAAAAGAAAAAAAAACATGCCTAAACATTATTTTATTTTGACCAAATTCGAAACTTATAGCTCTTGATAAGCCCTATAATTGGTGCAAAAGTTGATTTTGGGCAATTGTTCGTTTTCAAGATAATTACAAAATAACCAATGCATTCGCATGCGACAAAAACAGAAGTCGATTTCAAGGCGAACAGTTCAAACCAGGGAATCAAACCGAATCGTATTTTGGTTCCGGTTCCAGTTCTGGTACGTACCGAAACTTGTGTTTCGGTAAAAGGTTCTGTTTTGGTTCTAATAATATTTCGGTATTCGGTTCCGTACCGGTACCTGCTTTCTTATTTCGGTATAACGGTACGTACCGGTATGAACCGATAAAATATGAAGAAAGAGCGGTCATTTGTTATGCATTCATTCGATTTCTTAGCGAACACTTAATAAAAGTTATACGCTTACTTGCCCTTCTCAAAGGCCACACAATTGTGATAAACTGTGTAGAGTTTTCTTTATTTTTATAAACGAGAGTTTTTCGGATTTTCGGGTTTCACTATTTAAACACGGTTTTCTATTTAGAATGTCTCTATACGTGTTTTTTCTCTTCACGGTTTGTCGATATGGATTTTTCTTTCTGTCTCTCTGTCTGTCTGCTTGTCATTTTAATTACAGCTTCTGTCTTGGTCCATCTTCTACTATCTACTGCGTTCTACTCTCGGTTTCGTCATCGTCCATTCTCTGTACAGTGTGACCATCGTTCGATTTTTTACCAATACCTTAACACTTAAATATCGATACATTTATACATCTTGGCGGTCATTTTCAAATAATTCCAAAGACTTCAATTTGGAAAACGTTTTAAGCTCAGAAAAATTGATCACGATTGATGCTATTAATCAGTTTTGTGAAAATACTGCTTTCCTCATTAAGTTTTAAGTTGAACAGAAATGGGATAACACAAGTACTTTTTAGTTTCGAGGTTAGCATTAGCATGACGTGCAATATGCAATATTTTTCAAGAGACTCGTGTTTTCCTATTTTACAATACAAAAGTTTTGAAAGACCAGACTCCTTTTTGTTGGAAATTGCTTAAAAGTCCCCCAAAACTAAGTGTCAGCTTTGCAGTCTAGTCGTTGCACTCAGAACCGAAACTGTACCGGTACAATGTTTAGGTTCTTTTCGGTCTTTTAGGTTCCAAAAATATCGGTACTCGTATACCGGTAAACAATCAATTTTATATATCGGTTCCAGTTCCGCTTCTGGTTCTGAGTTTTAATCGGTTCTTTTTGGTATACGGTTCCGGTTTGATTCCCTGGTTCAAACACTGATTTCAGCGGAACCTGCAGGAATATTTGAAAGGGACTAATTTTAAAATATTATGCATTGATGTACATATCTTAAAAATGTTTTTTTTATTTAATTTTAATCACTGTTGCACGCGACATGTCGCATGCGACATTTTGTTCCATCATACTTGTTATGTGGTTTCCAATTGATTGCGAAGAAATAACTTAAAGTTTATTGCAATTACAAAGTTTCTCATGGTTTCTTGTGCATTCTTTTTTGACCATTTGTACTCTCAGAAAGATTTTAGATAGCAAAAGTAAAAGAAATCTAAAGTCACTTTTATCAAAAAAAAGTGCAAAATTAATGTCAAAATTAGAAAAATTGAGCTAGCGCGGCCGTAAATAAGAATATTTCGAAATGGGTTATGTATAAATGTAAGATTGGCTTTTATTAGTTCAATTTGACTGTTTCCTCATGAAAATTGGCTAAAACATAGTGCTTTTAACCAGTTTTACATTTTTTGCTGCGGTTGACATTTCTGTGGAAATGCCCATATGCAAAATATGCAAAAAATATGCAATAAATATGCAAAAATATGTATTTCTATAAAACATGTATAAAAATGGCGACATTTACAAAAATTTGCATTCTTGATTCTAGATTATTATAAAGAATATATATGTAGATGCCATATATAGACGGTTAAATAGAAGTTGTAATAATTTCAAAAATTCTCATTGAGTTTTGATTATCATAAAGAACGGTAAACCGGCGGGTAAATAGGAGGAGAAGATCAAATGGTCAAGAAAATCGGGAAATTTTCAAAGGACCTAAGATAACTATGAAGGTTGGAAATATGGCAATTGAAGACGCGTATATAAAAGGCTTAGACCAAAAACCGCGAATTTTGTCAAATTTTCATTTTAGCATATGGGTATTTCCATGATGTCGAACGCGACAGTCGTACGCATTTAAAGTGGAATAGAAGTCAAATTAAAATAATTTTGTTTTCTTTTGTTACTTTAACTTATAGCACTTTCGAAGCACTTTATTTAGTGAGAAAAAAGTAGAGCACACCTAGTGCTGGTTTCCAGATAAAGCCAATCAAAAAGCGATTCGCACGCGACAAAAAACGGAAGTGATGTTTTTGTCCATCAATATAAAAGCAAAAATCTGCGAGATCTGCGAAAACCATTTAGTGCAACTAATTTTAAAATGTTGTTGAATAATTTATCTGTATATTAGAATTTATTTGATCGAGAAATGTTGGTTTTTTTTTGTATTTCAAAATAAAATATGATTCGATACGTGACATTGCGAACGCGACACTTTTTTCCGTCATTTTATTTATGTGGTTTCGGTATAATGCGAAGCAAAAACTTACGATTAATTGCAATCACATAGTTTCTCATGGTTGCTTTTGCACTCTTTTATAACCCTTTGTACTCTCAGAAAGATTTTAGATAGTAAAAGTAAGTGCAATCTATAGGCACTTTTATCAAAAAAATGTGCAATATTTATGTCCAAATTAGAAAATTCGCGCTAGCGCAGCCATGAAACCGAATATTTCGAAGTGGGTTATGATTAAATGTAAAATTGGCTTACATTACTTCAATTTAATTGTTTCCCTTTGAAAATTTGATAAAACAGAGTGTTTTTAAGCACTTTTAATTTTTTGATCTTAGTGGACTTTTTGGTGGAAATGCCCATATACGAAAGCGCATGCGTTGGTAAATAAGAGGCGTGGGTTGAACAGGTCCAAATTTGCAAATTTTTCGTATGACCTAATATTATTATGAATGTTTTATGGATGGCAATGTAGATGGGTGTAGGGGCAGGAGGTGTAGATCGAACGGTTAAAAGAATCGCGAAATTTGCCAATTTTTCATATGACCAAAGATTATTATGAAGACTTAATGGTCGGCAATAGCAGACGGGTAAATGTAGGAAGTGTAGACCGAACTGTCCAAAAAATCGCAAAAATTTTAAAATCTATATTTGATCTTAGATTTTTCGCGAAATTTGCAATGCATAAGTTGTTCACAGTTATGAACAAACGCAACTTTTCAGACCTAGAGCCACCTAAACTCACTAATTAAACATTAGAAAGGTCGCCAAATAAATTACAAATCGATATAAGAGACGGCACGCTCTCTTTTTTTGTAAACAAAACTATCAAAAGTATCAGGAAACAACGCAAAAAACGCTTTTTGGAATGCTTCGAATTTCAAAATTAACGGCCACTTCTTAGCTCGCTCAAAAGTTTCAAGCTTTTGCACTTCGATAAGTTTAGCCTCAAAGCTTAAGCATTACCACCAGACAGTTGAAAGCACTCATTGCTTGTCTATTTTTGCTTTCATTGCTTTTAGCAGTTCCCAACTGATCTAAGCAATGATTGTATGGAGAGGCAGTTGGCAATCATGCTTTCTTCATCGAAAAGCCTACTGAAGAGTCGTTAGGGATAACGATGAAACAGTTCTGTATAGGCAACCAGCTCTTTTTGGTGGTACAATGCATAAGTTGTTAACAGTTGTGAACAAACCCAACTTTTTCGGACCTAGAGCCAGCTAAACTCACATGAAATTTGCAAAATTTTATGAGTTTTGGGAATCATTAAGATGTGATAGATGGCAATGGTCGCCTGGTGTGGCGTACCAGTTGTATGTGTGGCGGCTGGTGCGGGAGGTTGTGGGTTCGAGCCCGCCTCGGACCATCTAATAAAAAAAGTTTATTCTTTCTTTAGAAAAAAGCCTTTACCCACCCGGTCTCCTTCACCAGCTACTGGCGCCAGCTGTGAAGTAACTAGCCATTAAAAAGGAAAAATTCTCTAACTTTTTCCCGTCGGCTTCGGCGTTAAACTGTAGGTCCCTTTCTCTTGTGCGAAAAATTATAAGCACACACACCAAGAGATTGAGAGAAGCTTGGCCCTGGCCCTCCTGGAGGTGCTATGTGAGCCAATTTTACATTTTTAGATGGCAATTGTAAACTCGTAGATGGTCCAAAAAAATTGCAAAATTTACAAAACTTTTGCATAGGTTAGATTATAATGTAGACAGGTTAATTGACGGGTCAAGATCAAGTGGTTAAAAAAACCGGATATATACACAATTTTATGATTAGTTCAGATTATCATGAAGATTTAATAGTTGGCAGTTAAAGACGGGTAAATAGGGGGTGTCGGTATATAGACGGGAATATAGGAGTTGAAGATCATACGGACCAAAAACTCGGGGAAAATTGAAAAAAATTTAATGAGAGTAGATTCTTATGAAAATTTTATAGATGGAAATTGTCTATTAAGCTTCACTTCTTCGTATTGTGTTTAAAATTCTAAAGAGGGCGCAGCAACGCACGCCGGGTGACTGTTATGTAAATATGTATTGCAAAACAGATTGATGGCAAATCGTACTTTTTTTTTTTAAATTCCTGGCCTGCTACTCCAGAGAACACAGAAATTTTTGGTGTTCTACGATCCCATTTCAATAAAATAGCGACCACACAACCTGGGTGTGAAGGCAATGAACTTTATGTGCTCGAATGGAAAAACATATGTATTAGGCCAATTCACTTATGTCACAAGGAGAGAAACAAACTGCCCTCTGTGCAACAGGAGAGAGCTTAAAAATGTACTTCATTTAATCGGAAGTTGCCCCATTCTGCAGGAGCTCTGGCATTCTATTTTTTAAAAAAATACCCTACTGCCGCACCAAATATTAAACATTCTCAAGGGCGTGGATTGGACTAAATACAGAGTTTTGTGATTAAAACCTTAGCGTATAGAAAAGGAATCTTAACTGGATTATTTTACACAAGAAATTTCTCTTTATTTCTAACATCTGAAAATCATGCTAGCACACTAATACTCAACCCAAAGTGCATGGTTGCACGGTCTGGTATCTGGGGCAGACCCAGGAAGTCAGGTGTATTAGGCTACATGTAAAGAAAGAGTGCGAGGCGGTTGGATGTGGCAGATGGTTATTAAGCCAAGTCACATGGAAGTAAATCTTTTGATTGTTTTTGTTTTCAAAAAATTGTTTGAAAAAAAAACCAACTAATATAACGAAACGACTATACCCGAAAAAAGGTAACACTAATATTAGTGAGTGGAAAGAGGAGACCCAGCTAACATTTTATGAAATTATTGATCACATTCGAGTCTTTTTCGAGTCCGCTGTCTTATTAAAATTGTCATAATTGCGTTCGAATTCTGATCATAAATGATACTTTGGTCGGGAGAAAATGGTACCCTATCCGCGACACTTCTTGAAGAGTCGTTTACAACCCGTTTTTTTGATCAGTTTCGACTCATTTTCGAGTCGTATTTCCAAACTTTTTCGAGTCATATTTTCAATCGTTTTTGAGCCACATTTTCAATCATTTGCGAATCTTTTTCGAGTATATTAATATTTTATTTTTTTATTCCCCACGTTTTCTTTTTGTCACCCTATATTCAGCGTGAATAAAATGCTTTTGTAGGACAGCGTTGATTTTCTTGTCTGTACATTGGAATTCGATATGGCAATTATCTGAGAAAAAATAATTAATTTTATTTTCCCAGCAATAGAAATATTTACCTACTTTTAATGGTTGTAACAAGGAAGCACTTTTCGGCGCTTGGCTTAGTGCTGGTTCCCTTCCAGCTATAAGCAGAAGCCAATGTGACCGAAAATACATATCGAATAGCTGCTCTAATAAATTGTGTGGGTCCTTCTCCACCTGTTCTTGCTATGAATTGATTCTGAAAATTTTGTATAATTTATAACCAAATGAATTTATCCACCTAAAATACGTTCAAACTGCCTCAGTTTATTTTAATTTTTTAGCAACTCATCAAATTTTCCCAAATCATCATTAGCGGCGAAAGGAAGTTTCTGCAAATCTGATATCTCGCTGGTTATTATGGGGTCACTGTGAACCTTTCTGTTTTCCAGCTTGACACCTCTGTCAATTTGGCAATCGGCTGTGTATTTTCGTTCTTTAATTCCTTCACTTACTATAAATTCAGTTTCCCATTAGCCAGTCCTTCGCACAAATAATATACGTTTTTATCACTTTCAGGCTTCTGTTTTAGCTAGTCTTTTCAATTGTTTGGCTGAAATTTTCTTCTGTAGTAATATTTTTTCTAGTTTATAATTTACTTTTTTAAAAATTATTTGCTGTTGAGCTTCTGGCTGTCCTTCACAGCAACTGATAATAATGAACAGAAATGCAGAATTTGACATCTGCATTAAAACTTGTAAAAAGAAGTTCCGTTAAATTCAGAACAAAGAGATAACAAGCAGTTTTGTATCCTTCAGCGGGGCGAAATATTACTGCATAGCAACAGCCTATAGTAAACAATCACATTTCAAACCCGATTGTTCACATTTTGAGCATATGCATGAGTTATTTTCGAGTCTTCTTTACATCGCACATGAAATTAACCTTTTTTTAATCATCAAATTTAAACTCTTCTAGGTGAACTTTGCAAAAATGATCTTCCAAAGGCTTGGTGGGGACAGGTTATAGTTTATTTTAGTCTTTTTTAATGTGTGTTCTACCTTCAACTCTCTACTATGATACGTCCTCGATAAGGTTCTTTAACAGCAGATTATTTTACAGAGAATGGAAAATGTGACAGTCTTTCTCTGACAATCAGTGATGCATGGCTTCGGCAAAACATTCCGTGTGAATTACCGAGTGTATTCGCACCCCAAATTCTAATGTTAATGTTAATGGGAATAACCGTGAAGTTGAGCAAAAGTATTTGAATGTGTCGTGGCAATCCCCGAAGTCTTGACAAAATCAGTGCTGCTAACACAAAAAATATTTTGGGCAGGCAAAATTAACAAAGGTTAAGGTTTAAAAATTTGGCCCGAGTTTGTAGGGCGAACATTAGTTTATCCACGACTAAATTGGAAAATCAATTTATTTGGCCGGTTGTGGTGCAGCTGGCAGTGTATGTGGCTGCTGTGCCAAAGGTCGTGGGTTCGATCCCGCCTCGAAGCATCGAACAAAAAAAAATAGTTATACCCGTTACTCGTAGAGTAAAAGGGTATACTAAAGTCGTGCAAATGTATGTAACAGGCAGAAGGAATCATTTCCGACCATATAAAGTATATATATTCTTGATCAGCATCAACAGCCGAGTCGATATAGCCATGTCCGTCTGTCCGTCCGTCCGTCCGTCCGTCCGTCCGTCCGTCCGTCTGTCTGTATGAACACCTAGATCTCAGAGACTAGAAGAGCTAGAGCAACCAATTTTGAAATGTAGACTCCTATTGTCTGCACGCAGATCAAGTTTATTTCAAATTTTTGCCACGCCCACCCCCGCCCCCACAATAAAAAATGTTGAATAACTCCCACAATTTTTGAGATATCAATCTCAAATTTAAAACTTAAGTTTATATTCGCAACATCTATAAGCCCTCCAATTTTCATCAAGATCGGATGATAAATAGCCGAGTTAAAAAAATGTTGCATATTTTTCGGCTGTCTCACCTCAGGCACACAGGATGGCTATTAAACATTTCTATGCATGAGTAACGGGTATATCGAAGTCGGTTAGAGCCGACTTTAACTTACGCTCTCGTTTTTCTTCTAAAACTTGCACAACCGGCCATACTAACCAGCTATAGGCACTAGCTGTGAAGTAACTAGTCATGTGAAAGCTACTCAAACATTGCAGTTTACTGTTAAACGGTAAATGCCTTTCTCTTGTGAGTAAATTGAAGCACAAATGTCAAGCGATTGAAATAAGCTTGGCTTACGGCTCTTTTTTAATTTATTTTAATTTATTTGTTAAACATATAATATATACAAAAATATAATATTATACAAAATTAAAACAATTTACAATCAACTTTAAAAAGGCGCTATTTAACACGGCGGAGCTCAAACTTTGTAACGCTTAAGTCTTTTTATAAGAATTGGTCAAAATTAACCGAATTACTTGCTGAGGGTAATCATATTTTAATTAAATACTAAATATATATGCCAAATTCTATGTTATCGAAAATACAAAGGACCAGAAATGTGTTAAATTAGTTTATAAGAATGTTGCTACGTAAAACAAAGACAATATTAAACGAAGACTATAAAATTTCATACAAATTCAAATTATTTTTTATTTATAAAATTTCATAGCGAAATTACAAAGTACACATAAGTGAAGCAAAATAGAAATGCTTACTGCTCACTTTCGGTACTTATATAATGCGTACTTTTCCTAATGCTTTAGCGTACGTATACGTATTTCATCTTTTGCGTCTACGTACTACGCATAATCAGTTTTTTTTGGGGTGCGTAGTGTGCGTATGCGTAGCCTACTATTTCGAATGCGTATGCGTGTGTATGCATATTTTAAAAAATACGTAGTACACATTAATGATTACGCATTGCAGTTCTCTGATTCATACATAGCTGCTTTGTATTATGCTAAATCAAATTTTAGTACATGCATTTTTAATGAGCGCCGCATCATTCGAGACGCCTTCTTAAATCCTGCGTGAGTCGTCAGTGAATTAAACGGAATTGCGTTCGATTTACTTTTCAAAAAGGATTCGAGTTGAGAACATGCCTGAAAGTGTGCTTTATGATATAAATAAATTACGAAAACACACTTCCACTTTCAAAGTTACTTCCATTTGTTGTACCCTACGCACAGTGGGCGAAATGACCAATTTAGCGATACGAAATTAATATCTTCCAAAGTAAATGAAATAATCGGAATCTGTCTGCAAAAAAAATTTTTTCAAATAAAACCGCACGAAATTTCTTTTTTAAACATCTAGAAAAAATATTAAAAAATAGATACAAAAATTGTTTTTTTTTCTTAAGAATCGCACTTTTTCGAAAAAAATTAAGCATTAATAAAGAAAATCTGTGGATAAACACCGAATTGATATTTGATGATCGCAATACATCATAGCTTGGAAGAATATCGGCGTTTTGAACAAGCCCATTGGTAAAATCTCGCAATTTTTTTCTGATTTCAATACGGTCCAGCTTACTTCAGGTTTGGTTATATAAAACTGTATCAAAAAGTAGTTTTCAAAGCCAAAAAATTCTTTGTGGGGATATCTTCGTTGAGAAAAACTAAAAGAGCTTATGCTTTGATGCTGACATTGCGCCTTAAAAGTCCTACAAATGCAAGGGTACCACATATTAGCAGGTGATCTTGGAAATTTTAAAACAACAAGGACTCACACTGACAAAAAAAGTTAAAGGCGACTTGAACATTTGTGAACATTTTTAGATTTGCTCCACAAAAGACAGGTGTAGGCTACTAAGTTCAGGTTGTAAATACGAGTGTTTTACAAGTAATAAATATATGGATACATTGATACATACATTGATTTTTTGCTTAATACACACCTTTATATTAATATACCCAAGCTTTTTTGTAAAGCAACGAGAACTTTATATTTCACAGCTAATTGAACAAAAACTGCAAAAATGCGGGAATTAATTTTATTAATATTAATAAAAACATATGTTGTGTTTAATAGCTCACAGCTGTTCAGATATACAGTGGCGCTCAACTGAAAAGGTTTGATTTTTTTTTTAGTTTTGAAACGTTGTAATATTTTAAGCGAAATAATTGTTGTATATTTTTTGTTGTATAAAGAAATCGGTCATTTGTGAAATAGCAAAGTTGATTGACTGCGTGATTAAAAAGAGAGGAATTCTTTTGTATTGTAGCAACTGCTATCAGTTTTTTGTAAAATGGGCCGCGGAAAACCTTTAACCGATTTTGAAAAAGGTCAAATAAAAGTCTATAGTGAATCTGGCTTAAAACACTATGAAATAGCCAAGAAAATCGGTCGAAGTCAAAACGTTGTGAGTAATTTTCTCCGAATTGAAGCAGACGACTATGGAAAAAAATGAATGGAGGACAACAACAATTTAGTGACTCTGGGACCCTAGTTGAAGTAACTAAAAAAGTCTGGTCAACAATTTCACTAAATGAAATTGAAAAATATTATGATTTCTTACCAAACCGTATCTTTGAAATAATTAAGAACAAGGGTGGGCATACCAAATACTAAATAATGCTAAAACAGTGTCCTTTATTATTTAAATTACCCAGTGCCTTGAAATTTTCCTTTATATACTTTTGTTTAATATTTTTAGTAGTCAAACCTATTCAGTTGAGCAAAAAAAAATGGAGATTTTTTGCTATGTTTATGAAAAAATAATAAAAATTATATAAAAACAAAACTAACAAAACAGAAACTTTGCTATTTCACAAATAATTGATTTCTTTATATTATATAACAAAATTTATTTAGCTTAAATCGGAGTGCTTGTTACAGAGATACAAAGTTTCAAACCTATAAAAAAAGTCAAACCTATTCAGTTAAGCGGCACTGAATATCGGAATGCTTTGAGATAAACTTGTATAAGCTAATCAATGTATCGGTAGTCCATAAATAAAAAAAAAATTTACGCTTTTTCAAACTTGAAAAATTGAATTTCGACGCGCTAGAATGGCCGTTTCGCCCACACGAAACTTTGTGATAAATTATTCCGTTTTTACCAATTATTAAATTTTGTCTAATCTCACTAAACACTATGTATATCTTGAAGGTATCTCTTTTGAAAGACCAAAAAATGTTTATATTTTTAATTAAAAACGAGTACGAATGTAGCGTTCGTCACGCTGAATTTGCACATATGTATGTTAATTAACAACTTTATTATTTACTTTTATCTCATTCACCTCTGCTCCAGGCATGGCCCAAATTAATGCCCACATTAATCTGTTCAATGAGATCTGCACCACCGAAACTGTGAATGAAGTGGAGCTCTTTGGCCAGCGTATTGCCAATTGGTTGACGGAGAATCACATTGTACAACATTTGTTTGGACCAAATTTGCATGTGGAGATTGTTAAACAGGCCCATGTCCTGCTTAATTTTTTGGCTGTCGAAAATCAAATCTCTGAGGAGGACATTAAGCTCATCTGGCAGGCCACCCAGCTAAAGCATTGCTCCAAGACCATATTTGATATTTTGCCATCGTTGGTCAAGAATCTGGCTCCTCGTCCGGCCATGCATTTGTATTCGCTGCTTTGTCGCATGGATCCTAAAGAGCATACGGAACAGAGTATATACATTGCGTCAGCCTTGACCAAACTTCTGTGGACACGCGACTGTTCACGCAGCCAAATGATGCAGGATCATCTGCTGGGCTCCAATGTCACGGCCTCCAGTTCGGATAGCGGTAGCATTGAGGGCAGCAATACGGAGGATGATCATGTGGGTGCCGATGATAGCAGTATAGCCAGCGGAGGCGGTGGCGTTAGCGGCCACAAAAGTCCCATTGATGGGGTTACGCCCTGCAAGCAGGCCAGGCACAGGAGGCACATCTGCGATCCAACAACGGAAAAGGGGAAGCAACTGAGCGCCGAGGATTTGGCCAAAGTGGACATAAAGTATGTAGGATATTTCGTAGACTGTTCCAACTATTCAAATCCTTTTCTCTTTCGTAGAAATCATCGCATTGTTAACATCATTGACAACACCAGCAGCGAGGAGGAGCTGCAGTCACGGGCAGCCCTCGAATTGCAGATGCATCGCAATCGTAAAAAGTCCAGCAACAAGCGACGCCGTCAAAAGGCGACCAGCAAACAGATTCTATTGCCGCACGAATTGGTCGAGATATGGGATGGGGCCGAGGATGTGCCCAGCAGTGATGAAGCCGATGGCGATGGGGATGGTGAGCTCCTGGCTGATAGCGATGAGTGTAGTGATGGTGCTGCCAGCCAGCTGGTGCCTGCGGCCGTGCTTAAGCATCTGCATGGCGAGGGTCCCTATATTCGGGCCATTGCCGAGACCAACATCAGTGAGCTTCTCAGTGGAGCCGAAAACGATGGCAGCTACTCCTCGCCCATGAGCAACAAGTCTGAAAAGAATTTGGCCGACTTCGATGATGAAGATGTCTCGCCTTGCGAAGAGGAGCTGGCCCAGCTGGTTAACGCACATGCCGGCCGAGTGGCGGCTGGAGCCAACTGCCGTGATGTTCCTCCGGCATTTGCCGCCGCCGCAGCAGCCATGATGGTGGCCCAATCCGCCATGGCTATGCAAAAATCCGGTGAAACAAATGTGGCTGCTGCTGCAGCGGCTGTGGCGGCTGCTGCTGCGGCCACCGGAACGGCCCAACAATCTTTGGTCGCAATGAGGCAGCAAGCAAATGCAGCTGCTGTAGTGGCCGCTGCCGCTGCTGCAGTTGCCAAGTCCAAGTCCGATTCAGATGTGGATCTACTGGACTCGTCTGGAAGTAAACAACATCATTCGCCCAAAACAAGCAGCTCGGCTTCGAGCATTACACAAGTGCAGCCCTCGTTCAAGTTGAACGATGTGTGCCAACCGGGAAATACGCTACTCTGGGATCTGCTCCAGGATGATAAGATTGTAAGTGTGACCCTAGACATCTATCATTGAAAATATTTAAAAATGAAATCACTTTTATATAATACAAAAGCTATTTTGTTACACTTGAATGACGTTTTGTAATAGTGCTTAATATAATAATACGCTGGAAAGTGTAACCACGGATTTTAAAAGGACTTAGAGTTGATAATGCATATTAATCCATGCTAAATATTAGACACACTTTTCAATTATAAACAATAGTTTATTCAGTGACAAAGTAAAAGAGGCCTACCGGACCGCTACGCTATTCACATTTCAAGTATTCAATTTTAAAGTACCTCAACCGAAAGTAATTTAGTACCAACCCTGATTTTTTATCAATTCCAACACAAGTTCTTTTCGGACCATCTATCCATTAATAAAAATTCCACTTTTTTTTTTGGTCAAAGCTCGCATTTCAACAGTCCCCCAGAATAGTTTTTCGGATTTTAAAAATGCAAGCCGTTAACTCTAAAATTCCGCGAAATTATTACCACCATTTACTTAAGAGTTTTAGTGGAGGTACCACTTTCGATTTTACATGGATAATTCTCATTCCTACCGACCAGAGCTCGCAGATAACAGTTGACCATTTTTCGCTGTTCAAATATAACTGTTATTTACGGACCCTTTGAGCTAAGAGTCAGAACTGAACCGTTCACATGCTCTCTTGAAAAAATCGGTCTGTGCTCGGCGAACAACCGATTTTTTTGTAGGTACATTATGTATGAATTATGTATACAGGTAGTACATCCGGTGTCCTTGCCAACATTTGGGGCAATATGCCATTAAATATGGGTCAAATTTGCTAAATTTTGCAAATCTGAATGGAATATAAAAAAGCACTTGCAGATAAATTTAAATTATAGTATTAAGGATTACCCATTAAATTTCAAGGTTTCAGATTTTCTCACAAGTTTTTCAGGCTGCATTGTCATAAAGGGAAATTAAATAATTGAAGACCGTTCACGTCCACGCGTGAGCTAGGCGTAGAAAGATACAGAGACCTTGAAAAAAAAAAAACAAAAAACAAAAGACCGTTTTCGCTGAGCCGTTAATTTTTTTGCTCATCTGCTGACTCTTAATGTCCGAGCGCTCAGTCGGACTGCTCTCTATAAGTTGTTGTTGAATGAGCATAACAAGAAGATCTCAACGGTGAACAGTCAACTGAAAACCAAAGCAAACAGGGACAAAGTGTTCTGCTCAGAGAGTGAGCAAGCGTGCATGAGTTTTTCGGTTATGTTAGTGAGTTGACCGCAACGGTCAACTGTTATATGCGAGCCCTGCTACCGACCGATCTGTTATCATTCGCTCACTCACAGCAATAGCGCCGTATGCCTGTACCGATCTTAAATAGAAGTGTAACAGTAAGTGAAGTCAACATATCTTGTAATTCTGACGGCCGTTTTTTTAACTGTTTTTTGCGAATTTTTTTGAAGAGCGATTATAACTTGCAACTTCGAATCTAAATTTTAGAGGTTTGCAGCCTTGCTTTTAAATCTTCGTTTTTGCTTGCACTGCCTTCTCAGCAAATCTTCGCTCTTTCATGGGTCTCTTCAGTTTTAAGAACAGGAAATGTCCCGGATGCCTAGTTCGGGTGAATATGGTGGTTGAGACATATTTGAGGTCTTGTTTTTGACAACAAAATCACGCACAAGCATCGATGAGTTTCCACAATTTCAGACTTCTTGCGCTTCTCCCAAACGGCGCAGAACTTCAAGCTTTTACTCCTTATTGTAGTTACGACCTTGTGGTAAGAACTGCAGATGCGTTGCGCCACGAAAACAGAAGAAAACAGTGAGCAAAACCTTGAATTTGCTTCAACTCACGAGACTACTGAAATCACTACCTTTAAGCTGACCCTGAGTCCTAGGGTCTGCTTTCTTCAAACTTTCAATCAAGTGTATTTTCCTTATTTTCTCTTTTAGGGGCAACTGGGTGAATCTCTTGCATTGGAGGCGGAAAAAGCTTTGGCCACGCTACTCTGCTTTAGCATGGACCGCCAGCTAAGAACCAAGTTCATCGAGGGTTGTCTATACAATGTGGCCAATAATCGCAGTGTGATTGTCAGTCTACGGCTACTGCCCAAGCTGTTTGCCTCGTTCCAACAATTTCGTCCCGTGGATACGCATTCCATGACGCTGTGGGCTGAGCGTAATCATCGAATGATGCAGTGTTTCTTCACTAACATTAGACACTATGCCAGGCGGCATGCAGAGATGCTGGTTAATCAGAATGGAGAGCAGCAGAATCAGCTGGCCGGACAGCTTTATTCGCACAAGACGCAGGTTTCGGTGCGGCTGCAGTTCCTTTCCTCCATCTTCTCTTCCGTGGGATCGCCCAAGAGTTTTCGTCTCACACTGGAACAGCTGGATGCGCTATGGGAGTGGCTGGCGCATGATCCCGAGTGTGCCGATTGCTATTTCTCGTGGCTGCAGGCTCAGGCCAAGGGCGGTGAGCAGCATGCCCTGGGAATCGACGCGCTACAGCATTTGTATTTGAAAAAACTGCCCGAACTGCGACCCGAGGAATTCTCCATGGTGGCCTTGGGGCTATTCCAGCAGCTGTGCAGTTTTGCCCGCGTTGCCATGGCCGAATATGACAAGCATCGCGATCAAATCTCGTCCAGCGCCAGTGCCGTGGGCATGTACCATTTGTGGAAAATTGCTTTGCGTGCCCAGAGCAACGAAGTCTCATTGGCGGCGATTCAATATATCAACATGTACTATATGGGTCAGCAGCTGCGTTTGGAAAAAGAGTTTGTGTCGCAATGCATGGACAATCTGGTGCAGGCGGCCGCTGCTCTGGAAAGGTAAGTCCATCTTTGATCTATTCTTGGTATTTCAATTAATTGATGATGATTTGTTGTCCACCAGCATTGAGGATGAGAACGCTCTGATGAGGGTGCAGCGGGGACTTCTGCTGTTGAACACGCATTTGGATACATTCCGGCGACGCTATGCCTTCCATTTGCGACGCTGGGCAATCGAGGGCAAGGGCATTGGCTCGCATAGTAATCTGAAGAACGAGGGTGCCGGTCCGCCGCTGCGCATTGTTCTGCAGCAGGCGGGTCTCTCAGAGAAGAGTCTGCTCCAGATGCATGCCTGTGATTTAATTGCCGATTTAAAGGCCGAGGTGTCCAAGTGGTGGGAGAGCCTACAGACGGGCATGGCAGCACCTGTCCTGGGCCTACTGCTAAGTGATGGTCCTCTACGCATTATTACCCAGGGTCAGGAGTTGACCTCAGACTATGACGAACGCAGCTTGGGTGATGCTGGCTTCAAGGATAATCAGATTGTTTACGTATCGTTGGGCGGACGTGGGGCACGTCGCAAGGAATCGAATTTGGAGCATCCATCAATGCTGCCACCGCCGCCAAAGGAATGCCTGCCCACGGTGCTGCTGCTCCAGGCAAAGTATTTTGAGAAGCTCTTTTGCCTGATGCAGACGCTGGGCGATATGAAACCTCAAATCTCGGCGGTGAATCTGCAACATCATACCAAGGCGCAGTTGCTCTCACGCCGTGTCTGGGATATTCTGGCCATGTTGCCTACCAATCCTCACATACTGGATGCCTTTAAAAGTTTATTAAATGATCTCAGTGAACTGGAACAACTGGACTCGGGCTCGGCTGACGATAAGGAGGAACAGTTGGCCAATAAGCGTAAGCAAATCAAGCAAAAGTTCTGTGAGCTACTCGATCCTGGGAATTTGCAAAAGTTTATGTACTCCCTGCATATTGTGGAGAGTCTAGCCTTGAGCAGTGTCCGTCGGGAGTCTAGCAATGGCAATCTGGTGATCACAGAGCAGCCGCGTGCCAAAAAGACAGCTGCTGGGGGCAACCGACGAAGGAACAGCAATGAACAACAGCCAACGCCGCCGCCGGAGACCAAACGGAGCAGCAGCAGCAGCGATGGCAGCAAAGAGCAGCTAAGCGAAGATCAAATGGAGGCTCCACTCACTCCCACGGTGCCCGAAGCCGATACCGAGGCCAGTAGCAGTGGCGGTGATAAGGAGAATCAACCCAAGCAGCAGAGCAAGCGCCACAAGAAGAGCGAAAGCTCGGAGCAAGAGCGACCTGTGGGCTGTGTCACTCCGCCCTCACCGCCACCACCACCGCCGCCATTCACACCACTGGGCAACACTTCCACTCCATCGCACTCTGTTCTAGGGGACAACAAATGGAGCGAGGCTTTCATCAAATGTGGCGGCTTGAGGCATCTCTATGAGATCTTTAGCTCTGGCCAATTGCAACAGAGCTCGCACCCCAAAGAGTTGGCCCTGAACGAGTGGCGTCATGACTGCCTGGCCAGCCTGCTGCGCATTCTGTGGCTCCTGGGCTTCGAGGAGCTGCAGTCGCAGGACATTCATGTGCTCATGTCACGTCCTCATGCATTTATGCTGCAACTGATGGAGGTTTCGCAATGCTTGCGCCGACTTTCCAGCATACTCAACGATGAAGTGCATCAGCATGCGTCCCCCAATTCGCTAGTGTTCCCCTATCAGTTCCATCAGCTGCGCACCGGGTTCTGGGGGCGGGCCCAGCTCGTTCAGTTCACTATGAATATATTGGTGAGCTTTGTGCATGCCTCGGCCGAGGCACGTCGATTGCTCTGGTCACAGGCGGATCATTGCACCTGGCTGCAGAAGTTTATACTGGAGGATCCCGAACCCTCGGTACGGCGTGAGATCTGTGCGGGTCTGTATCGCATTTGCCTCGGCAATGCACAAAGCTATCGCCTACTGCTGGCTCCCTTGTTGCACAGACTGATAGCCCTGCTACCGTTGGCCGAGCAGATGAGTTCCACGGCCCAGCATACCCAGTTTCTGTTATCGGAGGAAGGCAAGGAGCCATATGGGCCCGCCTGTAGGGATTACTTTTGGCTGCTAGCCCGACTGGTGGACACTTTGTCGCCGGAAATGGTGGCCGAGGAGCACATCGATATTGAGAGGCTGTGCGAAAGCATATCTCAGAGTATTCTAACCCGCGACTACTACGAGTTGCGTCATGGCTTCCAGGATGATGGCCTTGTGGGACTGCTAAATCTAATGTCTAATCTCATCAAATACGACACTAGTTTTAAGTACACGCCCAAGGCGTTGAGTTTCATTGAGCAGCTGATGGGCTTCCTGTTTGACATGCCCTCTCCGGCGGATCGCCAAAAGCCCAAATGCAAGTCGGGTACTTCCCGAGCTGCTGCATATGATCTACTGGTGGAGCTATGCCGCGGATGTGGCATCAATTATACCTACTTGCACGGCAGGTTGCTGGCCCAGCACAAGTCCGGACCAAAGCAACCCTACCCCTGGGACTATTGGCCACGGGATGAGGGCAGATCGGAATGTGGCTATGTGGGCTTAACCAATCTGGGTGCCACCTGCTATATGGCCTCTTGCATTCAGCATTTGTACATGATGCCGCAGGCTAGGGCAGCCGTACTTCGAATACCTCCCGCCGGAGCCCAGAAACATGGACCCACATTGCTAGAACTCCAGAGGATGTTCGCCTATCTGCTGGAGTCTGAACGCAAAGCCTACAATCCCAGAAGCTTCTGTCGTGTCTATCAGATGGATCATCAGCCCTTGAATACGGGCGAGCAGAAGGACATGGCTGAGTTTTTCATTGATTTGGTGTCCAAGTTGGAGGAGATGACGCCAGACTTGAAGCATTTGGTGAAGCGTCTATTCTGCGGTACTCTAAGCAATAATGTGGTCTCCCTGGACTGTGGTCATGTGTCGCGTACGGCTGAAGAGTTCTATACGGTGCGCTGTCAGGTGGCGGATATGCGTAATCTTCAAGAGTCCCTGGATGAAGTTACGGTCAAGGACACCCTGGAAGGTGACAACATGTACACCTGTTCACAGTGTGGCAAAAAGGTGCGAGCCGAGAAGCGAGCTTGTTTCAAAAAGTTGCCACAGATATTGTGCTTCAACACCATGCGATATACCTTCAATATGGTAACCATGCTAAAGGAGAAGGTAAACACACACTTCTCCTTTCCACTGCGCCTAAATATGTGCCATTATGTGGAGAAAACTCTAATGCCGCAGCAATATAAGGAAGATCGGGAGAAGCGGCAGCGGGAGAACGAAGAGGCGACGGGCGATGAGAATGAAAAGGCTGAGGCAACGCTAGACGCGGATATTGAGGAGTGCTATGAGTAAGTGGCATGGTTTATATTCCCCAATTTATATTTAACTTTGATTAATCTCTATTTAGGTATGAGCTGGTCGGCGTCACCGTTCACACAGGCACTGCAGATGGCGGCCACTATTACAGCTTCATCAAGGAGCGCACCAAGAGCACCTACCACCCGCACGAGCGTTGGTTCCTCTTCAATGATGCCGAAGTCAAACCCTTTGATCCCTCGCAAATTGCAGCCGAGTGTTTTGGCGGTGAGATGACGGTAAGTAGAGATTGCATTCAAGTTTGCACAACTCTCCAATTGCGTTTGCCATCTTTCCAGAGTAAAACCTATGACTCAGTGACTGAAAAGTATTTGGACTTTAGTTTTGAAAAGACCAATTCTGCTTACATGCTTTTCTACGAGCGTCGCCTGCCCGAACATCTGCAGCGTCGTCATTCCGAGTTGTTGGTCACACCCACGCCCAGCCCCACCGTTGAGGATAAGCCAGAAACCGAGGAGCCCACGAAAATGGAGACGAGCATTAGTGAGATTAAGGAACAGGATGCAGAAGAGAAGCCAGTTAAGCCAGAAACTTTGGAAACTCCCAAGGAAAAGCAGCCGGAAAAAAATGAACCGCCAGTGATTCAGAGCGAAGCACCATCGAAAGATGAGCAGAAGGAGGAGAAGGAGGAGGAGCTAAAGCAAGTAACAGCCAATTGTGATAATTCTAAGCCAAGCACCAACAATGAGCCCCAAGCATCCACCTCGAAGGCTGCCTACAAGTTGCAACTATTTCGTCCATTATTGAACAAGGAGCTGGAAGATTGGATCTGGCAGGATAACCGACAATTTTTGCAGGATCGCAACATCTTTGAGCATACATATTTCAAGTGAGTGTGCCCATTTATAAACCCCCAACAAGATTTAACCAATGTGATTCGATCCGGCAGCTTTATGTGGCAGATCTGTGGCCATATACCACAAACGTTAATCTCAGAGACGGATGTCACTTGCATGGCTGCCAAGCTGTCCGTGTCCTTCTTCATTGAGACTTTCATACATGCCAAGGAAAAGGTAAGTCATATTTTGTTCATTTTAAGTCATTATTTGCCCAAAAGTATGCAATGTATATTCATATCGACCCCTTTAACTATGAATAACTATTCTTGTCGTCCTAATGGACGACTATATTTTATATTTTTAAGAACCGTACCGAAATTAATGTTCCGGTTAAAGGTTCTGTTTCGGTTTCGATACGGTACCCGGCTTTTTATTTAGGTATACCGGTACGTACAGGAAAACTGCAAAACGTACCAAAACGTATAGCTTCAAATGCGTCAATGCTTCAATGCGTATCCAGTCCAAAAACGTATGCGTACTTCAATAAGCATTTTTAAAAAAGGACGTATACGTATACTTCATAGTGCGTATGCGTTTTAATATCTGAGGCACACTACGCTTAATTTCTGTGGATGTTGTAGCCAAACTTATTTAACATGCTAAAATAATTTGCGGCCGATGTTTAATTGCTATAATATATATAGGCAACTTCCAGAAACAGTTCACCAAAACCAAAAAATTGAAAGTGGTAAAAAACACTGTTTTCTCATATTTTCATAAAGAAACATTTAAATTGAACTAATGTAAGCCAATCTCAAATTTATTCATAGCCCATTTGAAAATTTTCGGTTTCACAGCCGCGATAGCTCAATTTTTCTCATTTTGACATTAATATTGCATATTTTTTTTGATAAAACTTTTGCTATCTAAAATCTTTCTGAGGGTACACAGGGTAAGAAAAGAATGCATACGAAACCATAAGAAACCATGTGATTGCAATTAACTGTAAGTTTTGTTTGGAATTATAATATAAAACACATAAATAAAATTATGGAAAAAGTTGCGTGCGTCACAAAGGATTCACGTCCATTGATAAAAACCGACAAAATATTTCAATTATTTCACAACGGGTGATCGAAATTAGAACGCCATCACAAAATGAAATAAGACCGCGCGGTCTAGTTCTTCAATGTTTGTTGTTTGAACGGATTTTGGATAGATACTTTCAAACTCATTTCCACACCCGCCGTAGACAAAAATCGCGCGATTTTTTTTTTTTTTAATTTTGCCTTCGGCGATTTCATACGTATAGAGAGCGCGCAGTCTAACTTCATTTTGTGATGGTGGTCTAAATTCATTTTGCAGAATGAAATTACACTGAGCGGTCTAAGTTCATTTTGTGATGGCGGTCTAAATTCATTTTGATAAATGAAATAAGTCCGCGCGGTCTAATTTCATTTAATGGTCACGGCCTAAATTTAATTTGCAGAATGAAATTAGATCGCCATGCAAAATGAACCGCGGCCTAAATTCACGCGGTCTAATTTCACACAGCCTTTCGCAACCTATTTTTATATTATATTTTATGCCATTCGAAAGTACACTTCAATCTCACTAAACACTGTGTATAAGTTGAAGGTATATCTTTGAAAAACAAAAATATATTTATATTTCAATCAAAAAACGAGTACGAAAGTAGCGTTCGTCACGCGGAAGTTGGCCATATAAAACTAATAGCAATAATAATAGTAATAAAATATTGTCGAGATTACTGTTCACGCAAATACCAAGGATAAGTTTTAGTTAAAATTAACTCATAACAAGATAAACTAAGTATATTGCTAAGTAAAAACAAAAAAAAAATTTAACAAAGTAGTCTATGAAAGCCGGAATCTTTTTATGAACACGAAATCTTACATGTCCTCAAAGAAGTTCGGCCTTGGGTTGTATATTCTCTCTCTATAAATTGACACAATGTCTTCATCAGAATCTTCCAGTGAGTGAAGGTAAATATCCTGGTTCAAATTCATTTTATAAATTGTTTTGCTTAGCACAAATTAAAAACCGACCCCAAATATTATGTCAATTTACAGTGAATGTCAAAAAGTTAAATGCCTATCTAACACATAGTGGCTATCTGGAGGCCGAAGTAACAGATAGCTTATGATGCAATTAATAGGCAATGAAATCGAAATTTCACTATTTGTTGGATTATCTGATACATAGCAGCTATCTGGAAGAAGAGAAACCGGCCCTAAGTATATTGCTAAGTAAAACCAAAACAAAAATTTAACAAAGTAACTTAGATTCCCTATAGAAATTTCGAAGTGCGCATAAATGAAGTAAAAATGAAGCATTTTGAAAATGCCTACTGCTCAGTTTGAGTACGTATTTAGTGCGTACTTTTCATAGTGCTTCAGCGTACGTATGCGTATTTCAACTTTTGCGTCTACGTACTACGCATACTCAGTTTTTTTGGGGTGCGTAGAGTGCGTATGCGTAGCCTGCTATTTCTAATGCGTAAATATGCGTATAATATGCGTATTTTAAAAAATGCGTACTACGTGCGTAGTACGCATTAATTACTACGCATTGCAGTTCTCTGGTACGTACCGGTACAAGTACAACTTATTTTTAATATTGGAAAAATTAAATTGTAAGATAAATCTAAATCATTTTATTCTTGTGTAATAAAACGAATCAAAATTCAACACAAAATGATGGTTTCACATTTAAAGTCTAGTACTGAGGGCGTTCGAATTTTCCTTTTGTCACAGTATTTCATATAACTAGAAATACCTTGTCTTTGCTTTGATGATCATGTGCTTTTAGGAAGTTTTTCTATTTATGTGAAATACTGTGACGAAAGGAAAATTCGCACGCCCTCATTACTAGGCTTTAAGTAAAATTATATACGGCCCTGTTCTGAATTCCGAGTCGGTTTTCATGTAAACGTTGAATTTTCTTATTTAAAATTTACAAATCGATCTAAAAGTTGCGAAGAATATCTGAGGTTACTAGATCAGGTCGTCTTTTTTTTGACGAATTGATTCTAGTTGACATTGAGCAATCGGTTTCAACTTCTTAAGCATTTCCGATTTTCCTCAAACCGGATCTAGTAAACATCGATATGATTGTCAACTTTCATGCAACATTGTTCAATTGGGATTCAACTTGCTAACGTTTACACGAAAACCGACTCGGATTTCGGAACAGGGCCGATAGACTATTTCATCTTTCGTATTTTTTTTCCTCGCTAACATGTAAGAACTTATATGTTACATAATTGCATTCAATGCACAGAAAAAAAAGGATAGTTTTTGATGATCCCCATGATGATTTTTCGGTATCCATTTGGACTGGCTAGTTAACTATCCTTTTTTGGGATCCATTGGATCTTTTCGAAATCGATTTATTTTGGAAAAAAGGATATTAAAATATCTATAGGATATTTAACAACTATCCATTTGAATTGTAAAAAAACTATCCTTATTTTCATATCCATTGGATCTTTATGAACTATTCTTTTAATCTATTTTTAATATCCAATTCTTAATATCAGGGAATCAAACCGAATCGTATTTGGGTTCCGGTTCTGGTACGTACCGAAACTTATGTTTCGGTAAAAGTTTCTGTTTTCGTTCTAATATTATTTCAGTTTTCATTTCCGTACCGGTACATAGATTTTTATTTCGGTATTCCGGTACGTACCGGTATGTACCCTTAAGATATGAAGAAAGATCGGTCTCTGGTTTTGCGTCCACCCAATTTTTTAGCGATGACATAATAATTATACTCAAAAAACCAAACGTTTTACGCTCACTTGCCCTTCTCAAGGGCAAATGTGAGAACGTTTCTCAGGAAAAAATTTTATGTTTGATGCCATTAAACTGTTTTGTGGAAAATACTGATCTATTTGAATTTTCCTGTTCCTTTTCGTTCAGGAAGTTCGGCTTGGGTTTGGGGCTCAATCGCACCGGACCTTTTAAATTTTTAACCACCCGAACCTGAAACCGAACCGGACCTCTTCTGATGAAAAAGGTTCGGTTCAAAGAATATATTTAGTCAGGTTCTTCAGAATATCTAAAATTATCACAATATTTTGACCGTTTAAAAAATGCTTTATAGCGCTGAATCGGAACATAACCATTTCAAAATTATATCCAAACTGCATATTACGACTTCGAGAAGGAAATAAAGCCAAGTTGTTAAATGACAAATCAAATCCGTTTATTGATTAACATAGAAAGTGCGGCCCTGGTAGAGAACTAATGAATGATTACTATAATGAATGAGGTCCATTCGGGTATTATTAAAGGTTTTTAATAGCTTCGTTAGCTGAAGCTTCCTTACCAAAAAATATGCTTTATTTTTCACCAAAAAATATCTCAACGATATCAGAATTCATGAACCAAGCTTCGAACCAAAACCTTAGGTTCGATAAGTAAAGGAACCGGTTTGAGAAGCGAACCTTACACTTTCCAAAGGGTTTGAACCCCCGGCCTGAAACTTTAGAATTTCACAGGTTTGCAGCCTTGCTCAGAGCTGCTTTCCTCATTAAGTTTCATTTGAAGAGAAATGGATAACACAAGTACTTTTTTGTTGTAAGGTTATCATGACATTATAAGGAGGATCTAAAAATATAGGATGCAACATTTTCAAAGAGACTGTTTTCTCGTTTTTCTATATCACACTACAAAAGATGTGCTCAACCAGACTCTTTTTTTGAAAGTTTGATTTGATGATTTAAAGGTTTGATTCCCTGCTCAATATCCATTGGATCCTAATGACATATCCCATGGATCTATTAATATCCTTTTAAGAAGAATAGGCGTTCCAAGCTAACCTGCGTAGCTGAAACAGAAAGCACTACTTTTGAAATGTCATACAATTCTGGGAACTTTGTGGAGGTTTCTGACCACTATTGAGGAACGTTTTCATGGTTCGAATACGTTTAAGTGCGAGAAAAGTCCTAATGGAATCCAGTAGCTTATTTTTTGACACTATTGATGTGATTTTATCACCAAGTTTCCTTTCCTGCAGTACCATATGAACTAGTATTAGAACTGCATTCATCATTAAACAGTGATTAATCAGCAACCGACGAAATGTGTGCATAAATATTTAGTAAAAGATTGATACAGGTATTTTTTGTCAGTACTTAGCGTTACGTTATAACTAAGGTCCAAAAATATACCACATTAAAAAACCTTTATTTATAAAACGGAATTTTCATCGCTTTTCTTTGAACAAACGTTTTGGCTGGAGAGGACCAATTTTGTATATTTCTAATTTGCAGTGTATCCAAATGGAATAAACATCACCCAAAACTAAATTTTTAGCTTGAGTAGTAGTGGCCACCTCCGCTGGTTCTAATATGCGTACAAATTCGCGAACTGAGTCCCACACTTTCCGGTGCAGAATAAAGTCGTTATCTGCAGCTGCAAAACTGCAAAAAACCAGCAAATATTTTAGCGTTCTGTAGGTTGAGTTCCAAATCGTGACGAAAACTACGATGCGCTCCGCAAAGGTGAACAAAAAACCGAAACTATACCGGTACCAACGTTTCGGTTTCGTTCCGGTTCCATTAATTTTGTAAGTCGAGTCAATGAGGAGGCCCTTGACCTCACCTTCTCCAGTAGGTCGCTAAAACCCCTTTATAAAAGAATTGCAGGTCTTTTTTTAGAAGTATCTATGTCAGATCATAGATTGATGTGTATTAGCAAAGTATCTACCGCAAAACAAAGAGTTAAAAATATCAGTTAATGAACTAAACTGTAGCATTATCGATGGCTATAAACATAACACTATACAATGGTGAGATAAGGAAAGCCAACTGAAAAAAAATGACAGTCATTAAAGACACGAACGAAGCAGTTAGGCTACACAGTGCCCTGTCCAAAAAAAAAAACACGGATGGAAACACTGCTCAAGATGAATATTCTCTTGTAAGACACTCACTTCCCGGGAAATACTCCTCATCTCGAGATTTAGAGGACTTTGAGTCAATGCATAATCTTACCGTTGGTTTCAAATTAAGCCAATCAATGAATTTTGTCGTATTTTTGCTGATGACATTGCGACGGATTAATTACAAACAATTTTTTTTGCTCATACCCACCGGAACTCAAACAGCAAGATAGCGGCGCTTGAACTTTCCGACGGGTATGAGCGGAAATTTAAGTTTGCCCTTTTGTTATACATATTAAGTTGACACCCATCGGAATCGATTTAGTTTGTCCAAGTACTAAGCTTTAAGAGTTATGGGTCTGTAGTACTGTAGGCACGGTTGCCACTTGACAAAATTAGACTTAGAATTAGAAAACATTTCAAAAAAGAGCCATTTACAATAAAAAAGAGCTTGTAGTTAAATTATACATCCATTTCATTTCTTCAGTATTTTTAACCGTACAAATAAACCCAAAAAATATTTCATATATGTTTTTCTTAATTTCTATGGCAATAAGACATAACAGCATAGCTCGAGTTATGTTAAATTTGAGATTCTAATTCGGATGAGTGGTTACGAAGATAAAACGGCAAAACTAAACAACATAAGTCTTCAGAAGTCTGAATAAGTATAACAACTTTATCTTATCAAAAAGACTTATACCAGTATTGTTAAAGAAATAACTCTTCCAATCTGTAAAAAATTTCCACTTTACGACCAAACACTTTTTTTACATACTCGTTAAGGGCCGATTTCTCATATTTTTGCCAGGTAAACTTCGAATTTACTCTGTTACTTGTTCGTTTATGTGATAATCAGTGCTTTGTAGAAGCTCTGAAGTCGGCCCTTAAAGGTAATAATTGCTTCCTAAAAAATACGGAAAACACACTTTTGCTTTTATTCCTTATTGCCACAGATTTCTTTACATTATAAAAACTAAACAGTCAATATTTTTATTGTTTACATACATAAATCACACTCTAAGATCAGTTACTGCTCTATATTTCAAAGAATTTAACAGACCACACATAATGGGAATCGGTACTCGTACACAGCCCCATGCAAAGCATTATTTTTGAAACTGAATCAAATTCGAGTTTGCACGAATGTGCCGAACCAGCTCCAAGTAAAACTCACGCACCGTTTCCTTTACCTTTCAAATGGTGGATTTCCCCATAAACTTGATATCCATATGTTGTTAGTCCAAGCAACTAAGTTCCAAATTATAACAAAGGTTTTGAGAATTACACTAAACAACAAGGTCCAGTATATCGAAGAGTGGGTGGTGATTAGAATAAGATATATGTATTTATAGTTTTAGATATGATAATCGTTTGCTGAACACGAATGTGTTTTCGAAAATGGTCCACCACGTCTAGATTTTTAGGAAATTTGGTCTTAAAAATGATTAGAATCCAAATTTTGGATCTTTTTAGGCTCGTTTTGTTAAGGAGCTATACCATGTTATGACTCTCTTTAATAATATGGTATAGTACTATTTCTAAGGACTTAAAATTTTATACCAAACAATTCTACGATTTTCTTAAAGGAAGATATACCATTTTGCATATATGTTAAGTAGTTTTTGGTCCATACCTTGTAAAAGCGCGATTGTATCGAAAAAGTGAAAATATGATACATGGTATAAGTTAATCTCTGTTGCAAAAGTTGGCCTTTTTTGTCTCTATTCCCAAAATTATAACTGGTTTTTCTTCGCATAATTTTTGGAACTCTTTTAATTTATACGTCATATTCGGGCTCAATGCAAAAGAGCCAATTCCAATAAAAAAAAACAAAAACACCAAGTGTGGCAACCGTCACTGTAGGTACGTGTGACAGGTTCTTGCAGCCAATGAACATGGACGATAGCCAATTGCATTTGAAATTCTTAAAAGTTTGTAACACCATTAAGTATTATTCCGTCCGAATTCTGATTACCTTCAATTCCATAAAAAAAGATTTCTTTCCATCTTTTTCGCCATTTTAATTAACATCCATTTTAATTTACAGCCCACAATGGTGCCTTGGGTGGAGCTGCTCACCAAGCAATTCAATGCCAGTCAAGAGGCCTGCGAATGGTTCCTTTCGCACATGTCACTCGAACCATTTTGGCCCGTACAGGTGCTTATTCAGTGTCCCAATCAAATGGTGCGGCAAATGTTTCAGCGTCTGGTCATTCATGTCATTCAGAGATTGCGGTAAGTTCTCGACGAGATTTGATCATAAACATTTTTTTAAAATTGTTTTTTTACAGTGCTTCACATGCTGATCTGTATCTGGATGTGGAAACGGATGAGGATGATAAAGAGTTGATTGGTCAAGCGTCGTGCGTGACTCGTTTCATTGGTTCACTCATCTCACTTCTGGAGCATGGAGCCAGGTCTCATTTGCGTCATCTATCGGAGTATTTCGGTTTACTGTGCGAGTTTTCGCGTATGGGTGATGAGGAGGCCATGTTTCTGTTGCGGATTGGCATACTAAAAAGCTTGGTGGACTTCTATCTGGGCCACAAGCAAACGGATAGCGTCAGTTTCTCTCCCAAAAATGGTCCCTTTGCCATTCTAATTTCATTTCTATCCAAGCAGATTGACATCAGTTCGGACAACGAAGATAACTCATCGGACGAGGCGCTGTCAGTGGAGAAAATGCGGCCTGCGTCGCTGGACAAAATGATTGCCCTCTGCGCCAGTCTTGTTGAAAGATCACGCGGCGCCGACTTTCGTCTTCGGCTCTCGCCCAAAGACTTTAATGCCATCGCCGGCGGCAAGGTGATACTCAAAAAGCTCGAGAGAGTCTTTTCCATCTAACCAACCATACCAAGATCCAAATCATACTCAAAATATCCCTCAATCCATACTATAAATCCACAATCACTCCCGATGTGTTCATTGTTTTCTGTGTTGCTTTTGTGTTACTCTGCTTAAGTGTTAAATATTTCGCATATATTTCGTAGGGATTTCCATTTTTGTATCAACAAATAAAGGACGGCATTAATCCGCACCAGACCAAGCATTTAATCCATGCGCTCTGCCGCTGGGATGAGCGTCTAGCCACACAAATCATCAGCATGCTCTTCGCCTCGGTCACCAAGCACACCGAGCTGTGTGCGCCCTTTTTCAAGCTGCTGACTCTGCTCACCGAGACGCAAGGCGGCCCCGTGGGGTTGCCCTGTTTCACGCAGCTCATCCTGCCGCGCATGTGGGATGCGGCCGAATACTGTCCGCAATCGGTGCTCGATTGGCTGTCACTGCAGGCGACTAAAAATAAAATAGCCCATGCTTGGATTTTGCAATCGGCGGAACAATGGGTGGAACAATTTCTGCTAGCTCACGATAATACGCGTGTGAGAAATGGTAGGATCTCGATGAACTTGTGCACTGGATGCTTTTGCGATTTCTAATCGGGATTTTTTCTCTCTTGTTTTCCGTATTATTTCAGCTGCCGCCTGCCTGCTGGTGGCATTGGTGCCCTCACAACCCTTCCGTGCCAATTTTCGAGCTCACTCGCAGCACAAGCTGCTGGCCCTTAATCCGCACAGCTATCGGTAAATAAACCTTCATTTAGGAATTGATCTGCTCTAGTCAAGCCTTCAAAAATTTGGTAAAAAAAAAACCGTACTGTTAAGGCCAGGGCGGAATTAATTGAAAACAAGTAAGATAGTCGGTCAAGCCCGTCTGTAATAAGCTCTGTACCTGCAAAGTGTATGTATGTATTTTGCTGCGCTAGTAGCAGTAAGCACCCTGCTCGGCTGCCGCTGTGAACTATTATTTGCTCATAACTTGACTATCGTTCGGTACGAACTACCTATCTATACAAAACTGTGGGTGATGACGTTTTTTCCCAAATTGAAAACAAACTTGATCTGCCTGCAAGTATAAGAAAATTATGTCCCATCAATTGTCGAACCTCTATCTCTTACCATCTCTGAAATCTGTGCGTTCATACGGACATGACTATATAGTTGATGGCTGTCGTCTGTTGATGTTGATCAAGAAGATGTATACTTTATAGTGTCGGAAATGCTTCCTTCGTGAGGACACTCAATTAACATGACGGAAAGTATTAAATATTTCTTCTTCCGAGTAACCGCTTAGAACTTAGGTGGCTGCGCACCGTTCTTAGAGAAATGTGCACTTCCTCTATGCTGTGACTCGTAAGCCCGACGCACAGTGTATATTTTTGCTAATCTAGGGAGAATTAATACGAAACAAGTTAGAAAGTCGGTCAAGCCCTACTGTAATATACTCTGTACAGGTAACTTTCTTTTAGTAATAACTTGACTAATAGATGGCTCCACTACTTTATTTTCAAAACTAACGAATAGATGGTGCCAATAGTGTGACCATTTTAACTACTTGGTTTAATATCTGTTACTAACTTTATTGAATATAACTTATTTGCTAACAACTATTGTTCGATCGTGCAGCTCGATGCTGCCGCTAGTCGCCTTGGCGGGAGCCAAACTAGAAACTAATTTGTTGACGCGTTAGGGCTAGAGATGGACGACCACGCTATCGCGTGATTACGATGATTAGTGTGACCAGAGCTGCCACAGTACTCCCCCCTCCAGAGACCATGTGGAAACGAATGATCTTCAAGTTTTCAGTATAGCTGGGATGTATGTCCGGGGTGAGCATCTGCTGGATTTGTACAAGTCCCAACGTCGTACAGATTTGCGTAGTACAGATTTGCGTAGCTGCGTCGATGGTAACATCGCGTTGAGGCCGTTGCTTCGACTGGTGGTCGACAAGCAAGTAGCAGGGTTGAGGTTGCCTCGCGTCGAGGACTTTGGTTTGCCATGCGTTGTAGACTTTCGTTTGCCACTCGTTGTGGGCTTTGTGTTGTGATAGAGAAGCTGTAGGTAAATTGCCAAACGTCTCGAGTTGTTACAGGTTGCTTGTTGTTGATCAGGTAAAGGGATTGTTTTGCATGAACATCGAACATCGGCTATGATGAAGGATGCGATGAAGATCCAAATTCAGCTGCGCGACGTACCTCCATAAGTATGAACGATCGTCTGACAGGCTGCGTACAATGTAAGATCTGAAAAATTGGTCGCATGCTTGATCAACGTGATATCGGTTACATGTAGTTGCTGAGTAAGCAGGCGTGAGCAGCGGTTGGAACACAGCATGGGCTGCAGCAGAATGTGGAGAACTGGACGTGTGGGACCGGGGCGACAGACAGGAGGTTTGTGGATAACATTCGTGGGGTGCGTTCGGTGTCATGCAAGCGAAATGAGCGCTCCAGCGCTGTTGATGCTGATCAAGAATATATATACTTTTTAGGGTCGGAAATGATTCCTTCACCCTGTTACATACTTTTGCACTGTGTACCCTTAGTACAGAGTATAAAAAACGTGGCCATATTTGTTGTTTGCGTTTTTAATTTGAGTCAAAGTTGCAGCTGGCTAGCTCAAGGTCTTTGGTTGAGTATAAATCTTTATAACCAACACAAATCAGCAGATATTAATTACAACATTTTGGAATAGCAATTGGGTATGTCCGTACAACGATCGCTGTTTCGAGAATAACCAAATTTTCTCATCAGCGGACTTGTTTTGCTGTTCACACTTCAAGCAACCATCCAGTTGGTATTTAAGCCTCTTTCAATCGGAGAATAAAGACATAGGAATTCCTAATGTTGTAAATTCGCAGCACGAATTTCGGCTATGGTTTTTTTTTTGTTTGAAGGTGTTTGTTTACCAATTTGTTGTAATTAATTCTGTTGCTTATGGCTGCTGCTAAGTGGTTGGGCTATACGTCCAATAATCCTCCTTAGTTTTTAATTTTATTGTAAAACCAAATTCCAAACAAATTCACGTGTAATTCACATGTTTTTTGCACGAAGTCTGGAATTACATACAGGCTGCGCATTTGCTGAACCTGCCGGATCGGATGACTATAGTATATAGCTGCCATAGAAATAATCGATAAAAAAACTAGTGAGAAAAACTAATTTATTTTTAAAGGTAGCGTCTCCTAACTTATGGCTTATGATTCCCCTGACACATATATGTACATTCGGCCAAATTTACATTTTTTTTGCATATACATATATGGGCATTTCCATCAAAAGGTCCACCAAGACCAAAAAAAGTGCTTAAAAACACTCTGTTTTATAAAATTTACAAAGGGACACAATTAAATTGAACTAATGTAAGCCAATCTTACATTTAATCATAACCCACTTCGAAATATGCGATTTCACGGCTGCGCTAGCGCGAATTTTCTAATTTGGACATAAATATTGCACATTTTTTTGATAAAAGTGCCTATAGATTGCACTTACTTTTGCTATCTAAAATCGTTCTGAGTGTACAATGAGTTATAAAAGAATGCATAAGAAACCATAAGAAACTATGTGATTGCAATTAATCGTAAGTTTTTGCTTCGCATTATACAGAAATCACATAAATAAAATGATGGAAATAAATGTGTCGCGTTCGCAATATCACGTATGAACATTTTTCAATCAATTATATTCTAATATTCAGTTTTATTATTTAAGCCCATTTTAAAATTAGTCGCACTAAATGGTTTTTGGCAGATCTCGCTGAGTTTGGCTTTTATATTGATGGCCAAAAACACCACTTCCATTTTTTGTCGCGTGCGAATCGCTTTTTGATTGGCTTTATCTTGGAACCAGCACTACGTGTGCTCATTTTTTTTCTCACTAAATAAAGTGCTTCAAAAGTGCTAGAAGTTAAAGTAACAATAGGAAAAAAATTATTTTAATTTGACTTCTATTCCACTTTAAATGCGTACGACTGTCGCGTTCGACATCATGGAAATACTCATATGTAAATGTATAAAAATGACGAAGTGTGCAAAAATTCTCATTTGAGCTTAGATTATTATGAAGAATATATAGTGGCAAATACTGACGGACGAGCAAATGAAATGAATTGAAAGGTCTAAAATGTTGTTAAAATTCGTAATTTTTCAATCATATCAGATTTTTATGAAGATTTTATAGTCAGCAAGAGTACATGGGTAAATTAAGGAAATGTAAAACAAATGGTCAAAAAAATCGCGAATTATCAAAAATTCTCATTTGAGTTTAGATTACCCTAAAGAAGGGTAAGCCGGCGGGTAAATAGTAGTAGTAGATTAAATGGTCACGAAAATCGCGAAATTTTCAAAGGACCTAAGATAGCTATGAAGATTGAATAGATGGCAATTGAAGACGCGTATATAAGAGGCTTAGACCAAAAGCAGCGAAATTTGTCAAATTTTCATTTGAGTAGGTACGAATGCGCAGGCGTTAGTAAATAAGAAGCGTAGATTGAACAGGTAAAAATTTACAAATTTTTCGTATGAGCTAAGATTATTATGAAGATTTACTGGATGGCAATGTAGACGGGTAAATAGGAGGTGAAGATCGAACGGTTGAATGACCGGAGATTATTATGTAAACTTAACAGACGGTAATAGTAGAAGGGGTAAATATAGAAAGTGTAGAGCAAACTGTTCAAAAAATCGCCAAATTTCCAAAATTATTATTTAAGCTTAGATTTTTCGCGAAATTTGCAAAATTTTATGAGTTTTGGGAATCATTAACATGTGATAGATGGCAATTGTGGACGCGTAAATGGTTAAATCCAACGGTCCAAAAAGTTGCGAAATTTACTAAACTTTTGCATGAGTTAGATTACAATGTAAACAGGTGAATTGACGGGTCAAGATCAAGCGGTTCAAAAATCGGGATATATACAATTTATGATTAGTTCAGATTATCATGAAGATTTAATAGTTGGAAATTAAAGACGGGTAAATAGAAGGTGTCGGTCAATCGGTTTAAAGAAATTTTAACATTTGCGAAATTCTTAAATGAGTTTAGATTGACACGAAGATCATACGGACCAAAAACGTGAAATTTGAAACAAAATTTAATGAGTTTAGATTATCATGAAGATTTGATAGATGGCAATTGTCTATTAAGCTTCACTTTCAAACAGATTTGCAACAAAATCAGAAAATGGTGAGCACAGAATCACAAAAAGAACACAGTAGAGTAGTTTTTGTCCGATGTTGTTTATTTAAAAACTGTACTTCCGTGTGGGGGAAAAAAACTTTCATTTGTTAAGCTACCGCTGCAATTGAATTATGTCCCTCTAGATTGGCAAAATCGAACACTGTGCGTCGCCTTTATATACCTTGATATACCTTCTTGATATACCTTGATACAGCGTTGGGCAACATGAGCCGTGGCCAAAAAGTGAGAGTCTATTGGTGTGCGAAAATAAAGCGTCGCGAACTAGCTTCTTCAAACGCTAGCCAGCGACTGAAGTGCTGTTTACTCTTCTAGCCTCAGCTTCGGCATGCGTTCGGCTCGTGTATGTGTAAATAGCGAAATGTCTTCTGCCTCTGTGGGCAACCGGTGACCATCGCCGATCTAGTAGAGCAGGGCAAAACATCGATGTTTTTAGCGATGTATCGATGTTTGGAAGAAGTGGCAAATATCGATGTTTTTTTTTCGACATCGATGTTTTTACTTTTCTACCATCTCTTAAAGCGACGGCAGAGGAAGCGGGGAAATTGTAAGAGAACTTATTAAAATTTGTAATTTATAATATAAATGTTTTCAATTAAATAGAAATGAATAAGAGAGCTCGTAGTGGTGTTGGACTTGCCCAGTCGCAGCATCGAAAATATGGACAAATAAGCCCACATAATGACAATTTTGAATAATATAGGTTATGACGGCCAACCATAGAATGTTGGTCGTCCAGGGCCACAGAAGGGTATATTAAAGTTACTTGTCATTTCATAAATAACAATTTTGAGTTACAGTCGGTAGTTCCGTCTATTTGTCAATAGTATAGTATAATATAAGTATATTGACACGAGAAAGTTGTAACAGTTGTAATTGGTAATGACGCAACTATGAAAAAAGCATGTGAGTTACTAAAGCTTTATCACTTACCATGCTTTTCCCACTCGTTTAACTTACTAGTATAGGATGCTTTAAAATGGTCATGTCTTAAAGGTATTTTGACCAAATGCAAGCGCATTGTCGCAATAGCTAACGCAAAGCTTAAACAGTCGCAGGTCGTTGAAAGTAGGTGGAACAGCGCAAAAAAAAATTTACAAATATTATTTCCAACTTATATGTAGTATTACCATCAGAAACATCGATGTTTTAAGGGGGGAGCCTGCTTTAGAAGCTTCAAAAAATCGATTTTTCCGAGGACTTTTTTGGGAAGGAAAGAAATAATCGATTGAAACGAAACTTTCAGGTTTTATTATTATATATTTCAACAGTCTTCTCAAATTTTTTCATTAAAATATATGTCATATTATGCCTGGTACAAGGATTTCGCCGAGGCGCCTCGAGTGTGCATGTGTCGTGCGGCGGGAAAGATGCAGGTCGCAATTTCCATCTGAAACAAAAAAACCCCAAAAATTTTCTATTTGCAAAAGTATAGCTTCTAGTTAAACCAAGAAAATTGAACAAAAAGTGAGAAATTCAAAAATTTTTCGCAAATTAAAAAAAAATCATTTTTTTTTGTTTTTTTAAAAATTCACTTCAGATTGTTCAAAAAGTGGGTTAATCATAACTTTCTTAAGGTTTTTTAGGTTCAACTTAAAGAGAATTTAATCCCGAATACAATAAATTTTGTCTCGTTTCGATAGGACGTTTAATTTTTTCCCTATCTTGCCCGCCAATTAGGAAAAATCGTAATAATGAAAAACCGAGAAATCGAACGTCAAAGTTTTCGTATATAAAAAATCGTATATAAAAAATCTCGACGCTTGCTCACTATTTCTTCTGTAACTTTAAAAATATTTTGAATTTGGATTCAAATAGTTAAAATGGATAGTTTGGGTAGACATTTATGCAAAATCGCGGCCTTAATTCATTTTGAAATATAAATTAAGGCCGCGCAGTCTAATTTCATTTTGTGATGTCAGTCCTAATTCATTGTGAGAAATGAAATTAGACCGCGCCGCCTAATCGCTGCCTAATTAATTTTTGAAGAATGAAATTAGACTGCCAAAGAAAATACAACGCGGCCATATTTCACAGAGCCCTTATCGCTTGGCTGTCAACGAGATTATTTACAGTCGTCTGGTCCTTGATTTGTTATTTTGGCTTCGCTGGAGTAAACCTCAGAGCCCCTCTAATGCAAACCTGTGCCATGAGCTTGAAGTATGTCATCTTTCCTGTTGCTTCCCACCACACTAACTCACTATAGAGCTGAATAGGATACATTGGGTTTCTAACTAAACTTGCTGACCTGTGGCTTTGGCTAGCGGAATGCTACCTTAATTACCTTTTGGTAAAGAAAATAATACTTAGACCGACTGCATCCGCTCACTCGCTAAGGGGTGTGTTTCAATATGGAGCTGAGGGTAGATGCACATACTCCCGTTATAAGTATGCTTATGTGATATTTTAAACGGCTTTCCTGTCGTACCTCCACGTTAAGGTGTGCTTCTGTGTGCTGGGACGACTTACCTCATCTACAGCTCAAAAGGTTGTTAGTCTACTGATTGACGGCTGGATGTGAGACGGTGTCGATTGCCTGATATCGGGTGTCCTTCCATGTTTTTGATGGGTCCAATAACCCAATAATTTCCCTTTGCATTTTAAGTAGAAAGAAAGCAGGTTAGGCTGATCAATGTGAAGTCTTTGGGGCTAATGGGACTGCATTGTCCTGTTTTTGGCAGATAAACAACCCTAGATGTCCTCCGTTTAAAAATTGGAATGAAATCTTTAAGTATTGATCTGGTGGATTTAGGAATTTCGGAAAAGTTCACATTTAAAAATCATGAGTCAGTATATCCTTGACGATTTTTTGTTACCTTTCGCAGCGATATCAACGCTGATGCCCAGGCCGTGCTTCATCAGGTCATCACATTACTACTGCGCCTGCTGCGTCCGGCTCGGGTCTATGCGGATATTGGAGCTCACGGCACTACCAAGCTGACTGCCTACTTTAATCTGCTCAGCTATTGTATGGTTTCAAAGACTGAAAAACTAATGGCAAGTTTTACAGCTCCTTAAGTCAAGATTTGACCTAAAGTTCGAATCTCTTCTTCTCTACACTTTTGAATTTGCAGATAGGTTCGTTTATGCGTTCCCTGTGGGAGCTCTTTCATCCCCGCCTTTCCGAGCCCAGTGTGCCAGCGCATCACAACAAGCATGCGTTGCTCACCTTTTGGCATCACTCGCTGGTGGATTGTCCAGAGAATGCTCTTCAGGTGGCCAATTGTTCAGAGATCACACGGAACATTGCATTTAACTATATATTGTAAGATTGATTTGAAGCTAGAAACTGAATTTGAATCTAAAGTTGCTTTATGCCCAGGGCCGACCACGATGATGCCGAGATAGTCACTTACAATCGCTCCATGCTGCCCGCCTACTATGGACTGCTGCGTTTGTGCTGCGAGCAGAGTCGTGCCCTCACCCGTCAGCTGTCACAGCATCAGAATCTTCAGTGGGCCTTCAAGAACATTACCCCACATCCCACCCAGTATGCAGCCGCTGTGGATGAGCTGTTCAAGTTGATGGCATTGTTTGCCACCCGTCATCCCGATGCCAATGAACAGGAGAAGTCGGATGTCACCCAATTTAGACGGGCAGTCATCGTGTCCTATACGAGTAGTCTGGACGCACGTGTCTCGTGGTCCACTCTGATCAGTGCATTGAAAATACTTGGTAAGTGATGAGAAAGTTAAATTCCCAACTCAACCCAATTTTTTCATAGTGGACAACGAGGACGATCGCATGCTGGTGATCTTCAATGGTGGCATAGAGATGTGCTGCGAGGCTTTGCATACGTTACATTCCATGCACCATGAGGCCACCGCCTGCCATGTGGCCGGGGATCTGTTTGATCTGCTTGGCGAAATGCTACTTCTGTTGGGCACACTACGCACCCGCACTGACACTCCTGCCCAGAAAAAGCAACAGCAGCAGCAGCAGCAGCTGGAGCAACAATTGCAACTGCAGCAGCAGCAACTTCTTCAAAAGCAACAGCAGACCCAGTGCACCCAAGCACCGCAAACGCCGCAGCAGAAGGAGAAGCAACTGCAGCAGCAAATGCAACAGCATCTCCAGCTTCAGCAGCTCCAGCAGATGCAATTCCAGCAGCAGCATTTTCTGCGACAGCAGCACCAACACTCGGCTCTGGCCAAGGCTCTGCCGGATGCGGTCAAGCGATTGGCCACACTACTCAACACCTTCAATTCGCCGGAGATTAGTCGAATGTCCTTGGAGGTGCTTAAAGAGCTGGTTCGCAACACAAGCCTGGAGGCCACCAACATACTGGCTCCCATTCTGATCAACTGCCATTTATCGGTGGCTAATGCACCAAATGCCATTGGACCACTCGGTCCATATTTTCCACGACGAGGCGCCAAGCACACATCCTGGCCATTAGGAGCTAAGAACTCACCTCGTCCGCCACGGCCCATGGTTCAAATGTGCATTGCACTGTCGGAGTTGACGCCACGCGGTCTAGATGCGGAATACGATGCTCATGTGGAGGCCTTTTACAGGCCATATCATGACTTTATCGATGTGATGATGCGCATGTGCATCAATACGGGAACATTGAACGACACGCTGGTCAAGCTCCACTGCCTGGTGGCCATTGAGTCGACGCCGCTGCATTTCAATTACTTTCCCAAGTTTTGGGTGGGCATACACAATAATACACTGACGCACAAGTGAGTATGGTGACATTTTAATAAGACAAAGATACGTACTTTTAGAGAGCAGGATAAATTTTACCTTCCGGCCTCATAACTCATCAATAAATTGAAAACTCAATTTTCTCTCTGATTTTCATCTCGCAGATACACCGATCTTTTGGTGAAAAACCAACTGCTGGTGGAGTACCTCCACAATGTGCTCAGAGATGAGCGCAGCATGCTTAAGGATGCCTGTGTACGTGAATTTTTGGAGATCTACTACCATAAGGTGGCTGCTCAGCTGCCTGTGGCCCGCATGATTTACACAATCAATTATGGCATGCACTCAAAGGATGACATCGATGAGCTGTGCGGTGATCTATTTGCAATACGTATAATTGCCCAGGCCACGGGTGTGCCCACTTCGGTACGCAAAGAGCTGCGTGGTTCTCTTAGGGCTCTGCAGAACAAGAGCGAGCGTTTCAGAAAGGATGCAGAAATTGGTAAGTAGTGGTCCAGTACGAGTGCTTTTCAACTAATTTACTCCTTACTATGGTTTCACAGATCCATTTCCAAGTAAAAAACAAAGACGCGACTCCTCCAAGGATAAGGAACAGCCAGAGCAGGCGCAGTCGGAGAGTGAGAACACCTCAGTCGAGGCGGACAAAGCGGCTGATGTGTCCATGGAAGCAACCAGCAGCAACGTCGAGCCCCTTGTTGAGGCTGAATTCAAACCACCAACACCCGCTGGCAGCGATGATGATCAAATGGAAAGTACATCATCTGAAAGGTTAGAGAAAACTTCATTACCCTCATCCGATGATGAAACAGAGCTGGAGGATGAGCTGGAGCCTACGCCCAAGCGTAATAAAAAGTCGGCTAACAAGAAAACCGCCCAGGATCGCCTCAATGAGGACCGTGAGAAGCGTCTAATCACGCTACTTACCATGGAGTCATACATACAAGGCATATTTGCCATTCTCAAACGGGATGTTGTGCCGAGCAAGGACCCGCTTGAAGAACATTTGTCAGAGGCCTCCACCTCAGCTGCGGCAGCGGCGTTGTCAAGACCCAAAGGAGCCTGCACTCCGCCTGAGCCCATGCCCGATGATAGCGAGCAGAGATATGGCATGGAAATGGAAACGGCATTTTGTGTAAGAACGGAAACAGCGGAACCGCCGCAATCTCCCATTCCCAGCCAGGCCAATGGCAGCCAACCAACAGAAGCCCCGCCAGCTGTTGTAGATGTTCCCGCCCCTGTTGTTGCATCCACCTCCCAGGCGGCGAGTCCGACACAAATCTAGTTGTCGTTCAACGATTTGCTCAGCATTTTGTTTTTCGGGAAGCCACTGGACTGATGATGGGCAAACGGCTAAAGGCTCTTAACTGATAAGAATTTATTTGGCCCAAGGTCAAACTTAGCCAGCATGTGAGCCACCCAAGGTTGGTGCTAAATGGTTGGCATGTGGGCTAGCGTTCAAGGAGCATACACACATCCCCACAAAGAGAGAGAGACATCATAAAAACATACTAAATTAAAGTAAAACTAGCAGCATATTAAAACAAATAGCAATGTAACTTACACACACATCCACAAGCACGACATACATACACATGCATACATACAATACATAGCGATAGTTAGCTTAAGAAAACTTCCCAGCACGCACCTTTCCTCCATCCACAACAAACCAACCAGAACGAAAGATGCGAAAATCGCCTTCTCCGCGAGGGCGATACTTAAGTAAAAAGTTTAAACAAATTCACAGCTAGAACTTTATGTACTATGGATATGCCAAAAACAAAACACAAGGAGATATCATACAAATTACAATAAATGTTTGGACAACAATAGTTGAACAACGAATACAAAAAAAAAACGGCTTACGAGACGCTAATATCTATATATGTTGTAGTAGATCCTTTAAGTATCTTGCTAAGAACATTTGCCTACCTTATTTCCTTTCCAGCCCCTCCCTTCCCCACCAAAATGGCACTAAAAAACGATACGTTAGAATTGAACAGATATTATTATAAATATGAAACATAACGAAACATTTTAAATATTCGATGTGTAACAATTTTCAGTGTAAATTGCTGGAACGACAACCCAAAACAAAAAAAGTGTTTGGTTTAGTTCAAGTCCATTGAGGATGACATTTGTAAATTAGCCCATAAGTGCAGAGAGATAAAGAGAAAGGGATGAAGCACAAGAGGACAAGATGGAGGTTATAAAAGCCGTATAATTGTTAGTTTTAAGTCACAGCATACGATCGAAATCTATAAAATATAATGTTGAAAAACAAAAATAAAACCAACAAAACTCATGAAAAACCCCAACTATTTCAGTGATATTTGCCCCGACAAATTTGGATCCATTTTGGACAATGTTCCACCGAATCCGATCGACTCGAAAGCAAATCATCATTTTTTTTTTCTCAGATCTTTTTGCGCATGGTGTAGGGACAAAGTACTTGTAAACTTGCAACTTGAAAAAAAAAAACGATTAAAAAATCGCTAGGCAAATATAATGCAGTCTTAGAATTAGTTATTAAATCCTCGTTATCTAAGGACATTCAATGATAGGCCAAACCATGAAGCTAAACTACCCATGGACTACACAGGTTTTTAAGCAATTGCCCAAGAGAAGATAGAACAATTTCCATATTTATTTTTCGGCGCTGAATTCAAATCAATTGTCAGTTTCCCTACAGAACGTCTGGTTTAAGAGATCGTTTCTGAATTCGATTGGTTGGAATTGATAGGAGTTGTGATATTCTCAAGATCACTAAAGTGATTCAAAAAATAAAACGACTAGATTAGATGGACGGAAATGTTGGCATTTTCAGGTTCATGGATCCTACCAATAGCAAACTACCATTGGATGTGACTTGGATTACATTTTATTGAAGTGAAGTTCTGTTATACCAGATTGCTAAAATTTGCTTTTTTAAACTGTTTTCCACACCACCTTGAGGTAGGGTTTTGGGCGATTTTTTTTTTTCAGGAATCAGATTCGTCAACGTTTCTGCGAAAAGAAAATAGTAAGTACATGTGGCCATTACTAATGGGACTGGTGAGGCCCAGGAGGCTCACTTACATCACATTCTCTCATCGCTCAATTTTCCACTGGATAAATAAAATTTGTTATTCCAAAATATTAGGGGTGTTCCTGCAAGTGATTTTGATTCTGATTTTAATTTAGGTGTGACCAGATAACCTGCAGAATGTGATAAAAACACTGTCAAAATAACAAAAATCAGAAACAAAATCAAAATCAACCTCGAAGCTGATTTGGATTTTTTTGTCTAACTGTTTCCGAACACTTACACATTTTCTGATTTCAATACAAAGGACCAGGTACGTCTTATGTGTTTGACACTACCTTAAATACTTCATATTTATATGTTTGTTCAACATATTTGAGTGTTTAAGCGAATGTTATGAAATGGTCGCAGTCAAATTTACGGAAGAAATCGAAGAGAGAGGCATCAGCGAAACACGCCCATTTTGGATCACATACAGCCCAGAAGAAATATTGCCATTTACATATAGTTTTATTTGCATGCAGGATCAAAAATATAACGCGGATGAATAGTTACTGGGATTGGAGAAGCAGAAATTTCAATGGAAGGAAGAATTTGTTAAGGAAATACTGGCAAGACGAACCTAAAGCCAATGGAAATAATCAACTAAATACATATAATAATGATGCAGCTCGAATAAAAAAATATGAAATAAGGCTTAATGCATTTATAAAAATTTGTTTAATAAAATAAAAAGAATTAAATAAAAAATGACAGAAATGTAAGCCGATTGCGAATTATGACTGGTTCTGTTCAGTGTTTTCTAGAGGTTTAAATCAACCGATTCGGTCTCTAACGCAGTTCTTGAGGCAAATTAAACCGCGGTTTTGGTGTAGTTCACTGGGTTTCTCTCAATTTTATACTTTCCATATAGACATTTTTGTAGTTGTAAAAGCATTTAAATATCGTAAGCACCTTGAGAACGGTGCGGTTTTATGGGATTTTCAGCCACCAGGGCATTCACGAAAGGCAATTCCAAATCCGAATAGTCCGTACCAATATCTTTAAAAAAGTTATTTAGGGCCGTTTTCTCATGTTCATTTTTTTGCTCAAATCGAAATCCATCTAGATTTTGCAACTAGATGGTTTTTGTGCAATAGGTTGTCTCATGTTGGTTGATTATAAATTCGGGCATTTACGCCACGGTCACACCGGGAGGACTGGAAAGGTATAATAGTAGGTTGGCAGCACGCCTCCGCACAGCTGTTCTTGTTTTGTTTATTGTGCGCCAATTGAAATTGAAAATGTCCAGCAAAGAATCAAAAACAAGAAGCAAGCAATTCACGGAGGAGGAGGAGGTTTCACTTGTGGATCTCGTAGAGGAGAAGAAGGATGTTCTTGAGAACAAGAAGTCGGACGCAGTGATCTGGAAACAAAAGCGGGAGACATGGATCAAACTGGCCGAAAAATTTAGCGGACAAACAGGCATTTGGCGCGAATGGAAACAGCTCCGCTACAAATTTTTCACAATGAAGCGGAAGTCGAAGTCGGAGCTGGCAAAGGAGAGAGCAGTAAAATACCAAACTGGTGGTGGCCCACCTGCAAGTGCCAAGGTATCATCTTTGTGGGCCACTTGGAACCCAGCGACTTTGCGACAGCCAAAATCAAAAAAGCTGGCTCCAAAATCTGGTCCTGGACGCAAGCGTACGCTGGAGGAAGAAAATATAATGCTGCTGCAGGCTCAACAGAATTTTTTCAGGTCCGAAAACCAGCGAGCGCAAGAAAGGCATGAGGGTGATGCTCGTGAGCGAAAGCTGCGCATAGTGTTATTGGAGTTGGAGGTGCAGGAGAAAAAAAAGACAAAACTGAATTTCACATGTTAGTATAAAAAAACCTATTTAAATTTATAAGGCATTCCATTTAATTCTTATTTCAGAAAGTTTAACAAGAGGCAGAGATCACATCTGTGATCCAATTTGCAGTTAAAGTAAAATTAAGTTGTATTCATATAAGTTTTGATCATCGCAGTCTGCAAAAACAAAAAATATGTAATTATAGGTGATTTTAATAAATAAATCATAAAGAAGTCGTACCTTGAAAAGTAATTTAGAATTAAACGAGATCTTTCATTTACATCTGTATTTAAATCAGTACTCAAATTTTCATCCAGTGGGTTAGGCATTTCTGTTGGAAGTGCGTATTCTGTTGGGGGAAGTGGATCTCTCGATCGAATAGCAATATTGAGCAAAACGCCGCAAGCTACGATTACTGCCATTTTGGTCTTATTTTGGATACGCATTCCCATTGATAAAACGGGAAAACGCCGCTTCCACACTCCAAAGCAACGCTCAACAACGTTTCGGGTGCGAATTTGGGACTCGTTGTACAATTTTTCGGCTTCTGTGCGCGGATTAAACAAAGGTGTCATTAGGTATGCGGTCTGCTTATATCCACTGTCGCCCAAGATGTAATTACTTCCAAAATGCCCATTCTCCAGTAAGAATTTTAGCCGGCTGTTTTGAAATATGTTACTGTCGTGTGCCGATCCAGGTCACCTAGCAACTAAATCCTGAATTACAAGATTTGCATTGCAAACAACTTGCACGTTTAAGGAAAAGTATCCTTTCCTGTTTCGAAAAATTTCACCATTATCTCCTTCTGGTGATTGAATTTTTACATGAGTGCAATCAATAGCTCCAATGACTTTAGGAAACTTTGCGATGTTGTAAAAGACAGATATGATTCCATCGATGTTGTCACTGGGTGGGAATTTTATAAACATTTTTGACAGGGCACCAATTGCAAAGGAGACTTCTTTTACAACTCGGCTTGCTGTGGACACGCTAACTCCACAAAAATCGCCAACTGTAATCAGGAAGCTTCCGCTTGCATAGAAACGAAGCGCTATTAACAGCTTGTACAAACAGTATACAAGTTTGGCTGAAAGCATTTTATTATTGCATATTGAAAATAATACAAAATAAAAACTTACTAACCTCTCTATATTAGACTGCAGGCTTGTGTGAATTTTATATAACACAAACTTGGCAGTTGCTTTCGACAACCGAAATCTTTTTATAAAATCGGAGTCCTCATACGTCTCGAAATAGTTTGTGCGTCGGTTATAGACTCTAGAGGAATTAATATGTACATCTGTCTCTTCAGCAATGTCTGCAAGTGTTTGTATATAAAACGCACGTCCAATATTTTCCATGTTTACTTTACTGTTTTTAGTAGCAGCTGTTTTTTGTTTACAAATAATTTTCAGTGTGATTATATGCGCGGATACATAAAAATATTTAATTTACATTACCATGTAGATGGATTTGAAATCAATGAGGATCAAGTAGATTGCTACGAAATGCATCTAGATGGTTAGCATTGAACATGAGCAAAGCAAATGCAGCAAATCCACCTAGATTTGCAAAAACACCAACATGAGAAAACGGCCCTTAGAATCCAATCTGCAACAGCATGAGGGCAGATTTATTTTGAAGAGACATCAGTTGCAGGAGATGGACAAAATCTAATGTTGCGGAAACACGCACCCGATTGCAACCAGATAGATTGCTGTCCTTTAAGAGGAAGGTTGGAAAAACTCTTCATCGCTGCAACGATGCAAGTGTTTTCGCATATCTGAGTTTTCTACTACATTTCCTTACATTTTTGCCACAAAATTGTCTACGAAATGAAACGAACCGATCCGTTTTCTTTTGCAGTTTTGGATTCAGCATTTTCCGGTGTTTATTAAAATAAATTTTTGATTTTGATTTTATGTGACAGTTTTCTTGTCATTTTCTGCAGGTTATCTGGTCACTCCGAAATTAAAATCAGAATCATAATCAAAAAAAATCCCAAAAATCACTTGCAGTAACACTCATATTATTTATGTGTTTTTTTGTTTAATATTTCCATACCTCTTTCGGCGATCTCGTCCACTTTAATTTAAAGTATCTGAAGCCGCTCCATGACAGAATTGTGCTCTTGTTTTAAATTTGACACTGACAAAAAAATAAAATTTGTTACTTCTTTTAGTGATCTGTCTTAAGCACAACCTACTGTCTTTTATTCAATTAATACAGTGTACTTTACATTGAGTTATTATCTTTGTTACTTCTAAATTTTATTTACTTGTATTCCTTTTCCATACCTTTTTCTGCAAGTGGACGTAGTGTCCACTTTCTTTTGCAGGCACTCAGTGGACTTAAGCGTTTAATATTTATAATCACCAACCTTAAGAACGATGTACTTACGACCCATTTTCACTAAGACCCATTTTCCGACCGATCGGTTCTATGGCTGATATAAGATATAGTCAGTGTTTGGAAGTACCTAGGTACAATAGACTGAACATAATCATATGGGAATTTTATTTTCTGAAATTTTCTATTCCTCAATGCGCAAAAAATTTGTATTAATTTCGAGTTACCGTAATGAAAAATCAAAATTCATAATTTTAATGTTTAATACCTCCGCCATGGCCTTAAAGTTGCTACCTAAAATTTCAATTTCCCCTTTTTCATTTTACCTTTTCATCAAAGTAACTTTTGAGATACCAAACGTTGTTGTTGAATTTAAAATCTGATTTTTTAAATATTTTATGCAAAGCAAAATGCAAATAGAGATAATGGATATAGAGGATTTAAACAGCTTTTTTTTGATTGGCGAGTTGCGGGCAGAGCTGGATTCAGCAATGGTACCATCAATGAAAGATGGCTTGGCGGTTCTTCTGCATAATACAAGAGGACACAAATTCACATTAAGGGACAGCTTAAACCGGCTTACCATGAAACCAAGAAGAAATGTGTGCAGAAGCTTAAGGAAACTTAATGATCAATATGTGGAACTAAGAAAAAATGCTTGTCGCGATAAAGAGTTGTACCGCGACAAAGAAAAGAATTTTATGGACGGCTTAGAAGGAATTTTTGATGGCACTTCAGAAAATTCAATTAAATTGAGTACTGATGCTGCTATTAAAAAACAGAGATCCGATGACAAGGATTCTCTATCTTGTTGTTTTATTCTAAAAAATACTCTTATGAATAAATTTGAATAACCACTTTTAAGTTATACTTTCTTTCATTTATTTTTCATTTTTTTACCGGCCATCAAAGTTTTTCGCTAGCAAACAACTTTTGTGGAATGGCTCCTAATGGAACATATGCATATGTTAGTTTTCGTTTGGTGGTCGGCTCATATTGCGCACTTACTTCAAGACTGGCTTGGCTCAATGATGCAGAAATGTTCGCTGTATCGTGTTCTATATGGAGTAAAATTTTCATATTGATATCTTTTATACTTTCCATGTGAAATGAGAATATGTCTCTGTCTCATTTTATAGGTTCATTTTCATGTTAATGCAAGATCGTCATATCTCAGTTGTCGTGCAGTCGATATTGCGCAAAGATTCTTCGGCTTTCAGTTTTTTAATGAGCATTTTAAATTTATAATATTTTAGTAGGGTAACTTGAAACTAAAAAAACTATTTTCCTTTGGTTAAATCCATTGAGAACTTTAAACGCGTTGTCACATAATCGAATTTTTCAAGCTATGCCAGTCTTGAAGTAAGTGAGCGATATGCATATCCATGATTTGTAAAAAACATTTTAAGCACAGCGATTAAATTTGATCAACATTTTATTGTATTCTTGGGTAATTGTCAAATTATGCTGAATTCCATGCGAACAAAGCTAGCGTTAAATGGAATGTTAGGGTGCAAGGACCACTTCATCTAACGGTATGTGACATGCCGATCGTACCATTTCAATTCTGGCACAGCAACCGTTTTTAAATTCAACAATAATGTTTGCACTCTCAAAGTTTACTTTGTTGAAAAAGTAAAATGAAAAATGGGAAATTGAAATTTTATGTAGCCACTTTAAAGCCATGGCGGAGGTATTATACCTTAAAATTTCGAATTTTGGTTTTTCATCACGGTAACTAGAAATTATTACGATTTTTTGCGCATTGAGGAAAAGAAAATTTAAAAAAAAAAAAAAATTTCATATAAGGGACGTTCAGTCTAAGGTACATACCCTAGATACATATTTTGTGTACCTTTTACTTTACCTCGGTATTTTCAAATTCGAGTACCTTTTACCTTACCTAGGTCTTAATTTTCATCCCTGTTTGTGGCTTAAACTGGACGTCCGGTAAATATTCCGTGTTCAAAAACTATACGATTTATGCTAGAAAACAGGAAGCCAGACTGTCAGCCATTTTAGACCAATTTTGTACTGGAAACCTGTTTTAAATCGCAAATTTTTTTACAAAAGTGAAAGCGTGTGCGATTATCCCACACACATGAAATAATTGCTGCTATATTAGCTGAAGTTCATAGCAAATACCGACTGAGACATATCCAAATGTTAAACAGTTACAGAAAATGTATCCAACTTCTGAAATAAATGTTTTACAGTTTTGAAGGAAACACGTAAAGCCTGAGTTTTTAGAAGAGTCTGATTTAAAGGTAGTGAAATTATTTTTCCAAGAATACATGTATGTTTTACTGACCTTTATGATAATTAAACCTTCAAGTTTTTGGCGGCTCTAGGTCTCGTTATATTAGTACATAACTTTAAAACATGGACACAGCACACAACAAAGGAGTTTATTTGACCGTACAGCTGTTTCAATGGTATCTCTACACTCAGAGAAAAAATAGAGAATTTCGCTCTTGAATCAAGAGCATTCGTTCTCAAAAGTACGGTAAGAGTGAAAATTCTTGATCCAAGAGCGAAATTCTTGATTCAAGAGTGAATTTTTGATCCCGACATTCCTGATTCAAGAGTTTCAGCTCTTGATCCAAGTATGAATAACTATTGATTCAAGAGTTTCAGTACTTGATTCAAGAACGAATAATTCTCAAAATAAAAAAATTCAAAAGAATATTTGGGGTGGGGGGTGTGGTAGAGACACTACCGACCCGACCCTACCGACGTTGTCCGTCTCCCTCCCCACTTACCATTATCAACCAAACCAACCCCAACCACCACCCACCAAACTTTGTTTTAAACTGTGATTGATTTTGAGATAGCCCCACATAGATATTTTTTTTTTTTTTTTTTTTTTGCTTACTTTTCTGGGACTTGAACACGGTACCTCGAAAGACTGAAACACACACAGGCGACGGGCAGCTTTATGAGCTCCGCTAACTTCCGTAAGCCAGAAGACGCGACGAAATCACACTTATAAATAAGCGCAGTTGCCTTTCGTACACATCGCACAACAACAAACTGCGCATGCGCTCTCACTTTCTGTGCTCTCATTCTCTCAACGACCAACTGCGCATGCGCCCTCGCTATCTGCGAGAGCGACTCCAACGCTACTCTCTCAAAGTTAAGTTGCCCTTACCCGCCTTGCCTATAAAAAACAAAATTGAGAACGTTTAGAACGAATTTATCTCGATTCCAAGAGCGAAATTCTTGAAAATTCAAGAGCGACTAATTTTTTTTTCAAGAGCGTTCGTACTCAAATTATTCGTTCTAGTTTTTTCTTAGTGTACCATATCATCAGCCATGCCATAATCGCTTGGGACCTCCAATGCGACTCAACAGCAAATACAGACACAACGATCCAGAGCCGCGCTGTCTGTGGCCTTTGTACTTGAGTGTGTCCCCCAATGGTCTTATAATGTTAGTGAGAGAGATTTCCTCTCCACTGCTAACACAGTGACCAATAAGTCTGAGTGAAGAATTGCATTTAAACCGGGGTTTTTGTTGCTATAAACGAAACTATTTTTAGTTTCGACAACAACGCCGTGCCTGGCGTTTTATACATACATGTATGTTTTAGCGACCTTTATGATAATTAAAACGGTGCACTGCTTCGTGCACTGCTCCGTACACTGCTGAGTGTTTAGGTGTCTGCCTGTTCTTAATTTTCGTCCTTAAAACACTTTTTATTTCATGCAGCTCAAACAGGAACGCAAACTCCTTGCCGAACTGGAAAGAGTCGAACTGCAGATTGAGTCCAATTAGCAAATAGAAAAGCAACCAAACAGCAAATTGCTGGCGATGATGTGGACAATTTGATAGATACGCTTAGCGAGAATGTACAGCAAGTCGAAAAAACAGAGATTAAAAAGCCAAGGGTCAGATTAAAAATTTCACATATTTCTCCCAAAACTAATTTACTAAATTCCTTTACAGTTTTAGCAACAGCGTTTGAAAAGCGATCATCTAAAAGTGCAGCGTCTCATAAACCCACGGTTTTGTCTTTTGCCACCAGCAGTGCCACGCCTGACCCAGCTGTCGGAGGACAAAGGGGCCAAAAAACAACTTCCCATGATTGGCAAACGGAATCAGTTTAGCAAATTCAATGTGGTCAAAGCTATTTCAAGCACAGCCACACAACCCAAAGTTCATTCAAATGCATTTGCATCCGATGAGGAGGAAATCGAAGAGGAAGATAAGCAGGAGGAGGAGGTAGCAGCTGCGGCAACTACGATAGCAATTGAGAATGCTAAGGCAACCGCAAAGCCAATCGCAGAAACGGAAGTCAACAAGGCAACCACAACACAAGCGGAAATCATAAGGGAAGTCAATGTGATGACAACAGAAGCTGTTGCTTCGCCCGAGTCACAGGCAACCAACCCACCTGTAGGCGATGACACTCACAAGCAAAGTTTAAAGGAAGCGGCCCAGAAAAAGTCAGAAAAAAGAAACAACCACAGGATGTGGACATGGAGTTGGATGAGTTGGCAGAGCATGAAATGGGTGCCACCAACGAATCAAAGTGGCGATGGCATCACACATTTAAATGAAAAATTTGGCTATTAACAAAGAATATATAAACCAATTTAAGGTGTTTCCTTAAATGTTTTTATTCTAATCTTTTGCATAAATGTATGCTGTAGTTTTGGCCACAGCGAGCGGTAGAATTGTATCTGGCAACACAGATTTCAGCCACAATTTCATATCGATAATTGTTTTTCCGATAACTTCATATTATGAATGGATACATTATTTATACATACAACACAATATCAGCGACAAAACTCAAAGGATTAGATCTTTAGTAAAAGTGTCGTTAGTTTCCACATTTTATTAACTTGATTGTTCATTACAAATACTTATTAAATGTCTAGTTTGATTGACCTGATAATCACTGTTGCAGTTTTACTTGTCCAACTGCTAAAGGGAATAATTTTTCCAAAGTCCTTAATGTCATTTAAAAGCGACGAAAATGGAACTAAGTGAATTTCATCGAAATCAAGGAATGTCTTTTGATGCACGCATGCTTCCCTTGTGGATTAGTCAGTCTTGAGCCCCAGTGGGAATGTTTCGAGTTACAGTCATCCGCGGCTAAAAAGCGTTAATCTAGTGTATTAAAGAAATCTACAAATTGATTTTCTGATACTGTGAAGAGTGGCGGACAACAAACCGCCTACAAGGTAATATTGCTTCGTTTAGATTCTACACATATTGATGTGACTTGTAGCAATATATGTATATGTATATGTAGTGTCTATATATAGATACCGCATCTCATACAAAATTTTACATATATTTATACCCGTTACTCGTAGAGTAAAAGGGTATACTAAAGTCGTGCAAATGTATGTAACAGGCAGAAGAAATCATTTCCGACCATATAAAGTATATATATTCTTGATCAGTATCAACAGCCGAGTCGATATAGCCATGTCCGTCTGTCCGTCTGACCGTCTGTCCGTCTGTCTGTATGAACACCTAGATCTCAGAGACTAGAAGAGCTAGAGCAACCAATTTTGAAATGTAGACTCCTATTGTCTGCACGCAGATCAAGTTTATTTCAAATTTTTGCCACGCCCACCCCCGCCCCCACAATAAAAAATGTTGAATAACTCCCACAATTTTTGAGATATCGATCTCAAATTTAAAACTTACATTAATACAATTACATTACGCAACATCTATAAGCCCTCCAATTTTCATCAAGATCGGATGATAAATAGCCGAGTTAAAAATGTTGCATACTTTTCGGCTGTCTCACCTCAGACACACAGGAAGGCTATTCAACGTTTCTTTCCGTGAGTAACGGGTATTTCGAAGTCGGTTAGAGCCGACTTTAACTTACGCTCTCGTTTTTTTTGGATCCAATGTCAGCTCCCAAGAACAATCGATTTTTCTTTCACATGCGTCATCTATAATATCTATTAATCAACACCCATTTATTAAAACGTATAGCTAAGTTTCAATACATTTATTCCTCGTAAAGGGAGCGAGAAGCAAAAATTGGGATCCAATGTCAGCTCGCAAGAAAATCTATAAATCTTTGCTTGTAGGTAGTTTTCCGAAAATCCCGATAGTGGGTAATGCTTAATCTTAATGTGGTTTCTAAATAGGATGCCAGTTCCGCCATGGGCTTTACCATCTGGGTGATTTGTGCCGTAAAATGCAAGCCCCGGTAATTGAAAGTTAAATCTGTCCGTCAGATAAGTTCCTGGGAGAAATTTTGATAACTTCACTTTGTGGCGAGGAATGCCATTAGCATTCCAGAGTGAAACTCTTATTCCTAGTTTCAATGCACTTGCAAAAGAAACGTAGTACTCGTTGGGGCTATCGACGATCTAGCAGCTTTGGTAAGGCAAACTCCAGGAGTCGATTGCGAGGGTGTAAGCTGATTAATGTTTTCATTCGAGCGTGCAAATTCTGTCTTAATCCTGCTCTTCAGATCTTTGTATACTGGGAAACCTTTGTAATTTGCAGTTTGGTTGCCTCCACAATTAGTGCACTTTTTAACAGACGGGTTCTTCTTGCTTGCAGGGCTGTGCAGCTTTCCGCATGCCACACAAACAGGTCGCAGAGCACAGTAAGCCTTAGTGTAACCGAGTTCTTGGCATTTGGCACATTGCAATAGATTTGTACGTTTGTGGGGCTCCTCTACAGTTAATCTGCGGGGCAATAAAAACTGTAGGTTGTAAATTGGGTACACAGCATTTTTTTTTCTGAGCTGTGTCTTCCGGACTTAGCTTTACTTTGAATAGTGGCTCGGGTATTTGGTTCCTGCTCATAAGGTTTATTACGGACTTGACTTTAAATCCCTTTTCTGTTAAGGCAGTGCCGACTTCCGTTGATGGTACACTTAATTCAATGCCTTTGATTACCACTTGTAGGCCTTTGCGTTGGTTGCATAGTGTCGCACTGTTGTTATCTCTTATGCCTTGGTTTAGCGGCATTTCCAAAAATCGCTTTCTGCTTAATTACCTCAATTAAATTGATATAACTCGCTCATGGACCGTCTAACTCTATTTATTTAAATTGAAACTTAAAAGTAGAAAGCATAATAACTCAAATTATTTAATAATTTCACCGAAGAAGTCTCTTCTACAAGCTTGGCAACTTAGGCCTACTCCCTAAAATTTTGTGGGCGTTACAAAAGCAATATGCAGATAATAGTGCCGCAGTATGGAATGGAACCACAATGTTTTGTTTGATACCAACACTGGAGTTTCCGACCTCAGGGGTTAATTGGCTACTGTTTAAGACACTCAATGCACCTGAATTACAACCTCGACTTTTGGAGTCAGTTTTTCATTCTGTCCCAGTGTCTATATTTTATACAATCCTTGAGTCGATTTTTCCGTCAATATCAACTGTCTTCTCGAATTCTTAAAAAATGAATGAGAAAAAAATCTTTTTATTTCATATGTAAAAAATATAGACAATGTTAAAAAAAACTTAAAAACCAAAAAATGTCAAAAAAAAAATTACGAATTTAAAATTATAAAAAAAATAAAAAAAAAAAGGTCCAAAGCAAAACGAAAATAAAAGATTTAAATTTATGGGAGCACAACTAGATTCCCACTCCAAATTTTTATAGCAGTTTTAAAAAGGCAACTTGATATAACATTGGCGTAACCAAATATTTATTGAAATGTACGATAACACATTCATGGAATGCTAGGATAACGTTTGCAGATTGTTGATTTTTTTTCCAAAATATCATAACTTATAGACCAAGAGCCCGCTAAAAAGTTCTAGTAGTAGTAGTAGTAGAATAGATGAATAGATGAACATTCAGAAAACTAATTCGGAAGTTTAACAATTTAATAGTTTAGTTTAATAGGAAGTTTAATTTAATTAATAGACAATAAAATACAGGCTGTGTCAGTTATCCGTTAGCCTGGCAAATGTGACTCGTTGCTTTCCTGGTTTCCAGATCACATATCACCGTAGTCCATAAGGAAGCCTCTGCGATATTGCAGGCTCTCCCGCAAGTAGGAAGTAAGGGAGCGCCAATTGCTTCCGTTCAGCAGTGCGTGTGATTCCTGGCGCGACAGGTCTGATTTTCCAAAGTGCAGAATCCTGAGTTCGTTCAGTATGGGGCACCGGGCAAGAAAGTGTTCAGTGTCCTTCCTCTCTCCGGTATTGCAGAGTGTGCATTGGCTGGGCGTGGTACTGTACGGGGTATAGTTTAAACTCATCAGTTCGATTCTTCCTCTGAAAATAACCGATATGGTTGCGGATTCGAGGTCATCTTGAAAGTAATTCCCAATCGAAAGGATGTATTGCAGTTGACTGTAGGTAATGCGGGACTGACTAGCTCGAGCTTCTGCTTCGAAACTGGCTTCGAACGTGACTTAGTCGAAGTTGACCTTGCCAAACGCTCCATGTGTTGTAATCGTTCAGATTGCAATTGATGTTGTGTTCCAGTGCCATGGATTCCCAAGTGAGGAAAAACTGCGTTTTGGTCTCAAGCAGTCACGTTGTAACAACTCTTGGGAGACGTGTAGCTGGCATTCGCATGGTCTTGGCAATGTATTCGAAATGTATTTGCATGGTATATTGTAACATGGTGAGAAGTCCTGTTTCTAAATGTATCGCATAGTTGGGGGAGTGCTGGGGTAGATGAAACACACGTTTGACAAAAAAACGAAGGATCAACGCCCCACACTTGAGCAGAATAGCACATAATTGCTCTTGAAGTGGCTAAAAATAGGGCGTATTCGGTGCTGTGGCTTATGTTCCTTTTTCAAAGCAGCTCTTTCCATGTCGATTTTATGTCAATTTTAGAGTCGCTGAGTTTTTCTTTGAGGTGCTTATGAAACGTCATGCGTGGGGTTAGAGTCACTCCCAGGTATCGATATTCGTTGACCACTTCAAAATTCGTTCCGTTTATTTTCCATGCATCTGCTATAGCTCTGCGTCCTAAAAAGTTCTATGATTCAAATATCCTTCTTCTATCCTTCTATTATGGCTATTCAGGCCATGTTGCTTACTGCAGAAAAATTCGCTTCAGAGTCAAGAATTATGCTCACAAGATTACAAGCGGCTGGTTTCCGCCCCACTCACAGCTCATTTCATTCTTGATTAAATGTCGGACGGAAAAAAAGGCATTTTCTGCGTCTTGTTTGACCTACTGACAGTCTGTACAGGTTGGGTCGTCCTCGTGCTTATACCTCCAGAGGTAAGCAACAGTGTTCTGTCAGCCGAGACTCGCAGAGAAGATATAACTTCTGATTACAGTTATATCAAAAAGCCAACCGGCAAACGTTAACTTAGCATTCCATTTATCTGTTATTGTGCGTTTCAATAAATATTTAGTTACGTCATTGTTATATCAAGTTGCCTTTTTAAAACTACTATAAAAATTTGGAGTGGGAATCTAGTTGTCCTTCCATAAATTTAAATCTTTTTTTTCGGTCTTAACAAGCTATAACTTAACTTACACTCCTGACAAAAAATGCAACAAAATTTCCATAATTAGTTCATAACTAAACTGTATGATAAGATGGTTCCAATAAATGACCTACAAAAACAATGGCTTGTAGCAGATGGTTTAGTATAACAAAATTGCTATAAATCAAGTAAAATTTGACTTTGAAGGCCAATTTAGACATAATCGGCATTACTTATACCGCGCGTTTAATTTTTCTCAGTTGCATTATATCAGCAATTTATGCTTAGTGTGGCCTACAAATATTCTAGAACGGTACAAATTGGAATCGGAAAATTATTTTGTTATCCAATATCTTGAAAACGGAGACTTAGATCTGGCTTTGAAATGCCAACTCGTATTCAGCATGGATAAACAAGCAGGAATTAATTAAAGATGCTCGGGATACTTTTTACTGTGGATCAGTGTTATTATGAGACGCAATGTGGCCGGATTACTAAGAAAAATGTAATTGTGACAGCTGGTTTTTTTGATTGTCTCAGAAGTACATATAAAATGCATTATCTGATTGAATTGGTTCTCAACATAAAGAATGAAGTAATAAAATGCACTTTCAATCATTGTCTACACAAGGATTGCCTACTTCATATACCTGATTGAAGCTCTTTAAGTGTATGGAGGAGAGCTTGTTTTTCTGCACTTAGTGGAATGTTAAGCTTTTCACCACAATTCCATTGGAACTGACACTTCCCCTTCACTGTTTTGATAAGCCAATCCACCCCAAAGGGGGGCAAACCCCTCAGTTCCAGTCATACTATGTAGCGGCTTCCAGGCATGTGTCGAAGAGTGAACACAATAGAAATTCCTGCGCACATACACAAAATGAACTCGTCGCTATTCGTGTTCACGATGCCAGCGTTGTCGCTGTCGGGACTCCAGCACTTGAACTTCCAATTCAGTTATAATTTTGCCACTCTAAACGCAAGCACGCCGGACGCAAGAACGTGGCAGAGACGACCGTTTTGTTTAATTATCTAAATAGCCTCAAATGTAATTTAACTAAGTTTAAACGATTTATTCATTGATCCGTTCGATTCGAGTCGCCGTCAAAAAGTGTAGCCTAGTTTTGTGCGCCCCTCGGGTATCGATATAGCTGAATAATTGATTTATGGTTTAAGTTGGAGCGCGCATAACGTACATAGTTTTAATGCGGTCGTCACGTGTTTGCTTAACAGCCGGAGCACATGTGCGGGTTACACTTTAAAACGCGTAACAGTCCGTCTCAAAAGACGTCCCTGCGTTGGGGCGACTGCTGCAATTCCTAAATACGGTGTTCCTGCTAGATCTGTGATTTAACGAAACGTACAGAGGGTTTCGAAAGTCTCGCTTCTCGAATTGTGCTGGAAATGTTGCATAAGTTGTGGGGCATTTGATTGGCGCGCGCCAGAAAGCGTCCGCTTCAGCCTTGCTGGGCGCATAACTTAACGTCTGCTTTGAACTTGGCATACACCCGCACGTACACCCGGTTGTGTGTCTAAAGGTGAGTTTTTGAGTTGGCCAAGGCGCCAGGGGACATGCGCGCAGAGACTCTTGCTGCGCTCAGAGCTTTGTCAGTTTTTGTGAATGAACTCGGCCGACTGACTGGGTAGTGCTTGGTGTGGGGTGGGGTGGTGACTTTGTTTGTGTTGCCCACTTTATGACGTACTTGTTTATTAAATGTCTTTATCAAATAAAACCTGCAGCAATTGCTAGTTCCGATGGCTGGGTTTTTCATAAGAGTTTTTAATTGCTTCCTTCATTAAACTTGAACGGGACTTGCAATTGCAATCACATTGTGCTCCTCTTACAAGGACACTTACGGCCGATGAAGGTAGCTGTTAGAGGCTACATGCTATCCTTGGCTAAAGGTTAGCTGTTTGGTTGGCCATGGCCAATGCATTGTTTTAATATTTAAAGATGCGTGCAGTGACCAGGTAATTGTGAAACAATTGATAAGCAGGTGGCACCTAAAAGCATGCCACAGAATTTTAAATTATGCTCATGAACAGCTACACACAGTGTGCACAGAGAGAAAATATTTTGTATTTTGTACTGGCATCCTGAAATTACGTACACAATAGCCGATTGAGTTCCAAACTACGCTGCACGCATAGGAAAAATATCATTTTATATTTGGATCAATAATGTTTGAAAGTTTTTGAATGTTGTTTTTAACTCTTTACTTTGTACACTCAGAAAAAAAAATGTAATTTCATACTGGGATCAATAACACAAGGCAACCAAAATGAGACTTTTCCAGAATATTGAAGGGTCGGTGGTTATTCTAAGCGATTTTCGTGTGCTGAACACGAATCTGTTTTTAGAAATGGTTCATCAGATTCGTCGAGATTTTTAGTAATTTGAGCTTAAAGATGCAAAAAATGCCTTATTTGACTCTTTTTATAAGCGATTTGTGGAGAACCTATACTTTTGATTTGACTTTCTCGTTGATATTATCCGAAAGAACAACTCCTTAACTTTGAAATAAACTATCCCAAACAATTCTACGATTTTTTCCAATGAAGATATACCATTTTTACTAATTGTATCCGAGTTCACAAAAACCCAATATATTGTTGCTGCCCCAATGTATGCAATGGGTTTTGATGAAAAATTTCAGTGAAAATCTATACAAATTACTAGCCGGTTGTACTGTTTCTGCAAGGCATACTTTAGTGCAGTACACAGTTTTGATGTTTTATTATTAGCGAGACTATGTATTCACATCTTTGGGATAGTTTATCTTAAAGTTAAGAAATAGTAATTTACGATAATATCAAAAAAAGTATAGGTTCCCTACAAAACGCGTCTGACAAGGGTAAAAACAGGCACTCTAAGCAACTTTAAGCTCAAATTAATAAACATCTCGACGTGATGGACCATTTCTGAATACAGATTCCTGTTCAGCACACGAAAATCATTTAGAATCACCACCAACCCTTCAATATACTGGACCTTGTTGCCTAGTGTAATGTTCGATCTTAAAAGTACGGCGCGGAGTAGTCTTTTGACCGCACGCTGCTAATATGTTGAAACCGACCGGATCAGATGACTACTACTTGTAGTTGCTATAGTAATGATCAATATTATTATTTATATTAATATTTTCAATATTATAGCTCTTGAACTAGGTCATCGTTAATATAAAATATTTTTAAGCTGATCTGCGAAGTTGGTCGAAATCGCTAACCGTTGAAGCGAGCTTTTTCAAGTGTATTAAAACTTCGGCACAGATCAAGTTAGCTTTGCTCTCTCGTTTCTGTTCACTTACTTCACTGGGACTTGAACTCGGGACCTGGATAGACTGAACACACACACACAGACCCTGCAAACATTTTGTCGGGTTCCTTATCTCTATCGTCATAAAGAGAGTTTGGCGATATTTTGAGTGGAGAGTTTTCTGATGTTTGGCGATTTAAACACATAAAATACATAGTGTATCGCATTCTTAAAATACATGGAATAAATAAGCGATATTTGGTATCGCTTTTTTTTCGTCCAATCGGTAAATTGGCGATATATCGCTAAAATATCGCCTTGAGGATATGAATGCGATTCTCGTCGCAAATTTCAATTTCACTATTTATATGGGCTGAAAGGGAATTCGATCTTGAGAATTACAAGAAAGCAAAAATTGTTGTGTTTTCAATACAAGTACATCTTATTCAATACAAGTAACACATTAGATGCGTTGCTTTACACGAGCGACGTGGGGCAGCCGTCTATGGCGTCGTTCCAAACGTGTTTCAGTTCAACGGCCCCCGAGTACGAATCCCCCGCTGAGTACGTAAAAATTTGTAATAAAAAAAAATAAGTTTGTTTAATTTTTTGTTTTTCGGAATAATAAAAAAAAAAATTCTTATCCTCCCACATAAGAGACTCATTAACTCATTCATATCTTCAGGAAGAAACGATTTACTATCTCCAGAATATACTTTTTTTTATCGCCAGGAAGAAACGCTTTTTTATCGCGAGGAAGAATCGCTCTTTTGTCGCCAGGAAGAATCGCTTTCTTATCGCCAAGAAGAATCGCTTTCTTATCTCTAGGAAGAATCGCTTCCTTGGCACACTTCTTCCCGAAGGTAGATAAGAATGCGATAACTATGCGATATCGCCAGAGTTAAGGATACCCACTGGAAGAATCGCATTCTTATCTTCCGCTATAAAAAATGTTTGCTGTGGAGGCATATTAGCTTACTCGACTACCAGGCATAAGCAAGACCTGGTGTAACTGTGAGAGCGTGCTCAACTCTATTCTCTCAAAGTTTGCTTGCCCTCTCCGCTCCGATACTTCTCCTTTCTCCCCTTGCTTATAAAAACCGAATCGTCTGTTCGTCTGTCCATCTGTATGAACGGTTAGAACTCAGAGATGGTAAGAGACAGAGGTTTGACATGTATGGGACATGAACTTCTTCTAGCAGATCAAGTTTATTTTCAATTTTAGACACGCGGGGGCGCGGTAGGAATCCCGCCCACGCCATTTGGAAAAAACGTCATATCTCCCACAGTTTTGTAGATAGATGGTATGGACCTTCTAGAGATACTTAGTTATTAAGAATATTTATCGATTTGATACAGTTCTGTTACTATGGTACGCAAATAATTTGATCAAATATGGCCGAAAAGTTCGCTAATTTGACCTATTAAGCTAAATTTTAATCACAATTTGGACAAATTATTTGCCTGTGTGAACATGATGAGTATCGAGATCTGAGAATAATTTTTGGGGTCGATTTGCTCGGGCTAGTAATTCATTTTAGACCAGTTGCGTCCGAAATGTAAAAAGCCTATCCCATGGAATAGGAACTTAACTTCTAGAGAGAATACGTTGGTTCTCTAAATAGCACGCTCGGGGGCTTGCTCTATTCCGATGCGCGTGTTCGGCATTTTGTTCTCTCACGAGGCATTTGTTCATTTGCTTGTTGCTCATGTTGAAATGTCAACACGTTTACTTCGTGTTTCACTGCTACGATACCATTGTTTTAGACGCATGGTTTATGGGAGAATTATTCGTAGATATCGTTTTTGCTAAACGCTTTGTTGATTTTTTCCACCCATTCAAATCGACCCTCTAATACCTATATATACCCTGGGAAGATGTCGTGTTTCATACATCTATAAAAAAAAACAAGAAATAAAGTCGGTCAAGCCCGACTATAACATACTCTGTACGCTTACTACCCTCGCATTTGCTCACGAGTCGCAACGCACCGCGTTGTGCGCTCTCTAAGTTTCTCCCTCTCTCTCACTAAGATTGCCTCTCTTGAACGGAATGTCGTGGTTATGGGTGGGAGGTGTTAACTGGCCGTTTTTTGCTCATAACTTGAGTATCGACTAACTGAGTATCGAGTAACTAGAGTTGGACGATAGTTTGGACTTATTAGCTTAAATCGGTATCGCTAATTTAATCCCCCAATCGATAGATTGACGATATATCGCATGAAGAATGCGAATAAGTATGCATATGCGAAAGGCATCTGTACATATCGAAAATTTTAGCCTAGAACTTGCGATTTGATCTGCAGGGTAATAATATGAAGTTGCATATTTTACTAAAATGAATTAGATTTAAATGGTTCAATACTGGGTCCGAGCCAAATCTTAAAAAGTATTTAAGCTATGACTTACATTTTTCAAGTCCAGGATAATAATAAGGATTAAGCAATGTACAGAATGCTGGACTAGATTTAACATTTCTCAGAAACTGTTAAAGCCATCAAATATATATGGAGTTGGATACTTTTCTGCATTAAAACGGGTTCTGAAACAGCTTGAACTGCTTCAAAATATCCGGTCACGAACCGTTATCAAAGGCGTGAAATCCCTATTCGGACCGGGAGACACCTAAAAGTATGCAACAATTTTTTTCAATTATGCTAATAAAACATTTTTTATCTTCCATTTCACTCACACACAGCTGAAGGTCGGCTCATTCCGCAAGATATCCATAACACACAGTGACGCGCTAGTTGAATAATCTCTGGTGGAAGCATCGAGTGAACTCTTGGTATCAGCATGATAAACATAGCTGGATTGGCGAGCATAGTGCTATTTTATGCGCTTATTCTGGTGGTGGGCATTTGGGCTGGACGCAAAAAACAGGCTGGAAATGACTCAGAGGAGGAGGTTATGCTGGCTGGACGCTCCATAGGTCTGTTCGTGGGCATTTTTACCATGACTGCCACCTGGGTGGGTGGTGGCTATATCAATGGCACGGCGGAGGCAATCTACACATCGGGTTTGGTCTGGTGTCAGGCGCCTTTCGGCTATGCCCTTAGTTTGGTTTTCGGTATGTTTAGCTTAACCTGCTCATATGTATGATATCCTAGCTTAACAATTTCTATCTCTTAATTTTAAGGTGGCATCTTCTTTGCCAATCCCATGCGCAAACAGGGCTACATCACCATGCTGGATCCCTTACAGGATTCCTTTGGTGAGCGCATGGGTGGCCTGCTCTTCTTGCCAGCCCTGTGTGGCGAGGTCTTTTGGGCTGCCGGCATTTTGGCCGCCTTGGGTGCCACACTGTCCGTCATCATTGACATGGATCATCACACTTCCGTTATCTTGTCGTCATGCATAGCCATTTTCTATACACTCTTTGGCGGCCTCTACTCGGTGGCCTACACGGATGTGATTCAGTTGTTCTGCATATTTATTGGCCTGTGGATGTGCATACCATTTGCCTGGACCAATGAGCATGTGCGTAGCTTAAGCGACATGGATGTGGACTGGATAGGTCATGTAGAGCCGAAACAGCGTTGGTTTTACGTAGACTACGGCCTGTTGCTGATATTTGGCGGCATTCCATGGCAGGTGTACTTTCAGCGTGTGCTCTCCAGCAAAACGGCGGGCAGGGCTCAGCTGTTGTCGTATGTGGCCGCCGCAGGATGCATCTTGATGGCCATTCCACCTGTCTTAATTGGGGCCATTGCCAAGGCTACGCGTAAGTAAATACCACAGTGAATCACTCTCTGTTTTGATACAATTTGATTTGGAAATTGGCTTAGTTGGCACTAGGTAGATTAGGGCAGACCACAGATAGACAAAATGGGTTAAAGTACACCTCAGCACTCCAAACTATATCCTTCTTAGAGACAACTAACCTGAAAATATGAAACAACAGACCAGTTAATAAGTCCGTGTTGCATACAGCTTGACACTTCTACTGGAACGAATCCATTACAAACAAATAGTTAGGCAGATTGTAGTGCAGAAATGCAGTCCTAAAAAATCATACCCTTCAGTTATCGAAATTTAATGCAGACTCTATTCGTTCCGTATTTCTTCTTGACCACTACCAGTCTACGACTCTCTAATTAGGTTTGATGAATGGCTTGGCTGTTGTCGAAACGGCTTCAATTGTTCATCTGGAATAATTTTCATCTAGATAGTACATTCGACAGGTTACTCAGCGGGCTTATACCCGTCAATCATTTGATTAAGAATCGAATTCAAAGACATAGCCATGCAAGGCATAATTATCGATGTTGATATTAGGTAGTCCTACCAATTTTTGCTGGAGCTTTGCTACATCAACCTTTCCGGTGCCTATAAAGTAGTGTTGGGTAAAGATTGTTCATTTCACTGAACATGTTCACTTGTTCTTTTTGTCTAACCGAGTTAACTCACTCAAATTGCTCACTTGTTCAGTTGTTCTTGTTCAGTTTTTCTTATTCAGTTGTTATTGTTCAGTTGTTCTTGTTCACCTATTCTAGTCTATGGCGGAAGGTTGTGTGAGCGTTGTTGTTTATCTTGTTTCAGGATTGCTTTTTCGTTGTAAACACATACGAAATTTGTGTGTATGTGCGTCTTTTACTCTCGCGCCACTTTTCCGCTCTCTCTCTTAGTTCAAAATGTTCAGTGAACGCCATACTTGTTATAGTTAAATCATGGTGCAGCCCACAGAGCAATACACAGAGCAAGACAGACAAATCAACTCACAGAGCAAGAGAGACTGAACAGCTCAAAGAACACAGAACAACACTTAAAGCAAGACGGAGCAAGCTCACATTACGAGACAGACAAAACAACTCTCTGAGCAAAAGAGACCGAACAGCTCTTAGAACAACTCAGAGCAAAACAGACTGAACAAGATACGTTCAGGGAGAAGTCCTATATGAAAGGGGGAGGTACCAGAGTTCATATTTTTGAGTCGGCTATATAAAATCGGGATAAATTTGTATACCCTTGTAGAGGGTATATTAAAATTGTCCAGATGTTTGTAGCGCGTAGAAGGATGCATTTCCGACCACATAAAGTATATATATATTCTTGATCAGCATGATGAGCTGAGTTGATATATCCATGACCTTCTGTCCGTCCGTCCGTCTGTTTCTATGCTATCTAATCCGTCAGATTTAAAGCTTTTGGTACAAATACGCTGCACATTGTCGAAACCGGCCGGATCGGCCGACTTAAGCATATAGCTGCCATTGGAACGATCCATCGAAAAACTAGTTTTAGTGAGAAAAACTTTGTTTTTAATGGTAGAGTTTTTATACTTTCCAGTTATGAATATTATCAGTTTCCACAAAATTTTCAGAAGCTAGGTCAAAATCTGATAAATATATCGTATAGCTGCTTGCTATCCTTTCACCTCTTAGCTAGTCTTAGAGACAAAGAACAAACTGGACCAACTAGGTAGCAGGAACAACCTGTACCCACGCTGGATACCGGGACACAAAAACATCCCCGGAAACGAAATGGCCGACAAACTGTCACGCAAGGGTGCAGCCACTGCAATGGTAGGACCAGAACCCTACTGTGGCATAGGCCAACACACTATTAGGGAGCTCTTTAGAAAGGAAGAGAATACGCTTAGAACAGCCTCCTGGGTAAACACAAGGGACATGAGACAAGCAAAAGCATTAATTGTGGACCACAACCATTAATCCAACACGAAAAGAATGCCCTCAGGATCCTGACAGGCATCCTGCAGGCTGCGGGGTCACCTGTACAAGCTGGAAATAGTAAACACCCAACTATGTAGATACTGTGAAGAGAAGGAGGAGTCCTCAGAACATATACTTATAAACTAAGTATGGGGGCACAATAGATCAGTATTGGTCGCAGTGCGCTATTCCCCCAACAACAAACTATATATCGTATAGCTGCCATATAAAAAACTGGCAAGCAAATAGTTTAGCTACTACGTTTAATGTGTAACTAACTTTATTGAATATAACTTAAGCTAACAATTATTGTTGAGTCGAACAAAACTAAGCAAGAATGTGAGCGCCAGGGATGGCGCGTGTTGTCGTTCTGCTATCGCGTCAGGGATGGTGCTCGATAAATGGTGTGACCAGAGGTGGCCAATAGTCAAAGTATTGGCGCCATCTATTGAAATAACTCGGCTAAGAATGTTCTACGAAAATCATTTAAAACCTAAATTTATATAAATTGACGCTGCAAGGGTATATAAACTTCAGTCGAGCCGAAGCTAGCTTTCCTCTATTTTTTATACTCTTTACCGAAGGTACACAGAGTATATTAAGTTTGTGCAAAAGTATGGAACAGCCAGAAGGAATCATCTCCGACCCTATAAAGTATATATATTCTTGATCAGCATCAACAGCAGAGTCGATATAGCCATGTCCGTCTGAAAGTCAAAACAGAAGTATAGGTTGCGACAAAACGCGTCTGAAAAGAGTCAACAGATTCGTGTTTAGCATACGAAAATCATCTAGAATCACCACCTTCCCTTCAATATACTGGAAAAAGTCTAATTTTGTTGTCTTGTGTTTTCATTAGAATTCCATTCAAATCAATAGCCTTCTGTTCAGTTTTTGCATTGCATACCTTTGGACAGTAGAAATTACTGTCATTTCGAAAGCATGTTTTCAAAATTGTACATCTTCGATTCAAAAAATCGTAGAACTATTTTGGATAAGTTTTTTTGAAGCTTAGAAATGGTAATATACGATTTATTTAATGGATTTTTGAATAATATATGTAATTTTTTCACAAATCGTTATTAAAAAGTATCAAAATAGGCATTTTAAGCAACATTAAGCTTAAATAACCAATAAACCATTTCCCAACCTTAAATAAACTGAACCGTATTGCCTAATGTAATTGTGAATTTTGAAAATTTGATAAGAAAAACCGCTAAAAGATGTCTTTCATTTCTTCTAAAATTAGTTTTTCTGAATTTTCGGTTAGGCTAGGTTGTGTTCGGTTTAACCTTACTACATGTAAACGAAAAATTATTGCAGATTTTGAGCTATTTAGGTCTTAGGTTTGCAAGTTGTCAGCTCATCAGTTTGCATACTTATCTTGGAAGTTTATAAATGAATTGAATAAGTGTCCTATTACATGAACGGCACAAATATTCTAAACATTCTGCTAAAACACACAAATCTTCTTTTTCCAGAGCCGAGTTTTTTAGTAGGCCAGCCAAACACTAAGACTCTTTATACGCTTAACCAAAGGTACACAGAATATGATGGGTTTGTGCAAATGTGTGTAACGGCCAGAAGAAATTATCTCCGACCCTATAAAGTATATATATTCTTAGCAGCAGCTGAAAAATGGAGGTTTAAATACTTGCCTGTAAAAATTGTGACAGAATACTGCTATCTGGGAGTGACACTCACGTCGAAGCTATCATTTCAAAAACACGTCCAGAAACGTACAGGGCTAGCAAAAACAAGCATAAATGTGACCTGGAGTAAATATATATTTAATAGTAATTTACCAGTAAATTCCAAATGGAAAGTCTACAATGCCATATGTATGTGCCAGACTATGCACTCGCCTTGGAAAGCAATGTGGAGTATGGGCACCTGTTCTCTTTTGGACAACATGTCAACTATATTTCCAAAATTCTTTTTGAATATAAAGACGAACGGCTTCCAGATTTACTTGCTAAAAAAATTCTACAAAAGAATGTATTTTGGGCTAAGGAATTAAAAGCATTATGTGTCTTAAATTGCTTAGATTGGCACGACATGGAAATCTCGAGGTCTCAATGGAACGGATTACGCGTACAAATGCTGGCTACTCTAAAGAGCACACAGAAGGATATATATGTGCAACGGAAAAACATTAGTATCAACAGATTCTATAAGTATCTGGACAGTGATATAGGAGAAAAGTATCTAATTATACCGCCGAGTGATATTTCGTGGGTGATGAAAGCCAGTTGTGGTATGCTTTTGCTCCAGGGAAACAGTTTCCAGCAAGTGGAAAGCCCTATCTGCCCCCTATGCAATACAGGAGAAACTGAAGATATCCAGCATTTTCTGGGAAGAGGTCCTGTGCTAAGGGAGTTCAGAGTCCTGCACCTTGGTCAAGCCATCTTAGATACAAGCGACTTAATTGATGTGCTGAACTGTTCAAGCGCAAACGATTGGGCGAATTTAGTCAGGTTCCTAAAATCACCATGGGACTATAGGAAACGAATTTTGTCTGTATTATTGTAAAAATGTCCAACGAACTTTAACGTAAAAACTGCATAACATGTTCTTAAATGCCTAAATAATATACATGTTAAATTAAAAGGCTGACGGCTGAAAGCCATGCCTAGATTAATTTATTTTGTTCTTCTTAAGCTAAGCGTTCACTGTAAGACTCTAAGGAAAAGAAATAAATTACTACTACTACTATTCTTAATAAGCATTCACATTACAGTTGATGTGGCCATGTCCGTCTGTCTGACTGAGATGGTGAGAACTAGAGCAATTTATATATCGTTCACAGTTTTATGGATAGATGGTTCGTAATCAGCATTATTGGTCGAACTGCCAAAGCTTTGCTGAAGATTGAATGAACGATAGTCAAGTTATGCAGCTTACTGAGCGTACACTTTCGCACACATTTTGACACATTTGTTTCTCCCATTCTGCAGCCTGGAACGAGACGGACTACAAGGGACCGTATCCATTGACCATCGATGAGACCAGCATGATATTGCCCATGGTCTTGCAATATTTGACACCTGATTTTGTCTCCTTTTTTGGATTGGGTGCTGTCTCTGCTGCTGTCATGTCATCGGCCGACTCCTCCGTGCTCTCGGCTGCCTCCATGTTTGCACGTAATGTTTACCGATTGATTTTCCGTCAAAAGGCTTCCGAAATGGAAATCATTTGGGTAATGCGTGTCTCCATCATAGTGGTTGGCATTTTGGCCACCATCATGGCCTTGACCATTCCGTCCATTTATGGATTGTGGTAAGTGTCAGTCTGAGGGCATGCTTGATGTTTGCTAAATGTTGGCTTCTCGTATGCAGGTCCATGTGTTCGGATCTGGTGTATGTGATCTTGTTCCCACAGCTGCTGATGGTGGTGCACTTTAAGAAGCACTGCAACACATACGGCAGTCTGGCCGCCTACATTGTGGCCCTGCTCATACGGTTAACGGGTGGGGAGGCCATCATAGGTATACCTGCTTTCATCAAATATCCTGGCTATGACGAGGAAAGTAAGCAACAGATGTTTCCCTTCCGCACCATGGCCATGTTGGTGAGCTTATTTATGCTGGTGTTTGTATCCTGGTGGACCAAGTGAGTAGATTAATTAAGGGAAGTCCCTGCAAACAGTTCCATTGTCGCGTGTTTCTTTACAGAATGATGTTCGAGTCGGGTAAGCTGCCTCCCAGCTATGACTATTTCCGCTGTGTGGTCAATATACCCGAAGATGTCCAACGTGTGGGTGATCCAGCCGAGTCTGGTGAGCAGTTGTCGGTGATGGCCGGGCCCTTGGCCCGTTCCTATGGTGCAGCCACTATGGCTGGCAAAGATGAGCGTAATGGTCGCATTAATCCGGCTCTAGAATCTGATGATGATCTGCCCGTGGCCGAGGCGCGTCGCATGAATCAACAGACAGCACAGGCCCAGGTGCAAAAGATGCTGGATAAGGCCACCGGGAGTGGGGGTGGGCAAATGAGTCAGTCTGGTATGGCCATGCCGGCGTCAGAGCAGGATAATACGGCTTTCTGAGCCGAAGTATTTTAAGCGCTACGCCTACAAGTATGCAATAGATTTTTGCATATTTTTGTATTTATATTTTGAGTTGAGCTTGTTAAACTGGGAAAATGGAACGATGCAAAAGTATTTTGAAACACACAAGTGCTCAGGTAAATAGTGCAGAATGTTGAGTGCAATACTGTATTTTATCATTTAGCTCATGTAATGTGTATAGTTTTGTTTATTCTTTCGTTAAATTTTGCAAGTAGTGAAAGTGTTACAAAAACCAAAATGGTCAAATCGACACTGAAAGCAACTGAAAACATATCAAATGCATTTTTCATACAACACAAGTGGAAAAGCAATTAAATACGTACATATTAAACTCTAGAGCTGAGGCATATACATATGTAATTGGACTCACAATAACCACAAACTGCAGAAGGTTGCAACAATTTAAGCGCAGAACCCGCCCCCACAAAAAGGAAAAAAAAACAACAAACAAAAAATAAGATACTAAATGTGAATCATGTGTCCTTCCAAAAGTAAGCAAAACTAAAATCTAACGATGCACTATGGGAAAAAATTCGATCTCTTTTGGCATATATTTGAATTTTTTTTCTAAATCTGAATATTAAAATTAGAAAGAAATTAGTAAACATAAGCCAGTATATGTATAACTTGTAACATTTGCTGAAAATGCGCCAGAGAGCTTAAACACGATCTTTAGCAGATAAACAAGCTTGGTTCATTAAAATATTCTTGAAGAAAAAAACCCAGTGGTGGAAATTGCCATTACATAATGGATTACTCCTTCGTTACTTTGCATACAGTATTACTTTCCCATATGCAATGCCGTTTTGTAAACGGGTTGCCCACAGCCTGCATTACTAGTAATAAAAGAAGTATGCTGAAGGTGCTGAAGTTTTAATGCAGAGTGTTTGCAGTCTGTTTGCAATTCAACACACAATTTAGGAATCGTGTACTCTGCCCTAAAGCACTAGTAATACGATTGAATATACTTAAGATTGAAAAGTATAAGGGTGGGTAATGCACTTGTTATACGATGCAATGTACTAGTGATGGAGAAGCCTACATGAGTGGGTTACAATGTAGGATTGCAGTGGTATTTTATTATATTTTTGTTTGCCAATGCGTCTTTTGTGAGTCCTGAATGACTGGTGAATTATCTGGACTCATTGACGCTTGTTTTTATACCATTTGTAAATTTCAAATAGTTACTAAAATGCGTCAAGTCAATGTTACACTTAAACATATACAGCATACAAATGTACGCATTTACACTGTAGAAACACAGATTTGAAGAAAATATAACGAATGCCACAAAACGATTATGGGTAAGTGAAAGGTACCAAAGCAATCGAAATTGGCATCGATTCGTGGGTGGAACGAGTTGTTGTTTCATATCAATTCTACTCCGATATGAAAATTTTTCAAAATGATATGTTAAAAATTTCAAATCGATATTTTTAACATATCATTATTACATTTTAAATATAATTCTGAAACTAAGCAATATAAATTTAAGTAAATGATATTATTTTGGATCAGTATGATAATTTTTTCTTGCCAAATGATATGAAAAAAATGATATTTTTAAAAAGTACATTTTAATATCAACATTAAATAGATCTTTTTTTTCTCTGTGTATCTCTCAATCGAAAAGCACCGATAGTAATGCATTACTTTTTCGTCAGGCGGAATGCATACTTTCGACAGAGCTCATTAAGCTGGGCGTTGCTGGGAAAGAGCTTTAAATTTATTAATTACCATTTCGGTTAAGGTTAAGAGTTTACCATTTCCACGGATCATAAAATCATAGCTTTCGACATAATGAATTCGTCCTTGGGTACCATTCAATTTTCAAATTCGAAAAAAACATAACAATTCACATCCACATTTCTTTAACACTTGTAATGGTCGACTCAACCATCTAGTCCTCCATTCCTATGATTATATTACTGTTTCACTTTGATTGACAGATACACTTATTGGTAACACGATGATAAGTTATTCACCTGGTGTTCAAGAATTAGAGTACCTCCTGAAATTAAAAGTGACCAAGGTAAACAGCTTCTCTCAAATTTATTTGGATTGTTCAATTTCCTTAAAGTATTGAAATAATTTAAAAGTGTGTGTATTGTGGTTCATCAATGTAACATTGATATTCGTGAAACTAATATCAACAAAACTTTTGCTGATATATTCGTTTTGGTACTTGAATTCGTTTAAATTTCAAAAAAATCTCTATACGACATCATTTACGTAGGCTTTGCATACAGGAAACTTCACCAATGTAGTTTGTTAATAAGGCCCGAAGTGATCATAGGCTTTTCCTTGACTAAGCATATATAGACTCATCATAGGAAGTGGACTTTCGATGGCTCGAATTCAGAAATACCAAATATACCGAGAAAAAGTTTATATGAAATGGCACTCAATTCGACATTTTTTTCATATTAATTTTACTCTGATATGACTAAGATTAAATTAATATGTTCGAAAATATCATAGTGATATAATAAAAAATTGTATGAGGTGGGACGCCTCCACGCCTCCCGCACAGCAGGCTCGCACACTACCCGCTGCACCACACCCGGCCACACTATATTACTCTGTCATAGTTAATATAAGCATGCCGTCACATTCCGTTTTTCGAATTCCGAATTCTAATTCATATCAAAGTCATATCATTCCCCCCTCAATTGAAATGAAAAAATGAACTTTTTTTAAAAGTTCATACTAACCTGCGAATATCAATATGAACTCGAACTTTTTTTCTAAGTTTTTCTGTACCAAACCAAAGCGATTCAAACTAGCATACTGTTCACTTCAGGAATAGAATTACCTTATGTCATATTCTTTAAGAACATTAAAAACCTACTTATGATTGGACTGAGAAATTCCTGAAAACGGTACTGTGTAGGCAATTAGCTATTTTTGGTCTACTAGGCAAAAGCTAAATATAGTTATGAGGAATCAGAACATCTTATCCTTATGACGGAAAATCCCGTATACCAGTATTCATTCTACAACTCTACTTTTAAAATAATTTTAAAGTATGGGAACAAAGCATCATTTATTAAATTTTTTCAAAATGACATAAAGAATCGAAAAATGTTAGTTTTCGAATTTAAGAAGCATTGATATGAAGCAGTAGAAGTTATGTTAAAGTAATCCTCTCAGACTTACCAAGAATGTACTTTCACTCCACTAAAGCTCACTATTGGATGAATCGTTCCCATCAGTGTTTAATCATATACTGGCGATTTCACATCTTCTACAAAAGATAGCTTTTCACATAAATTTAATTGTAAGTTTATCTGACACATATCTGGAAGAAGAAAAATCGGCCCATACTGATCCAATGTACATCTAATTCGGGTGTGGATGTGCAAGACATAGAGAAACTTAGATTTAATGGGTTCAGTTTTAATATCTTTAAAACCCAATCAAATTTTAATAGAAAAATCTTTATTTCCATCGATTGTTCCTACACTCAAGACAAATTTTTTTCTAAATCTACCGAAATCAAGTCCATTCGTTGACAAACGTAGAGTAATCCCGCTTTATCTTCAACCGTGAACAGCGTGTGTCATATTATGAACATTTTGTGCTCACTTTATGAACGGCTTGGGCATGTTTAAAGAACATTTTGTGCTCGAACTCGGAATCTGGCTGCTACTGAAACGCACGAGTAGGCATCTCAACCATCACGACCTTCGGCCTCAGTCTAAGCGCTGTGGCGAATGGCATTAAAAAAGACAAAACTCTGGTTGCTGAGAGCTTTGCCTTAAATGTAGCACGCTAGGGGGTCAAAATCAAGAGTTCGAGTCAGCGTGGACCCGAAGATTTTTTGTTGTTTTTAAATATTAATAACACAGTGCACCACAAAATTTTGATACCAACGAAACCAACAAAATTTGAAAGGTACCTATGATAGCTAAAAAGTCTTAGCTGGGTTTGAGCTGATTGCCTAAGGTTTTCTTGTAATGGCCTCTTGAAGTTTTTTAAAGTGTATTTCTCATAAAGAGTTTGGAATTTTCCTTTACTGCTCTTAGAGAAAATAGGGTTCCAAGCGACTAGATCATCACCATAAAGCACGCTTGTGAACTTCTCGCTTGAAAGCAAAAATAGACAAGCAATAATTGTCTCATCTAATTACAATGAAGTTGCTATGTTCATAAAAATTGGCGCTTTATTTGTTTCTACGTTCTCGAAATAAATTCTATATGGAAGTGGTGGCGGATTTCAAGATAAAAGCAAAAAAACAATGGATTAGGTAGAATTTTTGTACATTTTAGTCATTTTGAGCATGAAGAAGGTTTTTATTTGAGCTGGTCTAAAGAAGTGTTTTGTAGGCCTGGTTAAGAGCTATTGCTGAAGACAGTAAAGGAAAATTTCAAATAGTTTATGAGACTTTAAAAACAAGACTTTTTTAAAAAAATCAGAAAACTTTAAGAGGTTATACAAGTAAACCTTAGCCAATCAGACTAAACCCAGCCTTGATTTTCCAAATACCTTTCAAATTTTGTTGATCTCGTTGGTAACAAAATTTTTTTGTTCAAAAATGGTTCACAGTGTAATTTTTGAAGAATGTTAAATTTTTCTCTATGCACGATGTTCGCACTTCGGTTATGATTTGTGCCAGTTTGAGTAAGAAAGCTTTTTATTGGTGTTTTTTTGTGAGCTCCGGGCTTGTTTTGTGAACGATAATTCACGAACGAATAGGAGTCCGCTTGTGCTGGGTTTTGGAAGGTAGTTTTTTTTTTTAGTGTATGTCAGCTTTATGATATAGTAAATCGATTTTTTATCAAATCATGTAAATTTGATTCCCGTATCTTGAAAAACAAACAAGTTTTCATACAAATACGATACCTTTTAAACGATCGTTACTATGGCAGCTATTTGATATAATACTCCCACCCTGCGTGTTTCATAAATATATCTGAACATATTGAGATTGTGGTAAAAAAAATCGAATTTTTGATCATGGTGCATAAAGTAAACCAAATACATATCAAAAACCAAACGAAAGATAACAAATACATATCATCGGTGTAACTTATGTTTGTAAGCTATATAAGTGTAATTCGATATATATATATATATACACATAAACTATACCATTATATATATATACTTGTATGTAAATTATGCAAACAAAAATAGTCGTTTAAGTATAATTGCAGCATATTGAGTTATATAGACAAAAGAATTTTAGCTGCTCTCAAAGAGCAAAAACCACAAAAGTATATAAACAAAGCAAACAAACAAAAAACTATCGAAAATGTTATGTCGTAGTACCTAAATATATATCTATACATATACAACATATATATACATACCAATATATGTAAAAATCGAGAAACCAAACACTGAATTTAGAGAGTTATACCAAAAATGACACCTACGACCCTGCCGAAAATTCCTGGGCAAATATTTATTTAATTGTTCACACACGCTGCCTATAAACCCATAACAAAATTATGGAATATTTCATAAAAAGAAAGATTTGAAATCACTTTTCTTTAGTACATGAGCTGATTTTTGTTGTGTTCTTTATTTTTTATTAAGTACCTTTCCCTTTCATTGAAGATTTTGTTAAGTTTTTCTAGTAAATATTTTAAAAATTAAAATGATTGAAAATTCTTAATTACAGAAAATTAACTTGCCAATTTATTGGAGAATTAGATTCCTATTCATTTAGCTCTTAAATTTGAAAATTAAGGTTTTACATTGAACCCAGCCACCATGATACAAATCAGGGAAGCAAACTCATAAAGTTTTGTAGGAGCTCTGCTCATGGGGTTCGAGCAAAAATTTACCTATGTTCAATAAACTTGAGGTTCTAGATGATTTTGGTTCGAAGCTTGCTTCTAAACATCTTGAGATTTTATTAAAATTGCATTATACTTAAGATTCTGTCGCACAATATCGAATAGATAACAACAAAACTGGTACAGATTCATCAGATTTTTTATACTTGGAACGGTTTAAGCTTAGGCTCCCAGGAATTATAGTCGGAATTTCTGGTTTCTACCAATCAAACTACTTAATACTAATTCGATCTATAATCTATAGGAAATTTAAAAATATACGTTTCGTGCGAAACGTGCTTGGACCCCATTTTTCTACCTCGTTGTTGAGTTTTTTACGCTAAGCTGCAGCTCGTTTCTGGAGTAAAAGTATGACCTTTGAAATAAAATACCAACAATTTAATTTTCAAAGTACTAACTTGATATTTTTGAAGTCCGAGTCTATAGCACTAGCTCTAGCTGAATTTCCAACACGAAATATTGTTCATAAGATACATTTTATCTTTAGAATACTAATTAAAGTACCCACTGTTGTCTAGTAAAATTGGTTAGCTTCGTTCATGAAGGTTGTTTCATTTATTCTTTTATTTGACAACATATTTTGATTACAAAATATTTTCTAAAAAATTCAACACAATATCTATCGTCTTATAGATTAAAGAAATATCAAATTTCAAAAGGTTCTTTGTTTTCCAAATTCCATTCAATGAACTGAAAGATGTGCTTTGGTTACGTTATATTATAAACTTTATAAACTGTTACTTAACCACAAAACCAACTAAATACTATTAAAAATATTAACTAACTCACTTACTTGTAATAAATGTTGACTGCTTTTTAAATGAACCTCAAATGTTTGTATTGGGGTAAAAGTTTTTAACATTTACAGAGATACCTACATTCATAAACACATATGTGCGTTGCTATTATTGTTACTGAGATCTGAGTGTGTATCTTTCGATAAAGTTCCGATATTTGATTCCTAAAATTTATCTGTGTGTTACATTGTACAAAAGCAACTTAAGTACTCGAATTGAATTGTTTATCAAGTTACTTACTAACTACTTACAAAACCACCAACTATTTTATGTATTAAACCATAACGACCCTTAGACGAGGCGTGAGAAACAGAGAGAAAGTTAATGAATTAATTTTGTTGAGCCTATTAGTTGGCATCTAAATCTATAGCAAATAAATCAGTTATTGTTATTCAATTTGGTGTATTTCTGAATGTAATTGATATCATTTTAGCAGCATTATGTTAATCAAACGAAATGAATACATATCAATGTTTAAAGCATAGCATAAACAAAACGAAAGAAGAAGACGCAAAGAAAAAGTATTGAATAAATAAAATATATATATATTAACATGGTTTCTCTGTTGATTTGAAAACCAAATTGTACTTGTTAATGTTTTCTTTCCTATCTAGCTATAAATACCGGATCTCGACATCATCGTTAATATTAACGTAAACACTTTTAAATTTAATTAAATTCATTCTACTTCGCGGTCCATCGAGAAAAAATACTCGTTTAGGCCGGGTATCCAGCACCGCGGAAACTAAAAATTCCTGGCAAACTTCATAAAAAAACGATAAGGCTAAGCTAACTTCGTCCGTGCCGCAGTTTTTATACCATTGCAAGTTTTTGTCTTTATCACGCTGCCGCTCTACTTGACGAGATGCTAGATTTTCTTCGCGAATAGCGGCCAGTCGACTAGCATTTCGAGTTGATATCCGAGACGCATTTTGCTCGTAATGGATGCGAGCTCTATCACGGGACGCCTGCCGTCGTTGCTCCTGGGACATTGAAAGCACTCGTGGCATTTTGATTGATTTGATTATTCACAGTATTGGTTTCAACAATTCAAGCACATAAATAAACAAACAAATAAGTTCCTTTCAGTTTCGTAGCTCAAACTCGACTGCAACATATTACTATTTTTCTAGAAAAGTTACTAAAGTTGTTAAATTGACTCTTCGACCGATCGTTTCTATGGCAGCTACAAGAAGTAGTCATCCGATCCGGGCGGTTCCGACATATTAGCAGCGTGCAGTCAAAAGAAGACTCTGTGCAAAATTTAAGCTCGATGGCTACAAAACTGAGGGGGGACTAGTTTGCGTAGAAGCAGACAGACGGACAGACGGACGGACAAAGCTTAATCGACTCAGCTCGTCGCCTTGATCAAGAATATATATAGTTTATGGGGTCGGAAATGAATATTATAATACCCATTGCAAAAATGGTATAAAAACTGTGCCAGGAATTTTTAGTTTTCCTTTTCGTTGCTTTAGTATCCAGCAACATGAACGAAACCCACAGTTTCTTATCGATAGTTGGCCTCTCGATAACGCGTGTGGATCGAGAGAACAGCTGATACACAGCTCAGGAATATATTGTTTACAATTGTTTTGGACGTGATGACCGAAAATTTGGGGGGAATGCTTTTTTGTTTTTGTTATGAGCTGTCATCTTGCTGGGGAACCAGCAGCGTGCAAAAATTGGTAGGGGATGGTGCCGAGGGGACCCTTATGCCAAATTGCTGAGGCGACCCGAGAGATGCCCTGAATGTACACAAAGGTTGATGGGGATGTCGTAGGTTGAGATGACTTCTGAGCCTGTTTGTCGCCAGATGAGATGCAAGTCTATGGGAGTGAGCCACCAGTCGGCCACGATACTTGCTGGTGTGCATACATATTGAATTGGGCGCATTATGGCAAACCGTTCAAATCGCGGTATTTAGTTGTATGCCTCACATACCAGGGACCTTACATAAAAGACTACTTTATTGAGGGTAGTGGAAAATGCCGTACCCCATACCGGAATCCCCTAGTCCAGGAAGGCATGATGATCAAGGATTTTGGATCGCAACGAAATACGGCTTACGAGGCTGCAACCGTAGCTGCTGCCCTAGTCACATAAACTTACCTGGTCAAGCGGCGTTATTTAACCACGCACTCAGGAAAAATGGCATAGTAGAAACTATAACAATCATATTTTATTTTTCTATGCAATTTTTGTATTAAAATCAATTAATATGCACTTTGATTCAACTAGAATTATATTTAATCAACAAATTTTCTTTGCGCCATTTATATGAACAATTTGGGGAATTCGAACTTGAGAATTACAAGTGGTCTGATGTTCTTAGGTAACCGGTAGAGAGGACGTTCCAATTGTGTTCAAACCAAGGGACCCGAGCAGAGTAAGTAAAAATATTTTGAAATACAATTCAATATAATTCGGAGTTTTTCAGAGTCCAACTGGTGGTGGCTCCAATGGCTCCAATAATTAGATTACAAATTTTATTAAAAAAATTTTTTTTTTTATATTTTCATATTTGAATTAAAGCGTGCACACTTTACATGTTATTTACGAATTCCTTATTTAATGCTGAATCAATGGTGAAAATGTTAAAGTCAAAGTGCAAATATTGAAATTTCAGAGAATTTTCCCTCAGTGCGGTGTATCCGTATATGGGAATCTTGATCCTAGGAGTCGCACTCGAGCAACTTTTCCGGGTCTCATAGCGATCGTGTTGACTCTTTGAACGATTCACGGCTATGTTCCAGCGGTTCGCCCATCGACCAAAGCCAAGGTACTGATCCGTCCACGGAGTTGACAAAATCTTTAATATAAAGGCGAATGTATTTAGGCAATCTTGTATCCGACCATGAAAGACTTCAATCGATTGGCGACCAACTGAGAAGTCATACTACTTTGGAGATTATAGCATTTTAAAGCTGTGCATATAACCACACGCTGCATTAATGTTTGCGCCATCCGGGCAAAGTGTCATGCTCAGCCATCGGCCTATCATATTCTAGTATAGCATAAAGTAGCACCTACTCCGCGATGCATGCATCCCCCGGAAAATATAAATTGATCCAAATTTTCATATGGCTGTTTTCTCAGGCTGTGATCTGGAAAATTCTGCTTCAGGGTCTCAGGCATAAATTCAGTACTGAACTCATGGGTTAGATTCATGGGTAGTACAGAAAACAGTCATGAATTGGATCAATTCCTACTTCTCAGGTCTGAATCAGCACTGACAAATTCAGTACCGAGGCGTAGAACTGCAGGGTAGCTCAGAAATTTTGTGCGTGGTTGTTGTTTTCAATCTAGCATCCAACAAAAACGAAACCTTAACGTATTGTGCCATCGCACCAGATACCCAAGATACTACATACTTAAATTGAATCTATCTATCATTTGCTTAAAAGTCACCAATAAATTCTTGCATATCACATAAATGAGACCACTTGTATCTCTCAATTTGAAATTTCGTGCTTGGTTGATATAAAAAGGGAAACTGAAATTTGCGCAGTTTTGCAAATATTTGCAATTTTGTTATACGTTTGAATTGGTAAAATCAACAGAAAAATTTGTAATTTCAGCAATTTTTAGCTTAAGGTGGAAATTGTTGTTTTTACAAGTTTCTTAATTTTTTTATATTGCGCATTTACAGGAAGTTTTCTAAGTTGCTCCTCTGACTTCTGGCGCTGCATTTCCAAGGCACGCACACGATTTGGCGCAACTGTCGAGGCTGCGGTTTACCCTTAATTGATCGCAGCTGCTGCGTCTTGATAGCAGCCTTGTCAGGTTCTGAAGGTAACTCCAGCTGACCGTTCGGCAACTTTCTGGAAATAGTATGAAATGTCTAAAAAAAATTAGATGTGATTTGATGGAAGTGATTTTATTGAATGAGAATATCTAACAGACAGTTGGGGAATCTAAGGAAAATTGAAAGCATGGCCTGCTCTTTAAACTTCTGTTTGAGTATATATACGTAAGTACTATAGGACCGAAGGCGGAAAAATAAAGCACTTTTTAACTATGGAACTTTTTACATTACTGCTGATGAATGTATAATGAACTCGCCAAGAAACATATTAAAAGTATGTGACTAATATCAAATCATATAGAAATTTCTTTTATAAAAAAGATTCGTAACTTTTTAAAGCTTATACTTAACCGAAATTAAATCAAATGTCCGTATCAGTTATTGATCTGCGTGTTATCGTGAAGATTTAATAGTTGGCAATTGTAGACGGGTAAATAGGAGGTGCAGAAATGTGGCGAAATTTGCAAAATTGTATAATGCGTTTAGATCAGAGATGGGCATGCACACATATCGTCACACTTTTCACACGCATAGAAGCACAATTTGCGTGCGCCGCATTCATGTTCTATAAATAGCTTTCAATGCTTATAGCGTACGTGTGATTTTGTGCAGTCGGCCGCGGCAGATGTCCTATGCACACGCTGCCTCGTGTGCATTGGAACGTCGCGACGCGCCCATCTCTGGTTTAGATTGTCATGAAGATGGATAAGTATGCGGGTAAGTAGAAGGCCTACATCGAACGGTCTAAAAACCCAGGAAATTTCCAAAGTTCATAAATGAGTGTGACGGGCGTAGGTCGCCGTTGCCAGATTTTGCCGTGGCGCTTGGTTCTTGTTTGCTAAAATCGTTCACTCGCCCAAATGAGCAGACACCGGGTTGTTCGAGGGTATTAGCTTATTTATTTATGCTTCTCTCTGAGGATGGAGACCCCCGTCGTGCCGTGGTGTTTTCTTCCGGATGCAGTGCGTCGATCTGGGCAAAGCGGGCCAGGGGCCGATCTGGTTTGTCTTGACCTTTGCCGGATGCAGTGCGTCACTCTTGTTGGACACAGCCAGGGACCCGATTCGGAAACCGCACATCCTGTGGCTCACCAACCGCCGATTCGGAAACTGCAGGGTGGGAGCTGAACGAGCAAGCGACGGTGCTATTCAATCAGGAATCCCGTTCAGACACAGATGCCGATTCGGAAACCGCACTAGTGATCCCTTTGGCTTAGGTAAATGGTACCTACTTGTTGATCTACCACTCCAAGGTGCTGACTCGGCCGCAGCCGGGGAATAATTTGGGTGTAGTTCGATAGTTTCCCCAATTTAAAACGAATAAGTTTGCACAAGTTCAAATATATAAACACTCTCATAAGAAACACATTCACACAATGCAAAGGACCCGTATAAATTGAACTAGTTCACTTGGTCTTTAACTGAAATTCTCCATCTAGTTGTAAGTCAAAATCAAAATATTACAACTGAGTCTTAACAATTAAGCTGTTCTCATTTGAGTCGCTCAGATTGTGTTTTGTTTGACAAGGCGAACGCAACTGATTCGATTACTGGAACAATTAGAATGGCATAAGCTATGTATCGTGTTTTATTTTGGAATTTATATACATTGCTTTCACATAGCTACAAATGGTATTGTGCGCAAGTTTTCCGTAGTTATTTGGCCAAACACTAACTTACCAACTAACTGGTCTCGACTTGTGCAATACTTTTAAAAACAAACCGCCAAACCAACTTAAGCCAAGACTAATGACAATTTAAGACAATAGCGGAAATTTCTCATAATAAAATATGCAGACCCAAGTACGAGCGACTGACACAAAAGGAGTCAATGGCAGAACAATGCATTCGCACAATGTCGTGTGGAAATTCAAGTAACTTTTATTATTTTAGAAGAGTAAATTTAGACTGTTAAATTGCCATCTCGGTGTGGAGTCAATTAGCGGGCTAATGATGCTGTTGCAGATACGAATCGGAAAATGAGCTCATAACTGGTGTCGCTCAAGAATTGCCCTCTAATTGCAGCCGCTTGTTGCAGATGGATGTTGCTGGTGGCAGCTGTACATATATCCGGTATTCGCAAGCATTTGCATAGCCACTGGAACCTTCAGCTGTCATTTGGTTGGCATGCCAATTAGCTGAAGCGGAAGAATTTCATGTGTGTCACGGATCGCTTGGAGGAGACGCAATTCACGAATTTACATATATTTCTCATCTTTATTGGAAGAAATTTCTAACAGTAGGTGAATTACAACTAATGCTCAATGGGGATTGCAATGGAAGGTAATGGGGTCAGATTAGATGGGGCATAATTTACGGTTATTCAAATGGCGAGATGACATTGCAGATGTGTGGGTTTTCGAGTATTCGAAGGCACTTAATACAGATGCGTTTGTTGGCTGCCGATGCACGGGCCTACTTCTTGCGATAGGTATAGCCGCCATCGGAGCTGTAGCCCTGCTGAATAGTTTCGGGCACCTCTTGGCTGGGTCCCGAATAGGCATATCCAGCATCTTGGGCCGGGGCATCGTACAGGGATGAGGGTGCACTGGGATAAGAACCCGAACTAGATGATCCACCAGTGGGTGGGGCACTATAGCTGGACGGGGGGCCGCTAGGGAAGTTTAGGGAGGAGCCACCATTACCAGCAGGGGCTGCATAAGAGCTTGATGAGGCACTTGGGCCCGAAGAGTAGCTATTGCTGCTGGAAGAACTGAAACTGCCCGAACCAGTGGTGGGTGCACCGTATGATGAAGAGGGAGGACTGGGTGCTCCATAGGATGATGATGGCGGTGCTGCTGGCGCTGAGTAAGCGTTTGATGGAGCAGATGGATATGGTCCTCCGCTATTGGAGTTTGAGCTGGGAGCGGAGTACGAGCTAGAGGGAGCTGCAGGATAAGGTCCTCCCGAGTTGGCACTGGGACTAGGCGCTGAGTATGAGCTTGAGGGTGCTGCTGGGTAAGGTCCACCTGAGCTAGAGTCAGAGCTGGGTGCCGAATATGAACTGGAGGGGGCAGAGGGGTAGGGTCCGCCACTGTTCGAGCTGGGTGCCGAGTATGAAGAAGAGGGTGCCGCTGGGTAGGGTCCTCCGCTATTGGAGCTTGAGCTGGGTGCTGAGTATGAAGAGGATGGAGCCGCTGGATAGGGTCCTCCGCTAGAAATGGGTGCCGAGTACGAACTGGATGGAGCAGAAGTATATGGTCCACCGCTGTTGGAGCTAGGGCTGGGTGCAGAGTACGAGCTAGCAGGAGCAGCTGGGTAAGATCCACCAATGTTGGCACTGGGACTGGGGGCGGAGTACGAAGAGGATGGAGCCGACGGATAAGGTCCACCACCGCTTGAGCCAGAGCTAGGTGCGCTGTACGAAGATGAGGGTCGAGACACAATGGGTTGGAACGAGAAGGAGCTGGAAGGAGCGCCATACGATGAAGAAGGTGCAGCGGGTGCATCATATGAGGCACCGGGTCCAGATGTATAGCCACTGCTGCCCAAAGTTTGCGTCTTCGATGGAGCTCCATAGTTGGATGAGGGAGCCGATGGCAGAGGCACAAAACTGCTCACACTGGGAGCGCCATAAGCCGAAGAGGGTTTGGATGGGCGGGAGGCGGGAGGTAGATAAGAGCTAGTTGGGGCCTTAGCAGGGGCGCCATAGCTGGAAGATGGTGGTGCAGGTGCTGATTTTGGTGGCCCATAGTTGGAAGAAGGCGGTGCTGCGGGGGCTCCATATGAGGACGAAGGTGGTGCGCCATAAGAAGAAGAGGGCTGGGACGATTTGGGAGGTCCATAGCTGGACGAGGGCGCTGACTTTGGAGGTCCATATTTAGAGGAAGGAGGAGCAGGTGCTCCATAGCTCTGCGAAGGTGGCGAAGACTTGGGTGGCCCGTAGCTAGATGAAGGAGGAGCAGGTGCTCCATAGCTCTGTGAAGGTGGCGACGATTTGGGAGGACCGTAGTTAGATGAAGGAGGGGCAGGTGCTCCATAGCTCTGAGAAGGTGGCGACGACTTGGGTGGTCCGTAGCCAGTTGAAGGAGGGGCAGGTGCTCCATAGCTCTGTGAAGGCGGCGAAGACTTGGGTGGCCCGTAGCTAGATGAAGGAGGGGCAGGTGCTCCATAGCTCTGTGAAGGCGGCGAAGACTTGGGTGGCCCGTAGCTAGATGAAGGAGGGGCAGGTGCTCCATAGCTCTGTGCAGGTGGACCAGCAGGTCTAGGTGCGCCATAGCTGCTGGAAGGGCGTCGAGACTGATGCTTTCTGGCTGGCGGTGGTCCATAGGACTGGTTGGGACGACTGGGCGGTGGGCCATAGCTGGATGATGGGGCTGGTCGCGAGGGTGGTCCGTAAGAGCTGGATGGTCTAGCCGCAGGGTAGGGCCCACCACCCGATGAGCCACCTAAGGCAGGAGCCGAGTAGCTACTGGACGGACCACTTGAGCTGTGATGATGATGGGAGTTAAACGACGGAGCAGGCCCCGAGGCGGGAGGCAAATACGAGCTCTGCGGTGGGGCGCCATACTTAGAAGATGGACTCTGTGCTGAAGAGGGCGGCAGGTAGGCATTATTCAGTGGAGCCTCGCGTTTCACCGCAGCCGCACCGTGGACCAGAGCCACCACAACGGCGATAACACCAAAAACCTGCAAATGAGGAAATTAGTTTTCTGTGCCGTTTCGGTCAATGGCATCCGCAGCCAGGTGGTCTGCTTACCAATCGCATAGCTGCTGCAGCGTTTCAAATGCAAATGAACCAAACTGCAAAAGAAGAGAAAAGACAAAGAAGAAAGTGAATCTCTCAACAAAAACAAAATCAACTGAAAAACTAAATTACATTAAAATTGCGTAAGTTTTTTATGTGACCGCTCATCATCAATCTCTGTCCGCTGGCCAATGCCAAGAACTGGCCAACTGGCCAAGCGTGTCGCTTCTTGTGGCTCTCTGGCCTAGTGCCGAAAAGCCCAACATAAACCAAGCCAAAGTCAAAGCCAAAGTCCATAGCACGCCAGGCACAATCCCCTTATCCATTTGCACATAAAGTGAAACTTTTCTTTTATGCTTCGCCAATTGAATAGAAGCCGCCGGCTAAGGGTCTAATGTGGTGATGGTGATGATGGCTGGCAGTAAGTAGCTGTGGATTTTATGACATTGCAAAATTGCAAAGCAGTCGGAGATTGGCAACTAACTCCGCCACCAACAACATAACTTGCGTGACACATATTTTCGTTGACTGCTGCCAATTATTATTTTTTCCATTTTCAACGAATTGTTTTCTTCTTTCTTATTTTTTTGTACACTTTCTGTTATGGTTTTTGGCTTATTGCAAAATGTCTGGTTAAATGATTTTCCTCAGGCTACTTTGACCCATTGAGTGTGGCAACTTAAGTGGGTTTAATGTTGCTAATTGGTTATGGCATTTGATGTCAGAATAATGAGCGTAGGCTGAGTTATGCGTACAAGAACTGCAAAAGGGTCAAAGTTTAATAACTGCACTTAGAAAAATTGAAAGATGAAAAGTTTGAGAGTTTCGGCTTACAAATGGAGTCAAAAGCAGTTTTCTTCCGGCTTGAACATCCCAGAGTTTCTAAGCCTAGCTCCAAACCAGCAATGCCAAATCGCCTACTCTGATTGAGATCGCACCACACATCAGAATACACCTTATATGCCAACTGGCCAGAGTACAAAATAGGAATACTTATGGCCACATAAGAGCCTCACACAAAAGCTGAAACACTTTGTCTCGCTACAGATTACTGGAAAAACATTTCCTACTGTGCGGTAGGCAGTTACGTGGCCAACATGCCACCTAAAAACTACACACACGCTTTGACGTCACAAAAGGGAACACATATCGCTTCTGGTGGAGACCCTTACAGGTCACTGTCCTATTGACAGACACGCAGCAATTAGCCTGACTTCTGCAAAAGTTACAGGCGCTTCGAGAAGAAGGAATCTTTACATCACCTTCTCAGACATTGCTCCGCTAGATGTAGACTTAGGACACTTGGTCAAACTCTCGGATACATCCGGGCTAGAGTTTCCCGATGTACTTAAATTTGTTCTGTCTACACAATGGTTCAGTAACAAGAACCCCTCTTAGGAATATGTGCTATACATATGGCTTCGGAATGGACCCATGGCAGAGAACGGCTTCGTTCGATTGCAAAACGCTTACACATTATTCAACACCCGAATAAACAGGCTTCGCGTTCTATTCATCAAACTTGCATACTCAACATGTTCGCAGCAGAGTTTTATTCGAACCAATTGTTGGCACTCTGATTATAATAATGTTCGACTTCATTCCAATCAGTGCGGCTGATTGTTCGTTTGGCTCAACGACGATTGTTTAGAGTGAGCGAAAATCACCTCGTGTGAATAAACTCTTGCAAAGACGCATAGGCAGTGACGGCGCTGCTGACAGCTATGAAAAAGAGAGAGATGGAAAGAGTGAAACCTCTCGCTCAACGCGGTGGCCAGTCAACGCTTAGTTTTGTTCGATCGAACACATAAAAGTCCCATCAAAAAACTCTAGCTGAACCGCTCGATGCGACTGTCGGTTTGAGTTGAATATATTCAGCACTGAGTTCTGTTCGATGAATAAATATGAACATACACGTTGGATCACATAACGCCGCTCGATGCGATTGCGTTGTGAGTTGAATATATTCAGCTCTGAGCTTTGTTGATTGATTAAATGTGAGTAAGAGTTTTTGTGTATGAGCCAATCAAGAAAAATGTGATTTTTGCAGTTCTCTGACCCATGGAAATGATGGACATTAAATATTTCTACTCTTTGTCTCTGTTGCCTGCAGCAGCGGTCGAGAAAATAATTAATCTTTGAACTTTTTAGCAGGCTCTAGGTCAATAAGTTATGATTTCCATCATAACGTTTCTAAAACAAGACACACACAACACCACAAAGGACGCTGGTTGATCGTACAGCTATTTCATAAACTTCCAGCAGTTCAATCATCAGCGATCTTTTGCCCAACTTCAATGAGTTGGCAAAGGCTACCTCATGCCAGAACTGCTAAGAGCGCTTGAGAATCCCAAGTCAGACTTGTAGCAAAAATTCTGACAAACAGTAGCAAGCGCCAAGTCACAGAAGTTTTGAATATGTGTTTGTGCATGCCCCATAATCGGCCCTTCTGTTGTTAGTGGGGGAAATTCTCTCCCCGCAGTTAACCCAATTGTTTGAATTGCCCAGGTGATTTTGTTGTTTTTTAAGTGAAACTATATTTTGTTTAGTTTCTAACAACTGCGTTGTGCCCACGCACATTTGTAATCGTTTCTTAGGAAACAACCGAATTCCAAAACGGGAACAGGTCTGATTGATTCAAAATTAGTTGAACTTTTGATTAGTGACAAAACACTTGACGCTAATTGAAGCGTTTCACTTGTGAAGCCTGGTAAAAATATTGAAATAAGATTGCATAGGACGGAAATACACATGGCGGTCATCGATAAAAATCTACAAAAATCTTATAAAAAGCGTTTGTGATCTTTTAAAAATACTTTAGTATTTGAGTTTGACTTGAATTGGGGCCTCTCAGCTCCGTTCCAGGGTATGACCGAAAATTAAAATTTTTCGTTACACAGTACGAGTCGAATACCTGTCACAGAAAAATTTTCAAATATCAGCTTAAAAGAAGGCATTATGGGTTGTATCAGTCCATTATCCAAGTGATGCACAGAAAAATAAATGACGTGTAATTTTTTAGCACTACCCAGTAGGAAAGTCGGTCAAGCTCGCTGCGGTAGCAGCGCTGCTGATGGCGCCACTACTTGCTTTGAACAATGCTGGTTGATTTTCAAAACTGACCAATAGATGGCGAAACTACTGTGACCATTTGGCAACCCCAGCAAGCTAGCGCTGCGGCAGCCAACTTTCTTTTGGTCATAACTGGAGTATAGTTTATCCAATCTTTATCTTTACTTCGGCAAATCGATGAATAATTTTAATTACTAAACATTTTTAAAAGGTACAAACCGTCTATCTACAAAACTGTGGGAGATATAACGGTATTTTTAAATTACATGGGCGGCAGGGGGCGTGGCAAAAACTTGATCTGCTCTCAAGTATAAAAAGTATATGTCCCATACATGTTAAACCTCTTTCTCTCACCATCTCTGATATGTCATCGTTCATACGGACAGACGGACATGGATATATCGACTCGGCTGTTTATGCTGATCAAGAATATATATACTTTAAAGGGTTGGAGATGATTCCTTCTGCCTGTTACATACATTTGCACGACTTTAGTATACCCTTTTACTCTACGAGTAACGGGGTATAAAAAGCAGTGACAAAACCAAATAAACATATACATTTACACATATTTTGTTTTAAGTTTCCTTCACTTTTGTTAATCTAACATACACATAACATGTTTTATCGTTTCATATGTAAATTTCATTAATATTGGCTTTACTTTTAAAGTCCTTTATGTTGCAGTGTGAAGCAACACATTATCTGACCTCTATTCTAGGGGAACTCTAATCAAAAAGTGTCTTGGTAGCTACAGGGGACGGATACTGAAGTAATGTGACAAGTTTTAACTTTGAATAATATTGACTTTTTGCCATATTTTTTGCCTTGAATTAAAAATTGTAAGGACTATTTGTCTAGTCAGTTTTTAGGCATCAAATAACAAAGTGCAATAATAACGAATCTTACAGACATTCTCATTCTTGAATGTAATCTTTTTTAACAAATCGTCGATTTAATAAATATTCACTATTTCACTAAATGATCCTTTTGTTGTTGTCACACTAACCGTTTCGTTAAGCACCAACAATTTGTAAGCGTTTGGCCGTCTCTTTTGGGTATTAACTTGGCAGTTGTTATGCTCTGCCTGATAGATGAATTGGAACTACACTGTTGTCTGATGAGCGGCATGCACTTTTATAGCTCAACACGAAAAATCATCAAAAGCCAAAGCCATCAAAAAGCAAAAGAAAAAAAAAAACAAAATCAAAAATCAAAGCTTGAAGCTAACAAACAGCCAAACAGCGGTTAAGGCAGAGGCATGTTTCCATTTTTTTTTTTTTTTGGTACTTTATGTAACTTGAGATGCACTTACTCTCCAAAAAGCCACACGCAATAGCAATAATAGCCATAAGAAAACGCAAAAAGCGACGGCGCCTGCGCGACTGCTTTGTCTCTGAGAAGCTCATCTGCCAAAGCCAAAAACAAAGGCAGAGCTTTCTGTGGTTATTTTTTTGTTTTTGCATTGATAAACCAGACTATTTCTGCGGCTAGTGCCAAGTTCATTGGCGGAATCTGTCAAAGACCAACGGTAAGTGTTGTAATCATGAATCTTTATTGCTTTTGCCATTTCAAGTTAGTTTCAGGCCACTGTTGGCGGCATCTCGGGCTGCTTCCAGATATAACTGGCCCAGGGGATGCACTCCTTCAGCAGATGCATGTAGGCGAAGCCATTGGGGCAATCCACTTCAGTGGCCGGTACGTCGAGAGTCTCGCATAACCAGTATTTGGCCGGATCGAAGTGATGTGTATAAGTTTGTCCCACCTCGGACTCATCTTTGCAGGCCGAGCGTCCCGCATCCGCACGCACCACCACCAGAATGGCGGCCAACAAAAAACACACAGTAAAAACTGCAAAATGATGAAACATATAGAAAAGTTAAAGAATAAATGGTGTACCCACCGGACTTCATGTTTCGGTGTGAAGGTTTCCTTGAGGTACACAGAAGATGAGGAAAACTGTGCGCTTGAGAGTTGGCCAACTCGACTTTTATAGGTGTCGAGAACTACACAAATAACAATAATAAAAGTATTGACATTTTGGAGACACGCGCATCCGTTGATTATTATCTTGGGAGCAGAACAGCAGAACAGCATGGGCAACATGACAGCGATAACGCAGAGAAAGAGAAATTTGGCCACACGTACCAATGGTGGGGGGTTGTGGGCGGAAGATACTTAAGCAATTGTTGCCATTTTGTTGCATCAAGATAAGATACACGAATTTGATGCTGTTACACTCAGTGACAAGAACGAGGTCTTTGACAAAAGGAATTTGGCAAGTTTTTAAAATACTTTCGAAATTATCAAATGAATCCAGGCAAACAACGAAAAAATATGATCTAAACATTGGACACATTGGGACACTTTGGTCTTAGAACTGATAAAATCAAACTACACAAAAATAATGCAAACTAAAATCAAGCTGATAAAAATTGATTTGATCTCGACCTTCGGATTGAAATTTCAAGTACGAATGGATTGGAACAATCCCAATGGACTTGTATCAATCCGAAAAAGATCTTTTCAAGTACGAATCCTACTTGAAAATCAAATATTCATGACTCGAGATTGAAGTAAGTAAGGAATTCCAATGTCCAAGCGAAATTAAATCGAGGACAAGTTCCAAACCAAGAGAGAAAATGTGTCTCACTAATACAGTCAGGCTAAATGGGGACACAACTTCCTACCCGTGGGAATTCTCACAGGACACTATCTCATCGGCAGGCATGCCGCAAGAGTTGGTATCAACCACAATGACTATGGTTGAAGCTGTTGCTCAGTTGTTCAGTTTAGCATCTTCTCTGCCTCTGTCCAGCGCTCAGTGGAAGACGATTCGCAATTCTTGGTCAGGCTTTTCTATCTCACATTTCAGCCGTCTCTGAAATATAATTTGCTTTGCAATTACAGTTTGTGCTACTTTCTAAGTGGTTCAAAAGGGGGTCTTCCCTACCCTTTACTGTCTAAAAGTGAAAATTTAGGGGTTATTTGGTATCACAACGGGCCTTTTTTGGCCTAAGGCTTCAGCGTTTGTTGCCTTGGAATTCCCAATCAGCTATAACACTTTGGACATGAGAAAGCTATAGCTGTCCAATTGCACTCGATGGGTCCAGGCAGCAACCAACTTCCATTGTGGTGTTGTTTGTGTTCTGTTTTGACATCTGTTTTTACATTTTTACAAAATCTAAAAAGTCGTTACAAAATTAGCATGTTGTTCCTGTGATTACATTACAAAAATAATTTAAATGTCAAACTCAAGTCAAACTCAGGCATTTTAGCAGTAATCCTCAATCGCATTATATAGTTGCAACAAGCCTATTTCGAGATCATATCAAGTTCGAAAATGATTGATGATTAGAGATGAATGATTAGAGCTCGAATCAATGTCGGACCTTCTTGATTGGATGGAAGATAAAATCAATGAATACTGCCATTGCGAATTCTGGGATGTGTCCAACGCTCTGACATGTCAGAATTGTTTGTGAAGAAGCTTACATGTCTTTGCTCTCTGAGATTTCCTTTGTCATTCTGATGACGCTGTTGCGGATGTATTTGCTCGTGATCTGGAGGCTAAGCTCACGACCTTTGACTTTGCCAACAGCAAGAAAGAGAGCGTCACAATATAGCGATTTGGTCATGCATTTAGTAACTTTTATACTATCCGTTCCTTTAATGTGGTAGAGGTCACTGGGTAGTGAATCATATTCTCGATGCCTTAGATAAAAAAGAAATCCTGTTTGGCATTATTATTTGCTTCGGCATAAGAAATTGATCTATAAGTGGATGACGATCCTTCTGAAAAGTATTTGATGGCTTCTTGTCTCTTTTTAAAAGGACAGAGATTTCTCTGTTATTGTGCGTGTAGCGCGCTCTTAGCGCTTTAAAACTCCAAAGGGCCAAGCCGAACTTGTCACAATCTTTTGCCTTGTGTGCTAAAAATTCTTGTACAAAAGAAAGGAACCTACAGTTTAAGGCAGAGTCCGAACGGCAAAGTTTTAAAAAGCTTTTTCATGGCTAGTTACTTCACAGCTGGCGGCAATAGCTGGTGAAGGTGACCGATTGTGCTAACGTATTTAAAAACACTTTTTATTATATGTTCTAAGGCGGGATAGAACACACACCTCCAGCACCAGCAGGCACACACACTACCTCTGCACCGCACCCGGCCACACTGCTGATATTTCGTCTCTTAAAATCATAGCTCGTAAATAACTCCCATTGCTGTTTTTCAGTTCGCTCTGCTCCTGTCACTGACCGAAAAAAACAAACAAAAAACAAAAGGTCTCGGTCTTTCCTCAACCGAATGTGTTCTGTTATCGCGCTCACTGTTAAGTGGCTGAGGCTGAACACAAAGCACTGATCGGTCTGACAGCAACCCCATTACAGGCCCCAAGTCAGTTAACCAGTCATAAAATCTGTGTTATTCGAAGACCAAAATCTAAAAATGTTAGTTGAAAAGGTTGCAGAATGTTGTTGTACTCTAGACTTTAGCACAGACCCGGCCAGGCATAGCTACCACGAGCCGAAGCCAGTCGTGTTTTTACGCAAACACTTATGATTGGGTGTATCGGTGAACATTGAATTACAAGTAAAACGGATGTAGTCTGGAGAGAGCTCTCTTGCACACCAACACAAGCACACTTTTTTGTCCTCTCCATTTGGCCGGCACTGCTTTAGCATGAGCAGAGAGAAAGAGAGGGAGTCAGTGCGAGATAGAACAAGAGAGCACACCTACATATTGTTAGCCGAATCTTACACACGGATACATAAATACGAAGAAGACCTATTGGATGCGTGATTTTTGAAAAAGGGCCGAGATAGACCGGAGAGAAACAAAGAATATTAAAGGGTTTCCCTCCTCTCGCAACCAAAGGGAAGCAGAGACCGCTGTTAAAGGTTGTTTGAATATGGTCGCGCGAAAGCTGTCATTTTCTGACCAAGGCAATCGGGGGACCGATTTTAAGGACCTCTGCTTAAAATCCAAGATTTACTTACTGTCACCTGTGCGCATGACACACAAGTTGCAGTTCTGGCTACAAGTTGCAGTTCCAGATCTACCACGAGGCGACAGTGGACAGACACAGCATGCTACATCAGGTTACTAGTTAAGTCCACGAAGAGCAAAAAGCAGTAATTATTTCTGTGCAGCAAACTTCGCTTTTGAGAGCTCTTTTGATATGGTAGCTGTAATGCAGTGCCGGCCAAATGAAGAGGACAAAAAAGTTTGATTGTGTTGGTGAGAAAGAGAGCTCTCTCCAGACTACAGCCGTTTTACTTGCAATTCAGTGTTCACCGATTCACACAATCATAAGTTCGGTTCGCGTTTGCGTAAAACACGACTGACTTCGGCTCCTGGAAACTATGGCTGGCCGGCTTTGCTGTAAAGGGTTGAAATCATGTAAGTCCTTTAAACATTATTAGGCTTATTGAGTACCTAAGATATAGTTCAGTAAAATAAAGATTAGGTTCAAGGTATGGATGCATCGCAGCTGTGCGCTGAAGGGTCATACAAAGGCAATTCGTGTAGTTAAGGTTCTTAGGACAGAAAACCTTTAAGATTAGATTATAGATCTTCATTTTATCTTGATAACATTGGTGCAAATCAGTGTCAGAAAGTGAGCTAGGTTCGAAAAAAATGGAGCAAGAATTGCAGATGAGAAACTTGTGCCTCCAAGACAGTTTTTTGGTTGTGTTAAAGTGTCAGCTCATCCTTCAGGCCTCCGAAGAATGTCAGTAATCTCAGTATCGTGCTGCTTTTCTTTCTCTTTATTGAGAGGTTTTCTGGATCAGAACCTCTACGCATAAGAACCAGAGCTCGCAAAAAGTGGTCCCTTTTAACTGGCTGTCAGAAAGAAAATCACAGTCACTTTCGGACACAATGAAAAGGGAACCCAAAATTACATTTTACATGTGTCTTTTCCCAACGTGCTCTTTGCACAATCAACGAGAGCTTTTTCCGCTATCTTGGAGCAATTGTTTCCATGAGACACTTTGATGGGCGGAATTTGCTGAAAGTATCTTGTGCGCATGTATGTGTTTTGCGCAATTGCCTTAGTAAACTAAAAGTGTGTATGCGTGCTTGTGTGCTATTTTTTCCCCTTCCTCTTTTACGCTTTGCCTGCGATGAAATGTCTAAGGCAGGCATGCCCAAAAGCAGCAAACGACAGAGCACTCACCAACACTCACAAAGATAATCACCAGTACCAATAATGAAATTGTTGTTGGTCAGTTTGCTTGCGCTCGCAAACACTAATCAAAGAAGAGAACAAACCCGGTTTTTGTTCAACGCGTCGCATACACACGAAATCGTTAGCATGTATGTCGTTTCGTATTCCTCGCGCCCTGCATGTATACGATCATTGATTTCCTATGTTCCGTGCAATTACAATAACAAAACGTACCCAAAGAGCATACGCCTGGGCATCGCTGGTCTAAGGCAACAACAAATAATTAAGCCCAACAACAAGAAAAAAAGACACTTGGCTTGAGAGCCGAATGAAATTATTCACATCGATATGTTATTGTCGGACAGCTTTGAGTGCTTCTCTTAGCCAGAACTATGAAACAGAAGACACGAGAAAAATCAACCTAAATATTGGGGAAGCCTTAACATTTCGCGAAGGTAGTTTACCCAGTGTCGAAGAGGAGTAGCATTAACAGACACATGCCTAGTCCTAAGGCCATGTCAAGATCAACACAATAAAAACTTAATTACCATAATGATAACACATAAATTGTGAATTCATTTAAATTATGAAACAAAAATCATTGGTCCATTAATTGCTGAAGACATTTGTTGTTGCCATCGTATTTTTGGGACTTCAGATATCAGTTGTTTTTATTTTTTCTATCATTTTGTAAAATATTTAACATTTATGTTAACTGTTTCTTTCTTTGTATTGTCTTGGCCTTTTGTTTGGCTTTTTGGCCTAAGATTGCCACCGCCGCAAGCATTTTTAGCGCCGGCCACTTGACCAACATAAATGGCAAAACGAAAAAAAGAAAAAGAAAAGAAAACAAAATCAGTTACCATCAAAAGTTTGACGAAAACTAAAATCCAAAAATCGCTTACAACACGTTTAAAGTATAATTACAATTTCCGCATTAACCGAAATGCGGCCAGGGGGCAGGGGCAGGGACAGGGACAGGGACAGGTGTTGCCTCCTAGCAGACGCTGAAGATGACGTTGCACGCTTGCGCATTTTTGTTTGCTTTGTCTGCGGGTGATTTTTGGGCAAGCGACGAGACGACATCAGTCAGTAATTATCGATTAAGTTGCCATGGTTTTGGTCTCAAGCAAATCCAATTAATTTTGTGACTCGTTATGATTGCACATGCCCTAAAAAAAGTATACCATGTAGCCGTCTTGGTAGGTTAAAAATAGTTTAAACTCATTCAGACTAAGTGATTTTTCATGTTTTGAATACCAAGCGATAAGAATCGTGGAGTTTGGAACCCTATAAATATGCCATTATTGGGCCATAAATTGCAACATTTTCAATTGAACCGTCAACAAAATGCACAAAGGTAAGACCGAAAAGTCATTGTTGATTTGATAACTTCATTTCGATTTCATTGACAGCCACTTTGCTCAGTTGCCTGCTCCTGGGCCTGTTCTTGGCTGTCAGCATGGCCTATAATGGTCAGGATATCTATGCTGAGCCCAACTGTGACATTGTTGAGGATCATTCACGTAAATTCCGTGACATTTCGGATCCCACCCACTACTGGGTCTGTCCAGAGGGACAGGAGAAGGCCGATTATATTCAATGTCCTGATAATTATGCCTTCATGGAACCCGAACAGGGTTGTGTGGTGTGGGAGGAATGGAAGTGGCTGGAACCTTACACTAAATAAACAAGAAGCATTAAAATGAACTTTGGCATTTGTCAGAGTTCCAAGATTAACCAAGATTTGATTGGATTTGTGTGTTGTAGAGGGGATGGGGGGATAGTGAGGTGGTCGTCTGCGATAAATAAATTATGCGAGGGCAGTTTGATAGTACCTTTAACTGCAACACTGCTTCAGTCAATTAACTTCTGTTTATAGAATCTATGTAAAATATTAAGCCAGTTCATTGAATTCAAGTGATGCCTTGATAAATGCAATTGGACTCCGCACCATCAATTGTACTGATTAAGAAGTAACGCCTTATGTTCAGGTTGTCTAAAGAAGTCGTCACGACTGAAATCAATCATAAGGTAAAATCGCTGGCATGAAATGGAAGATCGAATTAGCGTCCATATCGTATTCTCCGGCTGAACGTGCTCTGTTATTTTGTTTACCGACAAATATAATATACACACCCAAAAAAAAATGTATCAATATCAATTTCCTACACGTTGTCTCAAATTGAAACTGTATCAATTTACACCTATTCAGTATCAAATTGATATTCATGGTATTAATTTGATACTTAGAATATTAATTTGAGACTAAAAAATTTTCAGTCAATAAAAGTTAGTTCGAAAATTTGAAAAGTCATGCTCTTATATGAAACGAAGCATGCCGAATGTCACAGCTGACATTAGTAGAAGTGTCATATTTAGAGGTTTGATTTTAGTGCAATCACATCAATACTTTAATAACAAATGTCACTTTTTAGGCAGCACATATACCACGCCGCCATGCTGCTGTGTCTGTTTCTGCGTTTTGTTAGATGACGCCCAATGCGAGAGGTTCAAAACAAAGGTTCACTCAAGATCTCTGCGAATGAGAAAAGAACTACATGTATGGGTTTCAGCATGAGGCACACCATACAGTGACTTCCGGATCGGCTGACTGTAGCATGTAGCTGCCATAGGAACGATCAGTCGAAAAAGTAGTTGACAAAAACTTGTTGGTTTTCAATGGTAGCGTCTTTAAGCTTTCCAGTTATGAATATTTTCTGCTTCAGCACTATTTTGAAAATTTTGATCAAATATAGATGAATATATCAAATACCAGCCATATAAACAACTGGCCACACGAAAGTTGCGCCATCTATTGGTGAGCTTGGGAAATCACTCAAATAACATTGTTTAAGCGAAAATGAAATTGTTTTATGAAAATCATTCAATCTCTTTCTATACAGTTTTCGAACTGCAAGGGTATATAAGCTTCGGTCGAGCCGAAGTGAGCTTCTCTATTTTTTTTCGTTGTAATGTTTTAACTTTAATGACATTTTGTAGAGAACTACATAAATTGATTCTACAAGCTTGATAAAAAATAGTAAATTGATCAAATTTAGTATCGAAATCAGACAAAGAGTTTGACAATTGAAATATCAAATTGATAAGACTTAGTATAAAATTGATACTGAAAAATTAATAATAGCTGGCATGAAAAAGAAAGGTCTAAAAAATAGTCTTAGTAAAAAAACTTTTTGTTTTCAATGGTTACGTCTTAAAAATTTTGGATTCTTTATTCTCGGTACCAAAGGTACACAGAGTATTTAACAGTCTGAAGGTATGAACGAACAGATTTCACAGATGGTAAGAGAGAAAAGGTTTGACATGTACGGTATGTATACATCCTATACTTGCAGGCAAATCAAGTCAAATTGAAATAATTCAAAATTCTTTTATAAACTATTTACATTGATATAAATATAAGTAGGAATCAAGTTTTAGTAAAAAAAAATTAATGTTATTCACCTTGTGAGCTGCTCAAATCGGAGACACTTTCCAGAAGTTATATGGCCCCTTTATCGAGTTAAATGTTAACGATTTTTGACGATTCACAATGGACCTTTTTCACAAACACATAAAGAAGTTATATGGCCCCTTTATCGAGTTAAATGTAACTTTTTGAGCACTATGAACTGCTTTTGAAGTACTTTTTGTTATTAACGATATTAAATGGTATGACGACAGTAATAGAGCGTGCGTTAAATCTTTTATCGTATTCCTAGCAAATTTTTTCGGTTGTGGCTCATCCAAGAGAAGGGTGGTCTTCGCAAGATTGACATTTTACCTATAAAATGTAACAAACTAATAAGTTGCAGAAAGTTGCAGTTCATATTGACACTTGACGATTCAAAATGGACCATTTTCACAAACACATAAAGATTTAAGACCAATACGGGCCAATATAAAAAGTTCTAATCCACCAAAATCGCGGATATGTATATAAAACATCGTTTTACCACTAATACATATACATAAGAACTGGAAAAACACAAATTTTTTTATTAAATACATACCAACTATTGTCAAATTAAAGTCTTACTTTAAAACAAATCGATAAACTAACATTCTCAGCGCAAAACAAAACAACTTAAAAAGGCGCAAAAATGTTTTCAGGTATGTGCAGAAAAGTACATATCGTGAGTTTTGCACGCTCACAACATCGCGAACAGAAAAATATATAAAAATCGGAATAAATATTGGCGGGATGTTAGTTTTCAAGAAAATTAAAAACATCAAGAAGATTTGAATTTTTAATTTTGCATTTATTGCCTGCCAGATTGGCAGAATCGACCACTGTGAGATGTTTGATTTTGTGGACGACCACATCAGTATCATCATCAGTACCGACTAAGCTCTTTTGAGTTCTTGCGTAGATGACGATATTGATAGCAATCCCACTGCAGTGTAAATGTTACATAACAAAACAAGGAAGAAAGTCGGCCAAGCCCGACTATTACATACTCTGTACCCTTAGTGTCGCAGCTCGCATTTGCTCACGAGTTATACGCGCTAATCTCTAAGTTTCTCTCTCTCTCACTAAGATTGCTTCTGTTGAACGGAATGCTGTGGGTATGGTATTAACTGTGGGTTTTTTGCTCATACCTTGAGTATCGTTCATCCGATCTTTATCATTCCTTCAGCAAATCGATAAATTTGATATAAATTTGGATTACTAGATATCTCTAGAGGGTAAGAACAATCTATCATGAAAACTGTGGGAGATATGAAGTTTTTTCCAAATTTCGGGAGCAAAAACTGAAAATAAACTTGATCTGCCTGCAAGTATAAGAAATATATGTCCTATACATGCCAAGCCTCTATCTCTTACCATTTCTGAGATCTGATGGTTCATACGGACTGACGGACATGGCTATATCGTCTCGGCCGTTGATGCTGATCAAGAATATATACAATTTATAGGGTCGGAGACGATTCCTTCTGGCTGTTACATACTTTTGCACAAACTTAATATACTCTGTGTACCTTTGGTACAGAGTATATTAATCAAAGCAAGTGTTGGAATCAGCTGTTTGTCTATCAATAAAAATATCGATAATTTTTTTGGGACTGAATTAGAGATTAACATTTGACCTGAGCATGAGGCTGCGGTCTCAAAATTCAAACTTAAAATTGGCTAACATCAGGTCAGTTTGACTAGACGGACATTGAAAAATCAGGTCTAAAACCTTTATTTATATAAATTAGTCCAAAAAAAAATCAACACAATGGGGGGTGCCACAGAAATCACTAGAGATTTTGGTATAAACGTATACATTTCAAATTTTAATTACTTAGTTTTTTATGTAAAATTAAAAGTATATTTGCGGTTGCTAGATCAGATGGTGAATTTGAGCGATTTGGGAACAACTGCTGAAATCTACTTGGCTTTGAACAGTTATTTTCAATCCGCTTTACTTTCGCCATATTATCTAGCAACCGAGCATTTTGGTGACACTTCACCTATTAATGCAAGCAGTTTAAATTTGAAATACAATCGTTTATACAAAAATCTCTAGTGATTTCTGTGGCACCCCAAAATTAGTAGTTTATTCATATATGGCTCTATTTTACCAATCAAGTTTCCCGTTCTCTAAATTCACATATCTTTTCAGATTTTCTAGTACAGATCTTACGAAGTCCTGCGGTCGACCTTGATATGCTTTTAATGAAGCTGAATATAAAGAGGTTCTTTCAATTGGATCGTCACCATCAACCACATACTCGTATTCTGCAAAAAAAAAAAAAACTTTCTGGGGGATTTTAACCTACAGCTGCTTACTAACAACTGCTTACTGAGCAATTTTCGGATATCATCTTGGAAAAACGATGCATCTTTTGATGCGATCTACGAATCGATCAAATTTTGGAGTTTTTCACAACAGCGAAAGTGCTGATCCTCAAGGGCATGCGTCATCGAAGAAAACAAAAAATAGTCGACAGGGGCTATACGGCGGGTGGGATAGGACTTCCCATTTCAGCGTGCGCAACAAGTAGCCGCGCGTTGTCATGTTGCAAAATAACTTTGGCTTTGCTTGTGTTCTGGGCATTTTTGCTTCAATGGAATGCAATGCAAGTCCGGTAGAGTTGCCCTGTGATGGTTTCACACGGTTGTAGTAGCTTAAAGTACACCACGCCCAATTCTTCTCACCAAATACAGAGCATGACCTTGCCACCGTGAATATTCGGCTTTGTAGTCCAGTCAAATTAGGCAAAAAAAGGGTCAACCCCGGAATTTGAGATAATAAGCTGGAAACTTCTGTAGACCTTTGTTTTCGCGTTTTAAACGTTGTGCCAAAAGTCACATAAAATTTCATGTATGCCAAATGTTATTAAATATAATGAATAATACTAATTATTTATTATTTATGATATTTAAATGATGTAATAACTTTATACCTGGTATTATTCACTGAGATTCACGGTTGACCTTGCATTACTTGGATTAAGGCTGACTACTGCGGGTTCTCTGCCCTGTATCTCAAAAACGGTTGGGCGTATAAAAAAATTGTTTAGATAAAATTTGTCGCAAATTTACTGCTCTACAATTTGTATGATAGGTGTTTAAACTATTGGAGCTATAAAAACGGAGATTATCGCTGAAAACTGATTTTTGTGACCTTTGACCTTGAATAACTAACGACGCGCACACGAGATTTTATGTGACTTTTGTCATAACGTCTAGAACGCCAAAACAAAGGTGTACAGAAGTTTCCAGCTTATCTCAAATTTCGAGGTGAAACCCTAATTTGACTAGACAATTTGGCGTGGATTTTGTGATATTATGCGATTTTAAAATCCGAAATATTTACTTTTTAAGGACTATACTCAAATGTTATTAAAAGAATTTCATATAAATAGAACTGCCGTTCAAAAGTATTCAGATTTCAAACTGCTCAAAATTGTTTCTATTTATGTGAAGTATCGTGCCGAACTAAATTTTTATCTCATCTGAGTATAGGCCTTAAGAAAAAATATTTTCGATCAGATATTTCTTTAGATATCGTGATGGTTTCGAAGGTTATGCCTTTGAAATGGATGTGTGTGTGTTTGTAATTTGTGATTTGATGCCTCAATTGACAACGCTAAAATTTCAAAATAAAACACAAATTTCTTTTGAATATCTTTCAGCTAGTCAATGCCTTTTCCAACAGCCCTCGTATATAATTGTATGCCCAAACCTAAAGAAGACACTTTGGCAGAACTTTTAATTAAGAGGCAACCCAGAGCCAGAGTCATCTCAGTTGTATGTATATGTATGTCTGATAAATGATAATTAGGCAGTGCGTGTTGTCTGTTGCGCTTGTAATGTTATCTAACACCTTTGATTGCCAATCAAAAGCTGATGCCGACGCGGCTGCTGCTGCTGCTGCGGCAGCTACTACAATCAATCAACTGTTATTGTCGATTCCCAACACACACACACACTCACACAACGACAGTGTTGGAGACCAGTGCTCCAATTTAAAGCTTAACAAAATATAAATTGTTAGGTTTAAGTAATTTTTTGATTTTTTGTTTGCCTTTTTTTAAGTAAAAGTCATAAATATCAAAGCGAAGGCCCCGAATCACATGCGCGCTCACATTAAAAGTGAAAAGTACTTCAATAAATTTTGTTAGAAATCATACGAGTAGAGCAAAACTCCAACCCAAAACCTGCGACTCTAACTCAAGTGCCATCACTCGGTGCGATTGTAGGTGCCCACGGCATTTCAAGTGAAGTTCGTGCTCATCAATGGCCTCATCGCCAACGAATGTTTATTGTGGCTCTGAAGAAAGTTACCACGGCCTTGACAAGGCAGAAGCTTCATTATCTGCACAGATAAGGTTCGAGTTGGAGCACAACTAGTGGCAATGACAATGGCTATTAAAACAAAGCACTTGCCATCAATTGCAGCCATCGCCTTAGGGTACCACAAACAGTTGTTGCCACAATATTATGTACTGTGTCGCAGTGTGGGTTTTGCATTTTCTGTTACTGGGTTAAGTTGCTGCTGCAGCGCCAAAAACACTGGCAAGTGACGCACTTGGCTCACAATTACATGACAACGATTATAATGGTAATAATTATTGCCATTATGTATTTATGATTATTTCAATATTTTTATACGGTTGTGCAAATAAGACAATCATTCAACATATTGAACACACAAAAAAAAGGGTGAAATAACAAAGTGCCTGACATTGAACCAATAATTTCAACACTAAATGCTGAAGCATGTTCAGTATTGGCGAGAACAATTAAGTTGAATTCATATCATATTTATTATTGAACCTAAGTACTCACTTAGACAAAATGATCTGCTCAGAGCTGCAGACCTCTTAATGATCAGAGACTTTAAGCACCGGGCTGCGATCCAGTGACTCTTTCTGTTTAAAAAGTTAGCGGCCTCATCATCTAATATAATTCTGAGCACGATTGTGCTATAAAATTACAAATTTTTGCATTAAAAGTGGTAAAATTATTAAAGTGGATTTTCCAAAAGTTTTCAATTATGTTCCTATTTATTGGGTCCGGGTTTCGGGAAATCACATTGCTAATTATTTCGCATACTTCAAAGTCAATAGGATCATTTCATATCAAATTCATCTTTAATTCATTTATTGAATGCTAGAATATATAATTAAAGGAATGTTCAGGAAACGTTCAGACAATGCTGCCCCTACCTTTTTGAAAAGCTGGCTATGCCCTTCAAAATATTCGTTAAAAAAAAGGTCAAAATCACAAGCTCTCCCAATGATTTATAAATCAGCAATGGCAATCTTTCAAAAGAAGAAAACTAACAGGGAGTAGAAAGCACCAATTGAAAATATTAGATTACACAAAAAAAGAGCCATTTTCATTAAAAAAGAGCCAACAAAATTTTCTTCTCTTATTCATGTTAAATTTTCATTTAATAAAATACAAAATATGTCTTTCACAAAATCGTTAAATTAGACATCCATTGCATTTTTTGAGTATTTTTAAATGTACAAATAGTCCCAAAAAATATTTCATGTATTAATTAATTTCTATCACAATAAGGCACAACAGCATAGCTCGAGTTATGTTAAAATTTAGTTTTTTAATACGAATGGCTTCCTCGGTTTTAGTTCTATATTGTGCCCAAATTTCACACCAATAGGATGAGTGGTTACAAAGATGTAACGGTAAAACAAAACAACGTAAGTCTTGAGAAGTCTGAATAAGTATTGGTCTGTAAGTCAAAATACTAAAAAAACAACATGATCTTATCTTACTATACGAGTATAATTAAAAAAAATTACTCTTCCAATCTGTAAAAAATTTCCACTTTACGACCAAGCACTTTATTAATATATTCGTTAAGGGCCGATTTCTCATCTGCTGTATAGTTGCTATATGCCAGATAAACTTAGAATATACTCTGTTACTTGTTAGTTTATGTGACAGTTAGTGCTTTGTAGAAGATGTGAAATCGGCCCTTAAAGGTAATAAATGCTTCCTGAAAAATATGGAATGGAACACACTTCTGCATTCATTCTACAGATTTCTTTACATTATAAAATCTAAACAGTCAATATTTTTATTGTTTACAAACGTAAATCATACTCTAACATCAGTTACTTCTCTTTATTTCTATGTAGTTTACAGACCACACGTAGTGTGGCTCTGTACTCGTATTCAGCTCCTTGAAAAGTATTATATTATATTTGAAACTGAATCAAATTCAAGTTTGCTACAATTTGCCAAGCCAGCTCCAAGTAAAACTCACGCACCGTTTTCTTTACTTATAAAATGGTGGATTTCTGTATACACTTTCTATACATATATTGTGACTTCCAATACATATATTGAAGTTCCAATTATATCTATAAGAGTGTGTAACAAAGTTATTGAGATTACACTATGCAACAATTTTCAGTATATTGGAGGGTTGGTGGTGATTCTAGATGATTTTCGTGAGCTGAACACTAATCTGTTTTTGAAAATAGTCCATCCCGTCTAGATTTTTGGTAACTTGGGATTAAAGTAGCTTAGAATGCCTATTTTTAACCTTTTAAAGGGCGTTTTGTGAAGGAGCTTACTTTTGTTTTGACTCTAACACTATGAGACGGTACAATTCTGCGAATTTCTTTACCATTTACTAGCTTTACTTCGCAGAAGTTTTGGAATTTTTTTAATTTCTACGTCCTTTTCGGGCGCCATACAAAAGAGCCAATTCCAGTGCACCAACAGGGAAACAAAACACCATTTTTGGTGCAAAAACACCAAGTGTGGCAACCGTGGTAGAAAGACCAACAACAAGATCACTTGCTGCTGTGTTCTTTCTTTTTGTGCTGCTCCATAGATAACAGGCAGATATAATAATCTCAATAATGATATAGGAAAAATATAAATAATTTTAAACCCTCTCTTCCCTCACTGTTAAATCACTGTTAGGTTAGGTTAGGTTGCGATGGCTGAGAACGACAAGTCGTTCTCCCACTTAGGCCACTTTGGGCCCATTGCGAAGCCAAGTTTATTCCCTGTTAACCCTTTTTAAGACTTTGGGGGGTCCTCGGTACTGAACCATTGTATGGACAGAATAAATTTTATTAGAGCTGGGATCTCTAGCCAGTGTATATCCGAGAGGTTGAGTAGGAGCGGTTGACCAAGTGTCCTAAGTCTCCTTCCACTTAAAGCGGGGCAGTGGCGGAGAAGGTGCTGTACTGTTTCCTCTTCTTCTTCATATCTTCATATCTTCTACAGAAGTCATGGTGTGTGACGCCTAGGCGTGCTGCGTGTCTGCCAATAAGACAGTGACCCGTGAGGGTCCCCACCAGAAGTGAAATGTCTTCCCTTCTGTGATGTAAAAGTGTGTTTGTACGTTTAAGGTTGAATGTAGCCCACGTAAGTCTCGATACAGTATAGGAGGAAATGTTTTTCCAGCGATCCGTAGCGAGACGGAGTGTTTCAGCTTTTGTGTGAAGCTTATATGTTGCCATAGGCATCCCTATCATACTCTTCTCTGAAAGGAGTTCGAAGGTGGTACCTATTCTGGCCAGATTGTCTGCAGACTCATTCCTTCTATGTTGCGATGTCCAGGCACCCATATAAGGTGTATACTGAAATGTCGTGCGATCGCATTCAGAGATAAGCGACAATCCGTAAGTGTTTTAGCATTGTTGGTATGTGAGTCAAGTGCTTTAAGTGCGGCTTGACTATCTGAGTATATAAATACGTTTCCTTCTTTGACCGCGAGTGTGCTAAGACAGGTGGCAGCTTCCTGGATGGTTACCACCTCTGCTTGGTACACACTACAGTGATCAGGAAGGCGGAACGACAATTTCAAATCTAGGTTGGGAGAGAATACGCCCCCTCCTACTTTTTCGTAGAGCTTAGAACCATCAGTGTAGATGTTAATGGCGTTAGCTCTGCTATGGGGAAGGTTGTCTCAATCGTGTCGGCTTGGGATATGGACGTCGTATAATTTGTCGAACGTTGTTTGTGGTATACAGTAGTCTGTATTTAGTGGAATACCCTCTTGGTTCTCGAGTATGGTGGAGTGTCCCGAGTTGCCCCTGTTCCAGGCATCGGACTCCCTTAGTCTTAAGGCTGTTGTGATAGCCAGTTGCCTTGCTACAAGGTCAAGTGGTAGAAGGTGAAGAATAGTATTTAGCGCTTCCGTTGGTGTCGTTCGGAGAGCGCCATTAATACATATTTCCGCACTTCTCTGTACTTTGTGGAGGTTGTTCAGGACATATTGTTTCCAGAGTGCTGGCCACAATACTAGTGCTCCGTAGAGTAGTATGGAACGTACAACGGCTGTGTATAGCCATTGTACTATGGATGGGGAAAAACCCCATTTACGGCCTATTGCCTTTTTGCACGAGTAAAGAGCAATGGTTGCCTTTTTATACTCTGTACCGAAGGTACATAGAGTATATTAAGTTTGTGCAGAAGTATGTAACAGGGAGAAGGAATCGTTTCCGACCCTATAAAGTATATATATTCTTGATCAGCACCAACAGCCGATTCGATATAGCCATGTCCGTCTGTCCGTCCGTCCGTCTGTCCGTCCGTATGAACGAAGAGATCTCAGAGATGGTAAGAGATAGAGGTTTGACATGTATGGGGCATATATTTCTTATACTTGCAGGCAGATCAAGTTTATTTTCAATTTTTGCCACGCCCCCTCCCGCCCCCGCAATTTGGAAAAAACGTCATATCTCCTACAGTTTTGAAGATAGATCGTTCGTACCTTCTAGAGATACCTTGTAAACAAAATTATCGATTTGCTGAAGGAATGATAAAGATCGGATGAACGATACTCAAGTTATGAGCAAAAAACGGCCAGTAAACACCCCCCACCCATAACCACAGCATTCTATTGAACGGCAATCTTAGTGAGAGAGAGAGAAAGAGAGAGAGAGAGTGAAACTTAGAGATGAGCGCGTATAACTCGTGAGCAAATGCGAGCTGCGACGTTAAGGGTACAGAGTATGTTATAGTCGGGCTTGACCGACTTTCTTTCTTGTTTATACGTTCGTTTATGTTGTCTTACCAGAGTAGTTTCTTGTCCAGAATGACACCCAAGTATTTGGCATTGTCACCAAATGCAAGGCTTACTCCGTTAATTTTAGGAGGAATAAGCTCAGGAATTTTGTATTTTCTGGTAAAAAGAACTAATTCCGTCTTAGCCGGGTTCACGCCCAAGACACAAGGTTGTGTCCACTGAGCAAGTGTTGTCAATGCGGTCTGCATAAGGTCACACAGCGTTTGAGGAAAAATACCACATTTGAAGATGGCAATATCATCCGCGTAAGCTACCACTACGTGTCCCTCCGCTTCCACAAGTCGCAGCAGTTGGTTAACCGTTACGACCCACAGCAGCGGAGAGAGACCACCTCCTTGCGGAGTGCCTCTGCTAACATATCTGCGAGCAGTTTCACCGCCAAGTTGGGAGTACACCGACCTGCTGGTTAGCAATTGGTCGATGAATCTTACTAGCGGCGCCTCTGCTCCCACATATGTCAAGGCAGCGGTGATGGCTGTTCACTGTAATCACTGTTAATCCACTGTAAACTTACTGTTAACTCACTGTAAACCCACTGTTCGCCCACAGTTAAGTTAATGATAACCCAATGCTAACTCAATGTTCTCTGACTACTTTCCCTAAGCCACAGATGTTTTAGGATTGCCGCAGCCATGTTGGCTACTCCTTGCCAACCAGACTCGATGAGCTGTGTGTTAGTGGCTATATAGGGGGCTGGCAAAGAAAGCATGCTCCACAACCACGATAGCGCCGTCTGCACAGTGTTGGCGATAGGGATCTTCTTCGTGCTTAAATCGGTGGAGATATGCCTTTAAGCAATCATGTCCCGTTAGCATTTGCGATAGATAGTAGTCCACCTGACCAAGCCGTCGATGAAGCCAGGGCTCCAGATCTGGTATTAGTCTTCAGTTAATTCCTTGGCGCCACCTGGATTGCCACTTGGCTATTGTGGAGTCCCGCTGAGCCCTGCTTCCCACTTCTCCGTTCGGCTGCCAAAAGGTCTATCGGGATTGTGCCGGCAACAACCAATGCCGCCTCCACGGACATTGTCACTGTATTGCCCAGAAATTTGCAACGCATAGAAATATTCATATCCGACCCCATAAACTATATATATTCTTGATCAGGGCGACGAGCTAAGTCGTTTGAGCATTGTCCGCCCGTCTGTCTGTTTCTACCCAAACTAGTCTCTCAGTCTTAAAGCTATCGAGCTGAAATTTTGCTCGCTGCTAATATATCGGAACCGAACGGATCGGATGCCTAAATCTTATAGCTGTCATAGGAACCATCGGTCGGAAAATGGGTCTGAGTGAGAAAATCTTTTTTGTTTTCAATATTAGCGTCCTCAAACTCGGCCATTATTAAAACTAGATGCTTTCAAACCGATTTGCAAATTTTAGTCAAAATCGGATGACAATATCATAAAATGGGTCTTAGTGAAAAATCTTTTTTGTATCAATTAAATCGTTCTTAAGGTCGTTGATTATTAATATTAAACGCTTTCAAACTAATTTGAAAAGTTAATCAACATCGGGTGACTATTACTTATGGTTGCCATAAAACCGATCGATCGAAATTGGGTCTAAGTAAGAATTTTTTTTTGTTTTTAATGTTAGCGTACTTAAACTCGCTGATTACTAATTTTAAATAATTTCAAATAGATTCGCAAAATTTGGCCGAAATCAGATGACTATACATATCTTAAGGCCGATCGGTCGGAAAATGAGTCTTAGAAAAACTTTTTTGTTTTCAATTTGATCGTTCTTAAACTCGGCAATTGTTAATTTGATATGTTTTCAAAAAAATTTTCAAAAGAGACAAGAGATGTTTATCTGTCGGAAAATGGGTTTTAGTTAGAAAAATTGTTGAGTTTTATGTAAGCGTTCTTAAACTCTGACATTTCAAAAAGAGCATTTGCAAGGGTACAAAAACTACGGCACAGACGAAGTTAGCTTGGCCTTCTCGTTTTATTTTTAGCCTACATATTTTCGTTTTAAAATCGTTTAACTTATCAACTGAGTTCTCTGTTTATTTTCATTTTGGCTTAACGCGATCCGCCCTAAGGAATAGCAGCATTCATACAAACTGTATACTTATGCAATTAAATCAACAAATTTCTTTGGAACTTGTGTTATCTATGTATCACAATCCATCTCCATTCGAATGAGACACCTCCACATTGGCTTTGATTGATAGCTTCGCAAATTTCACTGATAAGAAGAACAAATGTATGTAAGCTCTATATACATACATATTGCGCCTGTCAGGTCAGGTGAATGACAAATTGACATGTCGCCAAAAATGATAAATCTAACTCAGACAGGCACAAAACGAAATCCTAATGACCTCTCATCAAACTGACAAAGCTCAAAAACCACCCACATCAAATTAGCTTTAAGTATTTGAGTATAGGTCAAAGTGCGCCAAAAATTTACAGCTCCATAAGCCGACGAGTCGAGTTCAAGTCCATTGCTGACGTCATAGACCAGAACGTTGTAGCATCCACCGCTGTCACACCTGATGCTACATGTTGTAGGAAATTAAATATTTATTAATTTGCCATGAACCTCAATAATTGTTCTTGAAAAATTAATGTCTAGTCCAAAAAATAAAAGCAAAAGTGAAATAATTACAATTGCATTTGATGCGACATTAATTTATTACTCCTCAATTTAAAAACTTTTATGTGTAAACTTACAATATTCTTTGTCTATCAATTTCATTAAGTCCTCCCACTAATCTTACAAATTGCTTTAGCAATTGCTGCCGCATTTTATTTACTCAAATAGAAAATCGCACAAATATTTGCGCCAGAGAAGCTTTCACCATGCTTTACCCCTTAAATTCCAGCCAAGTTGAACAGCTGATGAACAGCTGGAAGAAAATTGGAAATGACACATGTCTTGGTGAGCACTGGAAGTGGATGGGGGTTCTGTGGTATCCTATTTTTGGGAAAGAGATTCATTCTATCAAACAGCTCAGCTCCGCCTACCCGAGTAACCACTCGCGTCTAGAGAGACTTTTCCTGATTTAAGTGTGACTGTGTGGGTGACAAGGCCACACCCACGCAGCCATGTTGGAATGACGAGAAAGTTACCCCAACAGCAAAGGCAAAGTCAAATTGAAAAGTCAAAGGAAACGGAAGGAAAAAACATAAAAGAGAGCCTCTCTAATCAGTGGAACAAAACGGCAAATGGAACAGTGCGAAACAATTTGAAATCTCACTCAGTAATGAGAATTTAGGTTACACAGGTTAGAGTGAGAAGGCGAAATTAACTGCAAGTGTTGTTGTAGTTGTTGTAGATTGTGTTCGCTTTGTAACCAACTTAGGTAAGGTCATCGAAATGTCAAAAGTTGCATTCTTCGAATTGACACAAGAGCGGCCGCAACAACATGCAGCAGCATGCATGCTTCATGCGACGACGTGTTTGTTCCGTTGTTAGCTAACATTTAGTACATTTGTATATGTAAGTATGTGTGTATGCAATAAAAATGTATCAAACAGAAATTAACAATTTATTGATCGCGGTCGCCTACAAATTCGGCTTCTAATTTTATGTCATGTAGAAATTTACTTCTGGGGAATAATAAAAAGTGTCAACTTAATTTAATAAGATTCCATTTGTCTATTTGGCCTTTTTTTTTTTTGTTTTTGCGATAGAACACCCAACTTCCGACATACAGAAAACGACACCTACAGCTGTGCTCCGATTTTCACATAATTTAGAGCAGGGTTCCCGAAGAAGAGAGCGCGAAAATGTGACTGTGACTCTCCAGCACACAACGATGCATGACTTCGGCAAGCATTCGGTGTGCATTGGCGAGTATGTTCGGCCTCCAGGGGCTATAGCTGGGGAACTCTGATTTAGAGAATGTTTCCGGATTGGAAACGGAGAAATATTACGACATGCGAATTCCGATCACCAAGTTGTGAAATTTACAAACCAATCAACGAAAGCTAACTTCGGCTCGACTGCAGTTTATATACCCTTGAAGCTTGTATACACCCAAAAAATAATAATCATCAAAAATACCCTATTTAGTCATCAATTTGAAACTATTTAGTATCCAATTCTCTTTAATACTCCAAGTATCAAACTGATATTTTCGACAATACTAAAATGATAGTTCGAATATATCAAATTAATACTAACTTGTATCAGGTTTACTTCTTTTTTGTATTAATTTCGTAGTATCAATTTGATACTACGTCTTATCAATGTGATATTTGAATTGTCAAACTCTTAGTTTTATTTTGGTACTAGCTTTTATCAATTTAATATTTTTTATTATCAAGATTGTAGTACTATTCAGTTCTCCATAAACTGCAATATAAATTAAAACATAATATTTTAAAAACTTTTTACTATTATTTTGAACTTTTATAACACGTAATTTATTTACACTAATGAAATGAAATCGGCAGGAGTGGGCATTTCACTATGGGAAACATTGAGCGCGTTCACCAGCTTACACCAATCATCTAACATAAATCATCAATCAACAAAAAAGTGTTTGGCTGCTGGTGAACGTGTTTGATAGAATTTTCAGGCAACAAAGTAATCGATATTTTTTGTTTGAAATTTTGAATTTTTGACAACAAACTGGAAAATGGTATTTAGAATATTATTAAATTTATATGACCATCGTCAATAGCACCCTCTGGTTCAGGAATCCTACTTGAATTTTCCTCACGAACTTGTTAGCCATTTAATGTTTGTTGTAAGCCCGGCGAGAATGTGCACAACAAACTCGAATATCCAATGGCTAGATTTTTATCCTATGTCTTCTATGTCGAAACGGTTACTTACTTATAAGAAGGACTCCTGTTTTGCCAGCAGGCAAATAACATAACGCTGGCTATTATTAAGAGTTACGTTGGCAATTTAGTTATCCAGGGCCACGTAAAAAAGGGTCTGCAAGTGTTAATTTTAATAAAGTATTGAATGGACAATGAGCTGAGAGTCCTTAACGATGCACGGAGCATCATGAAATAATCCTTGAATTTGTCCATTCTATATTTCTTTACTGTCACAACAATTGAGTACGCGGGGCAAAAGGCGGCTTTTCAAGCTTTGCTCCTCCGCAACAACCAGTAAAGCCTTCAGAGCCTTGCACGAATTTCCGTGAGCTACTTGCGAAACCACGTCCTCTGAAAATTCATTAATTAAATACAAACAGGTTTCCACATTTGCCTTGACAAAATTCCTTGTTTGTTTACTACTGACAGCTGTGTGCTATCGATAACAAATCACAATCAAGCAATTCTAACAAACCATTTCTTAGATGTGTTCACATTTAACACAATCATGAAATTTAGCAATCATGATTGCACATCATGCCTGTTCATCAGCACAATCTAACAAAAATAGTAGATTTTTTGTCATCGATTTAAGCTGGTAAACGCGCTCATTGTTCTCTAAATTACATGTCCACTTTGGCGTGTGTATAATACTCGAAAATCGACTCTTCTGCATCTGCCTTCGTTTCGAACCTCTCGCATTGTTCGTCATCTTGTAGCGGTAGTATATGTCCTGTCTAAAAAATTACATTTGTTATTTACATATGTCTGCAAAAACGACCACAACATCATATATACTTAGCTGCTTAAACTTACCTTTAAATGTATAAATTTGTGTTCCATATACGTATTGAAATCAATTTATTTATCTTCAGCACGTCGTCTGGGAAACTGTCTTCGATAGCATTTTTAACAAAGTGGTGATGTGTTTGCGCTAACACTAAGGGCCGTTTTCTCATGTTCGTGTTTTTGCTCAAATCAAAATCCATCTATATTTTGCAACTAGATGGTTTTTGTGCAATTGGTTGTCTCATGTAGGTTGATTATAAATTCGGGAAATTGCGCCACGGTCACACCGGGTGGGCTGGAGTGGTATAACGCTAGGTTTTCAGCACCTTTGCAGTCGGCTGATTATTGCATATTTCTTTTTGCGTGCCAACTTTAAAAATTAAAGCAAGGATTTTACAGAGAAGGAGAAGGTTTTTCTTTTGGAGAATATTCTCCATTCTATGATGGGAGATTAAGCAGTAGGTCGAAAGCTATGCTAACACAGGCAAATAATTTGGACAAATTTTTATGAAAATTGGGCTATAAAGGCCAAATTGTGGAACTTTTCGTATTTATTGAGTGGAACTATAGTTTTAGTTTTTAATCCTGTAAATCTCGAATCATGGCTATTTTTATCAAAATTTAGCCAAATTATTTGGATGTGTAAACTTAGCTTAAGCAATGAACTAGTGGAATCAGAATGTGCATCGGTAATTTCAGCAAAGTCTGCAGTTGTTCTTGTATATTAAACGCACATCCAATATTTTCCATTTTTGGTTTACTTAATAACAATTCAGACTTAATTTTTTTTTAACAGCAGTTGTTTTTTGTTTTCAAATAATTTTCAGTGTGAACATATGCGCGGATACATAAAAATACTTAATTTGCATAAGCATGTACATGGTTTTGAAATCAATGAGGGTGAAGTAGATTGCTACGAAATTCATCTAGGTGGCTAGCATTGAACATGAGCAAAGCAAATGTAGCAAATCCACCTAGATTTGCAAAAACACCAACATGAGAAAACGGCCCTAAATGTGACACGTCAAACATCTCAGACTGCGACAATCGGCATGCTTCGTTATACAATTCGAATTTTCTTACTAAATTTTGTTGAAATTAGTCTTAATTTAATATTTCTGCGAAACACAGCGACTGTTTTAGTGACCTTTGGATTATCAATCATAGAACTTTTTAGCAGGCTCTAGGTTAATTAGTTATGATTTTGTTCAAGTTTCAAATTAATACGCAAAATATTAGTTTAATACTCTCTAGGTTTTAATTGATAAACAAACGAGAAAGCAAAACTAACTTCGTTTGCCGAAGTTTTAGTACACTTGAAAAAGTTCGCTTCAACGGTTAGCGATTTCGACCAAACTTTGCAGATGAGCTTAAAAACATATTATATTAAAATTGACCGAGCTTAAGAGCGCTAATATTGAAAGCAGAAAAGTTTTTCTCACTAAAACCCATTTTTTGACCGATGGTTCCTATGGCTGCTATAAGACATAGTCATCCGATCTGGTCGGCTCCGACATATTAGCAGCGTGCAGTAAAAGGAAGGCTCTGTGCAAAATTTCAGCTCGATAGCTTCAAAACTATGGGACTAGTTCGCACGGAAACAGACAGACGGTTGGACAAAACTCAATAGACTCAGCTCGTCATGCTGATCAAGAAAATATTATATATACTTAATGGGGTCGGAGATGATTCTTTCTATGCGTTGCTAACTCCTGGGCAAAATTATAATACACTTTTCAAGTGTATAAAAATGATACCAGTTTCAGTTTCAATTTGAGACAACGCTTATCAAATTGATATTGATACACATTTTTATACTCGTTACTCGTAGAGTAAAAGGGTATACTAAAGTCGTTAAAATATATGTAACAGGCAAAAGGAATCATTTCCGACACTATAAAGTATATATAATATATTCTTGAACAGCATCAACAGCCGAGTTGATATAGCCATGTCCGTATGCCCGTCCGTCCGTCCGTCCGTCCGTCTGTCTGTATGAACACCTAGATCTCAGAGACTAGAAGAGCTAGAGCAACCAAGCTGGAAATGTAGACTCCTAATGTCTGCACGCAGATCAAGTTTATTTCAAACGAGAAGGCCAAGCTAACTTCGTCTGTGCCGAAGTTTTTATACCCTTGCAAATGCAAAAGTCACAGTTTAAGAACGCTTACATAAGAATCAAAAAATTTTGTAACTAAAACCTATTTTACGACAGATAAACGTCTGAAAAAAGTTTTTCTCACTAAGACCCGACCGATCGGCCCTATGGCAGCCTTAAGATATAGTCATCCGATTTCGGCCCAATTTTGCGAATCTATTTGAGAGCATATAAAATAAGTCATCAGCGAATTTAAGGACGCTAACAAAACTAAACAAAAAAATTTTTTACCAAGACTCATGTTCGACCGATCGGTCCTATGGCAACCATAAGATATAGTCACCCGATGTAGATCAAATTTTTCAAATTAGTTTGAAAGCGTTTAATATTAATAATCACCGACCTTAAGAACGATTTACTTAAAAACAAAAAAGTTTTTTTTCACTAAGACCCAATTTCCGACCGATCGGTCCTATGGCAGCTATAAGATATAGTCATCCGATTTTGACTAAAATTTGCAAATCTGTTTGAAAGCATAAAATATTATTAATGACCGAGTTTAATCACGTTAACATTGAAAAACAAAAAAGTTTTTCTCACTAAAACCCATTTTTCGACCGATGGTTCCTGTGGCAGCTATAAGATATAGTGATCCGATTCGGTCGGTTCCGACATATTAGCAGCGTGCAGTAAAAAGAAGACTCTGTGCAAAATTTCAGCTCGATAGCTTTAAAACTGAGAGACTAGTTTGCGTAGAAACAGACGGACAGACAGACAGACGGACAGACAGACAGACAGACAGACAGACAGACAGACAGACGGACAGACAGACAGACGGACGGACAAAGCTCAATGAACTCAGCTCGTCCCCCTGATCAAGAATATATATAGTTTATGGGGTCGGAAATGAATATTTCAATGCGTTGCAAACTTCTGGGCAAAATTATAATACCCAAGGGTATAAAAATGTTGCATACTTTTCTGCTGTCCCACCTCAGGCACACTGGAAGGCTATTTAACATTTCTTTCCATGAGTAACGGTTATATCGAAGTCGGTTAGAACCGACTTTAACTTACGCTCTCGTTTTGGGTGCATACAATGACGCCATTGTAAAATTCTTGATGAAAAGCGGATTTCGCTCCTTAAATTCGAGCAGCATCACGCTAAGTGAAGCAAGGAGTACTATTTCGGCCACAGCCAGCCAGATCCTCAACAGAAATTCTCTATGTTTTTTCGGCAAGTGTATCGCGCACACACACAGACCCACACTTGCGATCAAACTCTGCCAGCGGCCACAGACTCACACACACACACACACGCACACGCACACGCCAGGAGCAGCCATGTTTTTTTTTCCACGAAAACAAATATGGCGATTTTTTAGTTGCGGATCACGAAATGCTACGGATCGTCCACAGTAAGGAGAGCTCCTGGTTTGAAAATGACGCCAGCAACGCTCACAGACAGCACGAGCGCGGCTGGTGGTCACAGTCGGGGAACCGATAGCTGCCGAAAACTTAGTGGCTACGATGATCGCAAGGAGCGTGGTGTGGGATGCAGTCAACTGCTTTGCTGCCCACACTATGGGTGCGCTCCGCAGATTGGAGAGGCAAAGAGCGAATGCGGTATAAGGAACGCCATTACCCTTGCAAAGCGTTGCTTCGCGGCCGTCCCGCAGGGATGACGTTCAGTCCCTTATATCGCATAGTAGTATAAGTTTATTGGAAATAAAAAGAAAAAAAGCGCAGGATCGCTCATTTCTCTTGCATGACACCGCTGCCCACCACCTACACTTGCAACTGTCCACATCCTACGCCCAGCCGACTCTGCACCTAAATATAACCGATCTCACGTTGTTGGAACATTCACTAATTCCGCCAATTTCCATTGTACGCAGCCTGCCAGACGATCGTTCATACTTATGAAAGTACATCGCGCAGCTGAATTTGGATCTTCATCGCATCCTTCATCATCGCCGATGTTCGATGTTCATACAAAACGATCCCCATACCTGATCGACAACAAGCAACCTGCTAAAGCCCGCGACGCTCTTTGTTTGGCAATTGATGCCATCCTGAGTCTACCTTCAAGATTTCGACCTCAATTGAAAGTCCACAACGCGTGACAAGCGAAAGTCCACAACGAGTAGCAAACGAAGGTCCCCAGCGCGTGGCAGACGAGTTCGCTAGGGCGAACTTGCTTTTCAACCTCCACTCGAAGCAACGGCCTCAATGCGAGCTTACCATCGACGCAACTTCTCCGTACTCGGTGCACATGGTCAGTAATACGAATTCATCAGTTTCTACACTCAAAGGAAACAGTTCGTCGACTCAACTGCAATACCATCAACAAACATTACAGCGAGAGTTTTACACAAGATTCCCTCCACATTGGGACTTGTGCAAATCCTGTAGATGCTCACCCCGGACATACATACATCCCTACTATACTCAAAACTGGAAGATCATTTGTTCCCACATGGTCTCTGGAGGGGAAGTACTGTGCCAGCTCTGGCCAAACTAAGCATCGTTATCACGCAACAGCGACGTTGTACAGCTTGCACCATCCATACTGCAGCAGCAACACGACAACCTGTTTCTGGCTGGCTTGGCTCCCGCTGCGGTGTACGATGAATCGAGAATTGATAGCATATAATTATATTCATTAAAGCTAGTGACACCTATCTAAACACTTTAGCTAAACCATTTGCCTGCCAGTTAATTATATGGTAGCCAGAAGATCTATTCATCAGATTTCCACCAAATTTCCTAAAACTGTGTGGAAACTGATAATATTCGTAACTGGGAAGTATAAAGACACTACCAATAAAAACAATAAAGTATTTCTCACAAGAACTAATTTTCGACCGATCGTTCCTATGGCAGCTACATTCCATAGTCATCCGACTTGGATCAAAACTGGGAAAATTGTGTGGTAGCTTCTAATATTGAGCAATAACAAGTTTGGGAGCGATAATTTCTAAAATCATCTTTAATTATCAGTACCATACAATAATTTTTTCCAGTCATGATGTTGAGAAAGTTATAAAAGATCTTAAGAAATTGACTTAAGTGATTGATTGAACCGAACCTGTTTTTGTATTCTCAGAATTCTTTTCACAGTATTGCGAAATTCCTGTTTAGACTGGGCTTTAAAAATATCATAGGCAACGCGGGGCGGAAGTGTCGATAATATGCCGAGCCGATGCCGAGTCAATGTCGATGGTATCGGCATAGTATCGGCATCGGCTCGGCATAGTATCGGCATATTATCGACATCGGCTAGGCCAATGCCGACCCAATGCCTTCCTAACTTGAACACATCTGACAGAAAACCTTCAACCAGAACCGGATCTCTTTTACTTAACCGTTCATGCACCAAACTAGCACAAGTCATTTAGAAAAAAAAAAGTTTTTTCTACTTCGACTTTTTTTCAGACCTAATTTTTGTATGGCAGCTATACCATATAGTTGTCTGATTTTCATAACACTTGGTGGAATTATGTGAAAGCATAGAAAACTGATAAATACAAAAAAGTTTTTCTCACTAAAACAAGTTTTTCGATCGATCGCTCCTATGGCTATATGCCATAGTCATCCGTTCCGGCCGCTTTCGACAAATGTGCAGCGTCTTTGTACCTAAAGACTTCGCGCAAAGTTTGGTTAAGATAGCTTTAAAACTGTGGGAGGAGATAGCATAGAAACAGACGGACAGACGGGCATTGCTATATCAACTCAGCTCGTCATGCTGATCTAGAATACATATATGTCGGGGATAAGTTCCTCAGGATAATTTGAATTGCGCGCCTTGTTTAGATCGATTGGTAAGTGTTGTAAAACACGAGAGCAAGTATCGATAGACAGAACGGTTAGAGCGTGACGTCAGCCGAAGCTGACGTCGAGTGTAGCTTAGTGTGTGGTTGTGTGTGTAAGTGACGCCAAGCGAAGTGCGCAGTTAATTCGAGTATTCGGCTGATGAAATAGCAAAGAGACGCACGCACACTAAGATTCACTGCGCTGTATTAAGAAATCAGTAATGACGGACTTGACCGAGAAGGATTGGACCATGAATGACCCAAACCCGATATATACTTTATCTGGTCGGAGATGCTTCCTTCTATGCGTTACAAACATCTGGACAATTTTAATATTCCCTCTGCAAAAGAAACAGTTGGAAAAACACAAAATTTTGCAAACAAGTATTTAAAATATCGGATAGTAACTCTTTTAAGTCCTCAGATTTTAATTTTCTTTTGATTCGAAAACGTCAAAAAGTTTGAAACGAGATTTACTAATCCATTCATTGAGCAATCCCGATTTGTTCATAGATTGATAATACATCAAACCTCAACCAATATACCAAACCGAACCCCATTTCAGTTAACCTGGTTATTAGGGTTCGTCGCAGAGCTCTCTTCATTTTCATCATTTTATTTTTTGAATTGCGAATCTCTAAAGTTTATTCTTCTTTATTCTTGGGAGGGTAACATTATTAATTTCGGCAAATTTGTATGTTTGTCTGTGTAGGTGCTGCTCTCCCGCTCTCGCCTTTCTGTTGTCGGCCATTGTTAGTTTCAACACTTTCGGCAGCCATTTTCCGTGCGAGCGCCTTAAAAATTCCACCACTCGTGACACACACACACACACACACCAGCAATGGCATTCCTCAATAGATTTTGCGCCTGCCTGCCATAACCACTTTGCTTTGTCCCGCTTTGATTGCGGTTATCATGCTCTCTTGCTCCCACACAATACGCTCTGTCGGATTCTCTACACCAATTTATGCTGCTATTATTCTATTTGCGGAAATTTTATTAGAAATAATGATTGTTTAAGACATTTCGCATTTATATTTAACGACCGTATCCTTTTTTCTGACTTTTTTAAGAATTACCTTCTCTGCCTGGACCATTTTAATTAACTCGTAATACAATATCGAAATATGAACTCTGCCCTGCTGACTGAATTGAATTTCGCATCGCAAATTGTTTCCTCGCTTCAGCGCCGCCTTGCTCACCCACCCACCTCCTCAATGTACAGGAATACCAGCGCTAACGAGACAGCAGGTCATGTTACCCTTTCATGGCGACTGCCAGCGACAGGCTTGACAGCCGCAACGTGGGTTTTTCAAAGGTAGATCAGAAAAAATGAACAAAAAAAAATGGCAAGTAGATGCAATTAGTATGGCAAAAGGCTAAGGGTAATGCTATTAGAGAAACTGTCATAAACGTGTATATATTTTGAAAGTTTAAATTAATTAAATGTCCTATCAAAGCGACTGCGTAATGCTGCCCTCTTAATTAGTCAGAGTGCAGCATCGTGCAAAAAAATGCTGAAAAAACAGAGAAATGAGTAAGGCATAAAGGTAAAACCATTAATGAAAATGGAAAATGTTGGACAAGAGTTAATTGTCTGCACTCAGTGTGATTTAATCAGATTATTCATATTTAAAATGTTCCCATATAGTGGTATCAACTTGTGACGGGTACATTATCTTTCACTTAATTTCTTTCAACATTTTTTTACATTTGGTTAAATAGAAGCCTAGCTTCTGCGCTTAAGCCAATACTTCGATTGCATTGATGCAACAAAATAATAAAAATCATGGCTGCAAACCAGTTTAGAACCGAATCCCTTGGAACAGGTTCGGTTCAGGTTTTTTATGGGTCTCTTGAACTGGACTATGTACATTGGGCTTTACAAAATTTACACCAGTCTAGCTTGATAGCTGATATTTTTGAAGAAATGTTCTGAATAGATTGAACTTATCGTACATAATTTTACAAAAAATAATATTAGACATAGACAACACAATGCTACAGTTCCTCATACTTGGTTTTCCTTGGGGACCCCCAAAATCTGAAGTTATGGGCCAAAACCCGCTTTTCCCTTTTTTACCTCAATTAAGTAGATAAAACGCGCGCATAGACCGTCTGATTGTTTATAACCTTGTCAATTCCGATGGCGACGAGAGCAATCTAATATATTTCAATTAATGGTTTGACTGATTTAAGATGGCTGAGGAATGCGAAATCGAAATTTCTACTTTGGCCACCACTGGCTTAACTATTTTATTCTATGCGATTTTGCCTTAAAGTTTATTATGAGAGCCCAATTAATACTCCGTTGAACAACTGTTGTCCCAATTAATTTGGATACCGTTTAACGAAGTAATTCGCATTTTTCTGAGTACACCGATCTACTATATTTTGAGTATGCTAACATATTAGTGTGTTCTATTATATAAGTGCCCCAATAAGTATGCAATGTTTGGTTTCAAATTCAGATTCAAATAATCTTTTTTTAAATATTTAAAATGCTAATATATACACAGAAAAAAAAATGACGGGAATTTTTTAAGCCTAAAAAGCGTGACTAGATCCCGACAGTAGGATTAAATTTTTAAGTAAGAGTGGGCATGTATCATTCCGAAAAGGATTGTTTTATGTACGATTCGTACGTAACAACCAATTGAGAGAGTAAGAGAGCGGACAAACTGAGAGCTAAAGCGAATTTCCTCTCTTTGCTTCTCTCGTCGTTGTTCGATCTCCTTTTTGCAGCATAGACCGCTTTTCGGCTTGCCTGCATTCTTTGTGTGACGCTTGCTCGAAGCACTTCAAGAAACAAAAGTGTGAAGTGATAGTGAAAAAGTTAACAGTTAAAGTTAAAGTTAGCTGCGTCGATGTATCTGTGTTTGTTTGTATAAATGTGTGTATATATAAATGGGTAAGAATGCGCATTACTCAAATTTTTTCTGTTTTGTGACTGTGTGTACATGCAAACGTTAGTTTAGTGTTTAATGCGTTCTTCTGATTTTCGGCTTGGGTGTGAAGACATACATATGTACATACATACATATGTAAAACATAAAACGAAATATTCGTAGACCTATATAACCGCTGCATCCGCGAACGTGTTTTCCCATCTAGATGGAAGCTCCAGAGATTGGTGCTACTCCCAAAAGGCGACAAGAACGCATATAGACCATTGTGCATGCTGGACACAATCAGCAAATTGTTCGAGGGAATAATATGCAATCGCCTTGAGAACGAGCTTTTGAGCAGGCACGGCCTCTCAGACTACCAGTTTGGATTCAGAAAGGGACGTAGCACGATCGATGCCATTTCGACGGTAGTGAAGATAGCCCGTGATGCCACTGCTGGCAAAAGATGGCAAGGAGGCACAAAAAAGTACTGCCTAGTCACACCATTAGACGTCAGGAATGCCTTTAACTCTGCTAACTGGACCAAGATCCTTCAAGCACTTTTTAGGCTCGGTATACCCAAATACCTTGTGCAGCTGGTGGCCACTTATTTTGGAAACCGTACTCTGCTGTACGACACGTCGGAAGGGCGGAAGACACATCGGGTCACAGGCGGCGTTCCACAAGGCTCAGTTATAGGGCCGATGCTGTGGAACATAATGTACGACGGAGTTCTCCGCCTTAACACACCAGCTGGAGTGCAAATCGTAGGTTTCGCAGACGACATCGCCATCACTGCAGTGGCTAAAAACCTTAGTGACGTCGAAGCTAAAACCACGGAGACTGTGGTACTAGTCACCGAATGGCTCGATGCAAATGGGCTAAGCTTGGCTCCCCATAGAACCGAATCTGTCCTCATAAGCAGTAGAAAACGCGTAGAGACTGCTAGCGTGAGAGTCGGAGAGCAGCTGATAAGATCGAAGGAGGCCATAAAATACCTGGGTGTAATGCTAGACCATAGACTCAATTTCAAAAGCCACCTGGAGTACGTAGAAGAGAAGGCCGCTAAAGCCATAAATGCATTAACCGGTATAATGGCGAACACTGGAGGACCCCGACAGCGAAGCAGATGGCTGATCTGCAATGTAGTCAGGTCAATTATTTTATATGCATCGCCAATATGGGCCCCTGCGATGGCGGTCCCTTCTTACAGCCGTGGCTACAAAGGCGCGTACAGAAGATGTGCCCTCCGGGTGATAAGTGGCTTCCGAACAGTGTCAGAGGACGCAGCACTAGTTCTCGCTGGAATGATCCCCCTTGACCTACTTGCGACAGAAAGTAGAAGCCTTCCCACAGACGAGTCGCGACGGGAAGCTACGATGGACCATTGGCAGACGAGGTGGATATCTACAACCAACGGCAGCTGGACAAGGAGACTGATAGCGGACATTCGGCCGTGGGTGGGTAGAAAACACAGACAAATCGACTTCTATTTGACCCAGTTACTAACGGGACACGGCTGCTTTAAATCCTATCTTTATAGGTTTAAGCCCGAGACGGATCCGTTTTGCACACACTGTGCGCGGTCCATACAAGACGCAGAGCATGTGACAAAAAGTCTGTCCGAGATTTTCTGCAGAACGGGAAGAGCTAAGCATAGGCATTGGGAGACCATTCACAGTCATTGACTTAATGGATATTCAACTAAGGTCGCAAAACAATTGGAATGCAATTTGCACCATGGCAGCAGAAATCATCAAGACCTTGCATCGCGCTGAAAGACAGCGCAATTTAAATACAAATCCTAGACATGGATCTAGTTGAGGCTTTCATGCCATCTCCCCCTTGTGAAGTAATACCTAGCGGTGGTACCGCGAGTGGGAATCGGAGAATAGGGGTGGTTTTAATGGGTGAGGAACTCCAAGTCCCACACTTTAAGGCTTTCAACGCTTTCCCCCCTATAACAAAAAAAAAACATATGTAAAACACACATACACTGCTCGCCACTTGAATAGGACACCTCTAAAGTCGATTTTCTATAGTTAATTGCTGCTAAACCAAGCCATCTAGGAAAATAATTTTTGTTTTCTTATAAAGTTTATTTAAATGTAGTAATTAGACGAAAATTACAAAATTATTCAAAAGTTGTAAGTATACAAAAAACATTGTTAACCAATAAGTAACAAATTTTGGAGTCTTCATTTTGCACCACTTGAATAGGAAACTTTATCTAAAAACCATTTAAGAATATTTCAATCCTTTTCAAATAACAATATTACTTAAATAAGAAATTACTAACATGTTTTTAAACCAAAAAAAGTTTTTAATAGTGTGCTGAGCCTCCTTTTTTCTCCAAAACCTCACACATTCGGTCTGGAAGGGATGCATACAATTTTCCCAAATAATTCAACGATATCGAGCCCCATGCTAATTTGATAGCTGCAATTAGTTCGGGAACGCTCGAATATTGCTGACCTGATCCATATACTTCACGTGTTAGCCATCCCCACACATTCTCAATGATATTCAAGTCCGGTGAATAGGGTGGCCAGTTTAATAACTCCACGTTTTGGTTCGCTATATACGATTTAACAATCCGGGCCGTATGTATAGGGGCATTATCATGTTGATAAATCCATTTTAGATTTGCCAAAAGAGTTTGGAAGTGTGGAAAGGCCTCTTTCAATATACCATTATAACACAACGCATTCATGGTGGTTGGAATAAATTTAAGCTCACAGGTGCCATTATTGGAAATGGCCCCCCATACCATAATACCTCCAGCACTGTTGTGCAACTTATCAAGATGGTGTGGTTCTTTTCGAAGATCATGAAAATAGTAGCTGTAGCCATCGGGGCCCTCCAAATTAAACTTTTTTTCGTCCGAAAAGACAACACGTTGCCACTCCGAAGTCCAGGTGACATGTGCGCGCGCGAAATCAAGGCGTTGTAACTTCCGAGCCGGGTTAAGAGGTGGCTTCTTCTTGATTTTTAGTCTCTTCAGGTGTGTAGCATTATTAATAACACGACGCATGGTTGTCAAACTTGCTTTAACGTTGCATTTTTCCCTTATCTTGGCCAAAGAGTCGTGCGAATTGGAAGCTTCTCTTAATATAAGTCGCTTGTCCGCGATGGTAAGCACACTGTGGGTGCGGCCCTTCATGTTTTTACCATAATTAGCCTCATTATTTAAAAAATTTGTTATGGCGTGACGGCTCCTGTCGACTTTTTTTTGCTATTTTGGCAATAGAAAGGCCAGAATCCTTGTAAGCTTGGATTTTTCCTTTCTCCGACTCAGATAATGAAGTGCCACGCCCCATTTTAATTTTTTTTAATTTTATATACACTTCAATTAAAGGAAAAAGTTTAAGTAAACCAAAATTTGTGTGCACGTGTCAGCGATACCGACCAAATAAAATGCATGTTCTATTCAAGTGGCGCAAAAATTCCATTGAATTTTTGCGAATGCTCACATAAAGTGCAAACAACTTTATAACGGTTCTATTCCAAAACTTGGAATATACCAGAAAGAGCGAAGAATGCTTGCACAAAGATAATATGCAAAAAATACCGTTATTCTACCATTTCGTTTTCGAGTTACGAGCAGTTTTAAAGAGAGCATACAGGGTGTCCTATTCAAGTGGCTAGCAGTGTATGTATGTATGTGTGTGTATGAAAAATGCAAGATAGTGTTTTGACACAGAAAAAATATTACCATTTTTTACTTATTTTGCAAAAAAAAAGGGTCTTTCTATAAATGGTAAAACAAATTAAGAACAAAATTTTACCGTTTATAAAAAGCCCATTTTTTTTTGCAAAACAAGTGAAAAATTTTAATATTTTTTCTGTGTCAAAACACTTTTGACATACAGTGTATCAGTTTATTACAGTTACAGTGTTTATTTGAATAAATAGCTTAAAAAAGTTTAAGAACGCATTAAAAGATTTTGTTGAAATAAGCTGTAAGCCACTGTAAGCGTCTTCGACTTTATTCCAGTGTTTAAATGTTCCCAAACATTATTTCCATTATTTACAGATGCGGGTATTAAGTTTGAGCACTTAAAGCTCGTGACAGCGGAAAGCCTTCGAGAAGCGATCCCTGCTTTAGGCCCTCGAATGGACTTTAGGCAGAAGCTGTTCTTGTGGAGACAAACTGAAGTGAGTACATTTTTATATGTGTATCAAAATGGCAGGCTTCTGTATTTTGCCATTCCGCATGTTAAAATTTGAAATGAGTCATATCTCCCACAATTTCGTAGATACAAATTTCTGGACTTCTAGACATTTATAGTTATCTAATCTATTTATCTAGACATTTATATTTATCTGAATTATTTATTAATATAATCTTAAAATTTTTTCTTCTTGCAGCTTGCCAATGAAGATGAATCAATTTCTGCCCAATCAAAAGTGGATAACTGGCTAAGCGAGAACGAGTATTATAGCGGAAAATATTTATATATTTAATATTTATTACACAAATATTTTATTTTATTGAATGCGAAAAAATATCTATATTGCCTGTAAGAAAAAATCAGAAAATATTATATATAAATAAAAAAAAAATCAATCTCTACCGAACTAGAATATTACCTCGTATGGAACAAAGTTGAGTTCGAAAATGGGCCACAAATCTATCTCTACCGAACTAGAATATTATCTCTAATGGGACTAAGTTATGTTCGAAAAGGAGGATGAGTTTAAGTTCGGCCAGGCTAAAACCGTGATCAAAATTTAAAAAATTATCCGTACTGAAATTGTTCTTGTCGGGAATGATTTATGCCATTCCAGGATCAACCCATTATTATTACCATTTCGGCATGAATTGATTCCGGAAATCCCGGATTTTTTTTTCAGTGTATAAACTTCCCTCTTTCACTATTTCTGGGCAAATATTAAGGGTCTCCGAATAGTGTTACCTAGTATAAAGATAAACTAAGCTATAGTGAGTAGCTGTGGGCAGCATTCGCAATGTCAATACCCAGGTTATTTCGCACTGTAGTACTGTGTAATTATAATCCAAATCAAAGCTGAAACTTATTTAAAATTTTTCGTTTCTTAATAAAAAAATTGAGGAAAGCTAAATTTGGCTCGACCGAATTGGATCAAACTTGGCAGAATTGTGTGGTTGCATATAATATTGATCAGTAACCAGTTTGGTAGCGATAGCATTGAAAACAAAAAAGTTTTTTTTACTAAGATTTTTTATCAGACATCTTTTGTTTCGCAGCTATACTATATAGTTGACCGATTTTCATCAAACTTGGTGGAGTTATGTAAAAGCATAGAAAACTTAGAAATACGAGGTTTTGGTGACAAAAAAGTATTTCTAACTAAAACTGCTTTTTCGACCGATAGTTCCTATGGCAGCTATCTGATATAGTCATCCGTTCCGCCGATTCGGACAAATGTGCAGCGTATTTGTACCAAGAGGCTTCGTGTAAAGTTTGCTTAAGATAGCTTTAAAACGGAAATGTCTACATGAACTCAACTCGTCATGCTGATAAAAAATATATTTACTTTATGTGGTCGGAGATGCTTCCTTCTATGCGCTACAAACATTTGCACAATTTTAATATACCCTCTTCAAGGGAATAAAAACTATCAATTGGATTTGACCCACATCTGACACAGAATGTATTTGTAAATGGATCAGTATCGGTATCGAACCGGTGTTGAACGAGTTCAAAAGTGGTTCAGAGCCATATCTTAGAATCTATTTAAGGTATGAACTGGAAATCTAGACTGTAGGTTGGTAATATGGAGTTAGATATTTTAATGGATCAGAAGCGGTATTGAACTCGATTTGAACTGGTTCAAAAGTGGTTCAGAGCAATTTCTTAGATGTTAATTAAGGAATGAACTTGAAATTAATACAGTGGGTAGGCAATATGAAGTTGGATATTTTACTGGATCAGGACCGGTTTCGAACCGGCTAAAAAGTGGTTATTTTATATATGAACTCAAAATCTGGTCTGCAGGTGGAAATTGTGGTGTTAAATATTTTACTAGATCTGACCCAGTTTCGAACCACTGAAAAAGTGGTTCAGAGCCATTTCTCGAAAGATCATTAAACTCTGAACTTGAAATCTTGTGCGTAGATTTGTAATATGGAGTTGGATATTTTGCTGGTTCAGGACCGGTTTCAGGCTCAGAGCCTTATCTAAAAAGTTGTTTAAGCTAAGAACTGGAAACTTGATGTGTTGGCTGGTACTATAAAGTTAGCCGAAGCCGTCGGCTGAACCAGTTGAAAAGTGTTTGAAGCAAGGCTGCAAGCCGGTCCGGAACCGATCTCCTGAGAACCGGTGTGGTTCGGGTTTTTTATGGTTCGCGAACAGGACCATGAGCCAGGCGCTCTACACAGAAAAAAATTTGTCGGTAAATTGAACCGATTCTGCTGTTAAAATGCTCCAACCCATAATTTTGGATTAAACTTACCGCCAGGTACAGCAAAAGAGGCGTAAACACATAATCGTAATGACTACGGGGGGTAGCACAGTAGATTTCAACTAGAAATGACGGTTGAAAATGCTCCAACCAATAAAAATAGTTATTTTACCATTGTTTACAGTAAACTCATAAGTGTAACACAGCACCCAGTACAAAAATAGCACAAGCAATACGAATACCACACACCACAGTGTAAATACCAATGTACCAATTCTGAAAAACATCGAATTATTAATAATTTCATACAAATTTTTCTTACTCTGGGGTGACTCGAACTCGGGGCCCATGGACTGAAGTACAACGATTTGCACGCCATCTCAACTGGCTCGGCTGCCGCGCGCTCATTTGGCAACGCTTCTAAAATGTTACTTATATTGAATCTGCCCATAAGTAAACACTCATTATTTCTTGAACATCGCATAAAATGGGGACCACTTGTATTTCTCAAGTTCGAATTCACAAATAAATAATATAAATACTGCAACTGAATTCAGTGCATCAAGAGTACTATTTTAATGGTAACTTTTACTGACGACCCAGTAAACCAGAAACCAACAACAAAATATATTACCTATTACCAAAATATATTACGTGAGAGGTTCTATGTTACTGCAAGTTGCAGTTTCAAAAAAATCAACAAATCAAAACACAGAAATTAAGCTAGATTATCTTTTTGTATGGGTAATTTTTACCGAAAATTCAGTAAACAAAACAAGAACAAATTACATGAAACAATATTCGCAGTAAAATTTACTTAAAGAATGCGTAGATTTAACCGACGAAAATTTTTTCTGTGTATATTTTTGACTCCTCGAACCTGAACCAAAGCCAGACCACTTTATCGAAAAATTAGGTTCAGTTCAGTTAATTCAGATAATTTATTCAACGATACATATTGGAAATCTCCGGAGATTTTACTATAAACGATTGAATTTTTAACTAAGCGTGAATAATTTTTGATAAAAAGTGACAAGATAAAAGACACAAGTTACAACTAACCCCATTTATTTAAATAAAACTTAAAAATAGAATGCATACTAATTTAAAGTAAATAATAATTTCATACGATTAATTAATTAGAGCTTACAGATTCCAAATTTTTTCATGAGTATAATGAACTCAACGATTTCCTTTCATAAATAATAACGTTACCATCGATAGTTTTGCAGCCGTGCCAATGTGTTATTGAACGAAGAGGTCGTGGTTCGAGTCCCAGGAGGGGTGGGTTGCATTGCAACCAAAAATTGTTTATTTTTGTTTTTGTTGTTTTTTTTTTGCAATATAAATCAATACATATCAAAAAAATTTCATCTGAAGCTTTACAGGAAACTGATAAGTTGCGAGATGATAAATCTTGTTTTTCAGATTTCTAAGCTCATTTCAAGGTTTTTCAATCTTGTTTTTTTAAGCTTGCAAGGTTCTTGAAAACGAGATTTTAAATCTAGATTTTAGATTGATTTTTTTTTCTCACTGAACGATTAATTAATTAGAGCTTACAGATTCCAAATTTTTTTTATGATTAATACATATGAACTGAACGATTTCCTTTTTATACCCTTGTAGCGGTTATATTAAAAATGTCCAGATGTTTGTAACGCACAGAAGGAAGCATCTCCGACCACATAAAGTATATATATTCTTGATCAGCATGACGAGCTGAGTTGATATAGCCATGTCCGTCTGTCCGTCCGTCTGTTTCTATGCTATATCCTCCGTCAGTTTTAAAGCTATCTTAACCAAACTTTGCACGAAGCCTTTTGGTACAAATACGCTGCACATTTGTCGGAAGCGGCCGGATCGGATGACTATAGCATATTGCTGCCATAGAAACGATCGGTCAAAAAACTAGTTTTAGTGAGAAAACCTTTTTTTGTTTTCACTGCAATCGCCCCCAAATATTTTTAAGTTTTCTATGAGTTTACATAATTCTACCAAGTTTGATGAAAATCGGACTACTATATAGTATAGCTGTCATACAAAAGTTAGTTCAGAGAAAAAGTCTTAGTAGGAAAAACTTGTTTGTTTTCAATGCTATCGCTCTCAAACTGATCAATATTGTTTGCTACCACACAAGTCTGCCAAGTTTGAACCAAATCGAATGACTATAGCATATAGCTGCCATAGAAACGATCGGTTAAAAAAACAGTTCTAGTGAGAAAAACTTTTTTGTTTTCAATGGTAGCGTCTTTATACCAGTTGTGAATATTATCAGTTTCCACACAATATTTGGGAGTTCGGTCAAAATCGGATGAACACATCGTATAGCTGCCATATTACAAACTGGGAAGCAAATGCTCAAAGTAGTGGCAGCATCAAACTGCAAGGGTAAATAAACTTCGGTCGAGCCGAAGTTAGCTTTCCTCTATTTTTATACTCTGTACCGAAGGTACATAGAGTATATTAAGTTTGTGCAAATGTATGTAACAGGGAGAAGGAATCATTTCCGACCCTATAAAGTATATATATTCTTGATCAGCATCAACAGCCGAGTCGATATAGCCATGTCCGTCCGTCCGTCCGTCCGTCCGTATGAACGAAGAGATCTCAGAGATGGTAAGAGATAGAGGTTTGACATGTACGGGGCATATATTTCTTATACTTGCAGGCAGATCAAGTTTATTTTCAATTTTTGCCACGCCCCCTCCCGCCCCCGCAATTTGGAAAAAACGTCATATCTCCTACAGTTTTGAAGATAGATCGTTCGTACCTTCTAGAGATACCTTGTAAATAAAATTATTTATCGATTTGCTGAAGGAATGATAAAGATCGGATGAACGATACTCAAGTTATGAGCAAAAAACGGCCAATAAACACCCAGCACCACCCCACCCACCACCGCAGCATTCTATTGAACGTCAATCTTAGTGAGAGAGAGAGAGAGAGAGTGAAACTTAGAGATGAGCGCGTATAACTCGTGAGCAAATGCGAGCTGAGACGTTAAGGGTACAGAGTATGTTATAGTCGGGCTTGACCGACTTTCTTTCTTGTTTTTTGTAAGAATGATATAAAATTAAAAGATGAGATCTTTTCATAAATTATTGAGATCTTTTAAATTCAAATTTTTGTAAATAAATAACAGCATGTCTACATTTTTGGCTTTCAAGGAAGCCCGTCTATCAGTTATAATGCTTCCAGCTTTCCTGAACTTTCTTTCAGAATCTGTTGGTATGGCAGGCACCCAAGCCCTCTACGCAGTTGTGAGAAGTAATGTAAAATTTGCATATACAAATTTTGACAGGAGAGAAGACGTAACATTTTTTGTATGAGATTTTCACTTTACTTCTCGTTACTTCACAACTGCGTAGAGGGCTTAGAGTTTGTTCTTTCTGATTTAAGAGCTAGTATATATGAACAGCTCCTAGAAGATATAATGCTTAAACTAAGCAGTTCCTAAAAATTGTTTATGTCAGCTAATGGATTTTATAATTACAATAACTTAAGTACTGAATATCATGATTAAGTATATGAAGAGAGTGGTATATTCATTTCATTATCAACGTAGAATTAATAGACCGAAAGTCAAACTTTTCTTTTTGAAGCGAATCAAGGTTCGAACCAAAACCTTTGGTTCAGGGGTTCCAGGAACCGGTCCGCGAACCGAAAATTGAACTTTAAAATGGGTCCGCCCGACCGAAACTTCTGCAGAATTTTAGAGGTTTGCAGCCTTGGTCCCAAACCACAAGCAGGGTTGTATGGCAAAACGCATATGGCACTAAAAAATATCAAATAGTTCGAAAAGGGGCAAAAACGGGCAAAAGTCATTAGTTACACATTAATCTACACTTTTTGTGAATAACTTGTAGCTTTTAGTTGCTTGCAGCAGTATGCAGCATTAAAGTTATACTCCAAGAGACACGATTCTACTTGTTGTCGCTGTAAAAATACACCGCCAACAATTGGAAATTCTCAACAAAAAACACAATATCAGTAAATTGGAATAAAACATATGTTTGGCATACCTGTACGTATATTTTACATTTTTTAATTTTATTCTCTCTTTAATGGATAAGCTACAGCACACGGGCAAAGTCGATCAATATTTGCCACCGATTTTCGATAAGTCAGGACTGCTCTTAATCAGTTGACAGATTTCTTATTGTGCGAATGTACAACTATAAAATAAATGCGATTTTGAGTTATAAGACCATGAAAAATCTGACTTTATGACACATTTTTCTGCATTCTGACCACTGTGCGCTGTTCGTTTGTTAGTCTTTTCATGGTGAAATGGCAAACATTACTGACCATTTTTGGCGTTGCCACATGTTACTAATCTCGCGTGAGCTGTCAAAAAATGTACACTGAAAAACCAAATAGCATAAAAATCACCCTTTATTAAGCGCGTGTATATAATTTCTGTATAAACCTTCAAATTCCAAACCAAGCCGGGGTTCGAATCTGAAATATGCGATACGACCTTAAAATTATGGCTCTCAAACCTAAAGTGATATAGCTTCGCGGATTTGAAAGGGTGCTTACAATTTTGAAAAGGAAACTTAATCGCAGTTATTTGGGTTGCAGCTGAAATTGTAATAAAGCTTCAAACTGCTAAGGTTAGATTCAGCCTCTCTTCTTTCACCTTTTCATTTATGAAAATATCAAATCACATAATAAACTTAAATGGCATAAACACTATTTTTTTTTTAAGTTATACCTGCCGTCAACTCTTATCCGAAATCAACTGCATCCCAGCGGGAGCTCCACGCAGTTGAACACTTTTTTACGCCTGACATCAAAAATTGCTTCAAGGGGAAAGCTCTCTACCCACACCCAAAACGACACAATCCCTGACGCTGGCAACCTGCTGTCTATCGTCCTGTCAATATTAGTAGACGTAAAAGGATCAACTGCCGTATGAAGCCATCAGGCCAGACAGCGGTATAAATATGTTAGGAGAAATATAATTTTAACCAACCGTGACAGGTACATGCATCAGCTTCGGACTGCCAGTGGATGTTGTGCTGGACTCAGGCAAACCAAAAGATATGAAGATATGCCAAAAATACACAAACCAACCGAAGTACTAAGGTATACATGCCGATGGTATAAAAATCGATAGATTGTGGGCATATAACGAGAAGGCGAAGGCGGTTTACCTTGGCCAGAGAACAGCCACAGTCAGCTCTAAGGCACTGCGTGATATTTTATAAGTGTTGTTGTTTTTGTTTTTCCGGCTGGTGGTGGTGGTGGCGTTGGTGGTGGGGTGATTAAGGAGTGGGAGTGAGTATATTTATGGTGGTGATGTCTGTGATGTGCGGCTCGCTTACATGCGAGCAGATGCCACGAACCACGAACTCAACATCTAATTGCCAAAAGGCGTACACAACTCTTAAAGGTTCTGCCAGTTGGTTGAATTCGCGCTGTAAATTCCCAATTGAAAATAAACATTAAGGTACAGAGAATTTTCCTTTATTTTTTTGGGGATTATTATTATTTTAAAAGTCTTTGAAGTTGCGTTTGTTGGCATGAATTAAAATTAATAATTAAAGATTTAATTTAATTTTATATTCTTTTTAAAACTGAAAAAAAGGTTTTTAGTTAAATACTATGGTTGAGGGTTAATTTTCGGCACAGTCAAGCAAAAAAATTCAACCTTTTTTGAATTTGGAAAACTTTTTGTTTTCCTCTTTAAAAAATGGGCTAAAAAGGTAACAAAAATAAGGTTTTAACTGCCAAATATTTCGGTAAATTGTATTAAATAATTTCTAAACTAGTTCTGGGTCTACCGATATCGATACGCAACGCAATAATTTGTGATTAGGGCTCAAAATAAAGGTAAGAATGTGTTTTGTCGCGTTTCTAGAATTAAATTGGAGCCCATTGTAGGTCTTCAAGTGCACAAAACCATAAATTTCAGCATCATAGCATAACTTCTCTTTGTGCTTAAGTAAACACCTATTCTGAGTTATTGCGTCGATGACGATATCGATAGTGAGCTCACTAAAGAGTAAATTTTGCATGATATAGCATCATAAAACAGGTCATATTAAGTTTAGACTATTTTCAAATGTAAAGGAACACAATGTAAACACTTTCGATAAATATTGAACACTCAAAATCTAAAATAAACTTGATCTTCGGATGGTAATCAAGTGCCTACCAGAGACCTGCAACAAGCACTTAATTTTCGACCACACTCGCGCACTTACTCGGCTTATTCGTGCTTTTCGCCTTAGTTCGATACACACGAAATGATCGCAAGCACATTAAGTCAGCTCGCGGCTGATCCAAGCGAGCTACACTCTTAAACACTCGCGGCTTACTCGTCTTGTTGACAGCGAGTCTCGACGAGCTCTATGTAATTTGTAATTGTTGTCTATGTTATTGATGTCTATGTAATTGTTGAACGCTAACATTAAAACCAATCAAGTTTTTCTCACTGAACGGTCAGACGGACGGACAAAGCTCAATCGACTTCGCTCGTCTTGCTGATCAAGAATACGTGTGTATACTTTATGTGGTCGAAGATGATTCCTTCTATGCGTTGCAAAGTTCTGGGCAAAATTATAATACACTTTTCAAGTGTATAAAAAGCTTCCGTCTTTGTACAGACAAATACATGCCAAAATCATCTATTTTGCTCTCACAAGTTGTTTTTTTTTTATGTATATTTAACAATTAATATATTAATTTGATATTTTCCACTCTCGAGTGTCTCCAACCACTGCAAATAATGTATGCGCTGTTTACAACACTCATGTCATATTTGTGCTTCGGGTATGAGTGTCAATAATACACGCTGGCACTCGTGCGGCAAAATTTGTATAATTGTACAAGCAGTCACCCCAAAACAGTGCCGGCCAAATGGAGAGGACAAAATAGTGTGCGAGTATTAAAGCTGGTACTTAGGAATACACGAGCTCATATATATTTACAATGATTTGCCAATACACGAGTGCCTTTGCATTTCAACGAGCTTCAAGCGTAGAGTTTACTTGAATCGCATTTGTAGCAAGGGTAAACGAGCTTGCTTGTGACAGCTCGCTGCAGTTCTCTGGTGCCTACATTATAGATTTCTATACTGATTGATTGGCGTTGACTCTGATCAAGTAATTCAGAACAGTCGTGTGTGAGATTTCTGAGAGATTCCTGTTTCAGAAAAGCGAATGCGCTATTTGACTTTTAAGTTAAAATATTCATTATTCTTCTTTCGACTGTCTTGATAAGACAACCTTTCATCTGAATTCTTTAAAAATTCATCAGAAAATTTTAGTTATATGGATCGAATTTTAAATTGGTTCAGGTATAACAATTGAATACAATTTGAAAAAAATTTGGTCTATTAATCTTAAGAAAATCTTAAGTAAGCGTCAAAGGTATCGTTTGTAAAAATCCCGCAATAGGGTAGGACGCCAGGGTAGTTGTGGCTGCAGCCTGGAATAAACCGACCTTATATCTGGCCAACCTTTCATCCTAAATACCTTACATTTTAAAATATAATAAAACGCATGAAAAGGCTTACTCTAATTTGCTCTTGGTAGACATACAAGGGGTTCAAAGCTTTAAAAGAGTGTAACTCTGAAACGGTGAGGGCAATTTAAAATTTTTAAATTAATTTTAAAATTTACCCATCTTTTAAACTGCATCACCAATTTTTTTTTTTTTGGATTTTCATAGAAATTTTATGAGTTTTAATGCGTTTTTTACAAAATTTACGAAAAAATTTAATATATGGTATCTAAATGAGCAAAAGCATTGCCAAAACTTATCGTTTATGCTCATTAAAGTAAAACTTCGATATCTTTCTTTAAAAATGTTGATTTGAAAAATAAGAAAATCTTGGTTATTGACCAAGTTATAATTAAAACTCAAATCAGTACGGAAAACCCGATTTTTGTGGAAAACTCGACTTGCACGACCTCTAAACGTTTTCCGAAAACCAAAATATTTTTTTGGGCACCATAGTGTACAGGGACAAGCCAGCCACAATTGCTGCAAATGAAAGACAACATTACATTATTGCCATAGGTGAGATACCGGCCAAAATGCGGGAAAAAGGATGCCAAAATTGGAGCTTACAAATGGATCACCTCAGGCGTAGCCGCGGGTTGGCATTGATGTATAGCTCCAAATATATATTTCATTTACTATTGAAATTTTCTGTTTTTTTTTAAGTTTTTAAAAAACAAACGCTTAAAAAATCATCTTTATATGAAAAAATTGGCCGTGTTTACCAGCACAAATCGATGACAAAAAATCGACGGTCTAGTTCGATTGTTGTGGTGAACGAATGTGATTGCCAGTTTCTGTGATTTTAATAGATGAAAAAAAAACAAACAGAAAAAATCAAGCTGTCATTCAAAATTTCAGCGACAGCTTTCTCGCATACTATATTTTCATAAAAATTCAAACAAAGCCTTTCAGCATAAGCCAATCCACTTTTTTTTGATGGATGATGTTTGATGTACGATTTTTTATGTTTTGATGTATGCTAGTGAAAAAGGCCATTGTGTTCCTTAAAAAAAGTGTCTGAAAGGTATCACACCGCAGCTGGGCCCAAGAAGAAGGTGTTGGGCAAAAATTGGAAATAAACTTAATCTGCGTGGAGAAAATAGGAGCTTGCATTTAAAATTTGGTTTCTGTTGCTCTTCTATTCTCTGATATTTGGGTCTAGGACGGACCCAACTCGACTTGAATTTTCAAAAAATTCGTTCTTTATTTTCCGTTCTCAGTATAATTTTTATAGATTGATCTGAGAAAGCAAGCAATATAGAAGAGTATTCGTTCAAATCTCATGGATTCAAGAAAATGGCAAGAAATTCGTTTTTAGATATGGAATTTATATTCTATTCTATAATTATATTCTAGCCTTACTTCTTGAAATATATAAAAACAAATTGGTCTCGTTCATAAGCTTTTTATGTGTTTTCTAGTGTAATCAGCAGGATTTAAAGCTTTGATGGCAAAGTCAGTGTACCAGAAGCAGATGTACACTTTCTTTCTTTTAGAAAAGGGAGAATGAAATTACATCATATTGAGTTAATGCCATAAAATACTTCAACTTTCAGACCATAGTTCAGCGGCGGAGTTTCATTGCCATCCTTGGCTCAGGACATCACCTCTAGTGTCAGATTTCAATTGCTTGCTCTGCTGTGAAACATTAATTACTTTTCTCCCGCGGCATTTCTGTTAAATGACAAATGATGCCACGTCTCCGGGGTCAAACAATTAGCTGTAAATTAAAATTGAATTAAGCTTAAGCGTTGTGCAAATCAGCCGTTGATATTTCTGATACTCTCCTATTTCCATTTCTATATTTAGAAGTGGTGAGTGCCGTTTTGTTTGGTCTTTGGTGTTCACCTAACGAGCGTGCATTTCTATTTCCATTTCTTTGGCTTGCGTGCCTTTTAGACATTTTTCTGGGGCTGCTTTTGCGGTATGTTTTTTAGCTAGAACGCAGTGCTCCTTGGCCACAGCCGCGGGTGCGTAACCTTGTTTTATTTTCCAACCACTTTGGACTACCAAAAGTACGTTAGCCTCGTGCTATATAATATGGCCTGTGTGCTTTATATTCTAGAAGAGCCCACACTCACACACTCAGGCACAGCACGCGACAGGGCACACCCACGGGGGGCGACACACCTTGATTTACCTTTAAGCAGCAGAGCCGGCTTCTTTTATGCTTTGAACTGCTGCTCATGTGACTCTTATCGATCGTAAGCGTGAGCATTGTCAGAAATTTAACAACCTGGAAGAAGTTTGGGAACAAGTTTTAGCAAGACGGTAAATCAAGTTAGTGACGAAAGCAGCAGCATGGGGCAAGAGTCCTGACTCAAAAATTTTATAATTAACCTAAGACAATCTGAACAAAACACTCAACTGTTTGTCGTTTACACTTCATTGATTGGTCTAAGTATCAGCACAATATGTTGTGAAATTAGAAAACGAGCGACTTGGCCACTCTCTATCAGAAACGGTTCTTTCGGATTTTCGGTTTATATTTTCACACTATTTAGACACGATTTTCTATTTACACACGGTATTTCTCTTTACAATGTCTGCATACGGGTTTGTCTCTTCACGGTTTGTCGATACGGATTTTTCTTTCTGTCTGTAATTTTATGTACAGGGTCTGTCTTCGTCCATCATCTACTATCTACTGCGTTCTACTCTCGGTTTTGTCGTCGTCCGTTCTGTATACAGTGTGACCATCATTCAATTTCTTACCTTAACACTAAAATATTGATACATTTATACATTGAGGCCATTAAACAGTTTTGTGAAAATACTGAACTATTTGTATTATCCTGCTTCTAAAGTATTTGTACTGCTGTCTCATTAAGTTTAACTTGAACAGAAATGGATAACACAAGTACTTTTCTGTTCCGAGGCATGACATTATAATGAGAGTCTGAGAATATAAGATGCAATATTTTCAAAGAGACTGGTCTCGTTCTTTTCTATTTTACAATATGAAAGTTTTGAAAGGCCAAACTCTTTTTTGTTGGAAATTTCTTAAAAGTCCCCCAAAACTAAGAGCCAGTTTTGATTTCTTGTTTTTGCACTCAGAACCGGTTCTTTTCGGTAACAAAATATCGAAGCTCGTATACCGGTACACAAAAAATTTAAAATGTCTTTTCCGTATCTGGTTCTGGGTTTTAATCGGTTCTTTTCGGTTCCGATTTGGTTCTCTGAAGCTTATAATTTTTCTTAACAACACAGAGAAATGTATGACGTTCTAAAATTATGACCATTTGGTCATAGTTATCACAGTGATCATAAAACTAAAATGAAATGAAATGGAAAAAAGTGTTGATAAAAAAAGGATATATATTATTTTAATGATTTTAATTCTTTTGGAGATTTAAACTGGCATAAAAGCGAAGAGAACACACGAAAGGGCTAATAAACCGATGTGCATAATATTATGACGCTTTTGACGAATAAAATGGACATTGGGACCATAGCATCTTGTATAAAATATAGACAATGCAAAAAACACCTTTAATAAAAAAAATTCAATAAACAAAAAAGCCCTGCCGACGATCTCGCTGCTCTAAGCTCTTTGCTGAGTGCTTAACATACGACTAAATTTTTACTGTGAGTTGACGCGGGTGCTTGATAGTCGAACGCGCTAAGATGCTGCCGTCCGTGTTCAGTAGGGTGCTCAGGCATTTTCTGAAAGCTTAAAGGGGTAAGTATTTTTGAGATTTTTTTTTTCAGATTTTTCGGAAAACGTTTAAAGGTCGCGCAAGTCGAATTTTCCCCAAAAATCGGGTTTTTCGTAAGGTTTTTGAATTTTACTTATAACTTAGTCAATAATCACGATTTTCTTAGTTTTCCAACCAGTATTTTTAAAGAAAAATGTCCATATTTTACTTTTATGAGCATAAACGATAAGTTTTGGCTATGCTTTTGCTCATTTAGGTATGTCATGCGATCCGGCCGGTTCCGACAAATGTGCAGCGTATTTCTATCAAAAGGCTTCGTGCAATAAAAGTGAGAATAGGCCTTAATCAGAAACATGTTTTTCGCCTGCAATCTTAATGGAATTAAGCGTTTTCTGAAAAAAATGCGGCTCCTTTATTTGGAATTTCTGTTCTGTTCTTACAGTCATCTCTAACTGCACAATGTTGCTATTTTGTGATCCAAAATTAATGCCAAGGCATCGTCGGCGGAAGAACGCAAAGGGTTCTTGATTAGGGTGTATCATTATATTTGGGATAATTTTTGCCTTTTCCGACTGTTAGAAAGTAACTTAAAAACTGCTGCAAGCACAGGTTGTCCTTTCTTACGAGCAGCTGTGCTTGCTGCTTGTACCAATAATTGCACGTTATCTCCCTCATATATTTATAAATCAGCAGCTTGTTTCCTCCGACCTTTAGTCGAGTAAATGACAATCGGGTTCATGTGCTTCTCAATGACTATGAATTGTTTTTGCTTAAGCCAGTCAGGATGTCTACATTCAAATTGTAGCATTATTCGGTAACATTTTCGGCACTTTATCGGCAGATTTGCACAAAATATCTTGCCTTTTTTCTTTTAAATATCTTTCAGATGCGTCTAAAAGACTTTTGGCTTAAACCCTCTCTAACGTAATAAAATACCCTTTATATACCCTTGTAGCTTGTATATTTTATTTAAATTAAGGTTTTAAATGATTTTCGCCGAACCTTTTTAGCTCTGTTATTCCCCAAACTCAGCAATAGATGGCGCCACTACTTTGACCATTTACCTGCAGGTTTGTTATATGCCATATAATGATATATTCATCAGATTTTGACCAAACTCCCCAAAATTGTATGGAAACTGATAATATTCATAATTGGAAAGTAAAAAGACGCAACCATTGAAAACAAACAAATTTTTCTCACTAGAACTTCTTTTTCAGACCGATCGTTCGTATGGCAGCTATATGCTATAGTCATCCGATTTGGATAAGACTTGACAGAACTGTGTGGTGGCACATTAAATTGATCAGTAACAAGTTTGGGAGCTATAGCATTGAAAACAAAGTTTTTCCTACTAGGACTTTTTTTCAAAACTATATTTTGTATGTCAGCTATACTATATAGTTGATCGATTTTTATCAAACTTGTTGGAATTATGTAAAAGTATTGAAAGCTTATAAATACGAGGTTTGGGCACGTTCGCGTTGATGACAAAAAAGTTTTTTTAACTAATAGTAATCCGATCCGGCCGGTTCCGATCAATGTACAGCATCTTTGTACCAAAAGACTTCGTGTAAAGTTTGGTTACGATAGCTTTTAAACTGACGGAGGAGATAGCATAGAAACAGAGGACGGACAGACAGACGGACAGACGGACATGGCTATATCAGCTCAGCTCGTCATGCTTATCAAGAATATATCTTCTTTATGTGGTCGGAGATGCTTCCTTCTTTGCGTTACAAACATCTGGACAATTTGAATATACCCTCTACAAGGGTATAAAAACACAACTTATTGACCTAGAGCCTGCTAAAAGTTCTATCATAAATGACAAGTGCTAAGACCACTTAAGCAAGATTTTGAAAATGCTTTCATAACTTGACTATTGAAGTTTTAAGAGGTTTTCTTTTAAGTTTTTTTCTTCAACCCACGTAATTGCTTTTACTTGCGGGCTTAGTTGCTTCAGCTCTCAAGTTGCCTCGGTTTTTCAAGCAAATTTCGAGAGTTAAATAATTCTGAATGGGCATGGAAACGTTTTGCTGGCTATATACAAATAACCCATCAATTAGACAGCAAGCAATTTAACTTGCTTTAACCTTGACCTGACATTCAAGTGCTGGAAAAATGTGTATTTTACAGCTGGTGGCCCAGCATATTTTGCAATTCTGTTTAGAGTTTATTTTAATCACTGAAAGAAACTGTTTTCCTTTCACATTAATTAAAACTTTCAATAAGCCGTTCACAAACAAAAAGCAGCAGAAGCTTAAGCATTTTATTCGCTCCACTTATTGTCCACCTTCTTAATGCCACTCAAGGCTTCAACTTTGTGTGGCAAGACAGTTTAATCCCAGCCATTTGAACATAAGAGCACAAGTGAATCCTTGATGAACTAAAAAAAGTGAGCGTCAAATGATAAATGATCATTAAATTGTGGCAAGTGTCGATACTAATCTGAGTGTCACAATTGAATTGCTTAAGTAAACAAATGTCTTTTGGGCATTGTAAAATTGTGTTAAAACAACCACAATTACATAGTAACCAAACACAATGCAGTCTTCCCTTACATAAGCCCCAAAAAGTATGCTACCAAAACACAGCAAAACAAATGTTTGGTCAGACAGGTAGCTAAAAGAAATTGATTTTCTTTGCGCGATTCGAAACGTATTCAAATGTGCTCAACAAGGCGAGAGTAATGTGCATGGGAAAAACGCCAAGCGTAGGATAGAGCCAGCCAATTGGTCGACTGTCTTAGCCAAGCGCATGCGTTGTATCCTGCGCCGTGGGAAAGCACACGGTCGTGCGGCGGACGGCGGGCAACTCACATTCCAGGCTGAATACCGAAAAATAACGGTATACCAGCCGAGTGGCGCTGGCAGTGACAGACAGAAGTTACCTTTGCTCCTGCCCGGACGACACAACGCACGCTTGGCTGTTCGTTGTCGTTGTCTGGCCTCACCCACAAGTTGAAAAACTTACTGCAAAATAACTTTCCGTTCAGTGTTCTTGTGAGAAATTTTCAATATCTCTGCAGAGTGTGAGCAGCGAGGAGCCGTGGTCGTCGTCGTTGTCGTCCTGGTCGCGGTGTAGAGTGTCAGGTGTTCGGTGTGAGTTAGGCGAGTGTTTTACATAACCCACAGAGGCGTAGAACGAAAAATTTTCAAAAATAAAAAAGGAAGCGCGCGCGCTTTTAATTTTGCTCCGGCCTTCCCAAAATCTTCTGTGCACATCACGAACGTGGCGTCCAACGAGGGCAACAGCAGCGCCGCGGGCAGTGGCGCGGAGTCGGCTGCACTGTTCTCCAAATTGCGTAGCTTCTCCATTGGCAGCGGGCCCAACTCGCCGCAGCGTGTTGTCTCCAATTTGCGCGGGTTTCTAACACATCGCCTAAGTAACATCACACCGAGCGATACAGGTGAGTCTCGCCTCCCATCCCACTGCACCATTCTATTTCGAGTGCTTACATAACCGGGGACTTCTGTAAAAATGCATATAATTAAAATTAAACAACTTGACGTCGACAAACACTACACAAGACCTGCAAGTGTGATGGCCTCGTCATGAGAACGGTCTCATCATCAGCGTTGTCCTTTGGTCAAAACACACCCACACTTGCCTCTGTATCTATATATGCCTCAACATTTTCCACATTTCTCAGGGTAGACACATTTTATTTATGGGCCAAAAAGAAAAGCACTCAGTTTCACCTTTTGCTTAGCAAGCAAAGGCCCAAAATGGAATGAAACAGTCACATTTGATTGCTCAACGCCTAGACGGCAACCTTTCGAGCGCTTCTTATGTAATACTAGAGTAGATGGCAAAGGCACCTAATGGTTTTGGATAGATATGAAAACAGAATGTGGAGAAATGTTTTTAAAATTTAATACCTGTTTTCCTATGATTGACTCTCCTGAATTTATTATTTCTATTGAAATGAATTGTGAATTATTTTGAGAAAAAGGGTAATTGTCTGGTATAAGTATGCTCAAAAAAACTGTCCTTCGATTATGCAGAATTATCATGCAAAAAAGTCGCGGAGTTTTGAAATATGCAGTTTTAGTCAAATAATCATTAAGCTAACTTTGTCGAAAAAGCTCGCTTTTTCGGTTATCGATTTTGACCAAATTTTGCAGATCAGTTGAAAAACATAAAACATTAATGATGACCGAGTTTAACAACGCTAACATTCAAAACATAAAAAATTTTCTCACTAAAACCCATTTTTCGACCCGTTGTTCCTATGGCAGCTACCAGAAGTAGTCATCCGATACGTGCGGTTCCGGCATATAAGCAGCGTGCAGTCAAAAGAAGACTCTGTACTAAATTTTAGTTCGATAGCTTTAAAACTGAGGGACTAGTTAGAGTAGAAAAATACAGACGATCAAGACTATTTATATGTCGGAAATGATTCCCTCTAGGCGTCATAAGCTTCTGGCAAAAATTATAATAAACTTTTCAAGTGTATAAAACCAAATTTTGGAGCGACATACCCCTTACAATTTAACTTCATTAGCATTTCCTGGTTTATAAAGCAGACCAATTGGATCTATATGGTCTAAGTGACTTGGATAACGTTTATTGATTTAAAATTTTGTTCTACTTGAAGTCAAAATGTTAATATTTGTCTTTCGAAGCATTGGGAACTCACTATATATCTATTCTAAAAACAGAAAAAATTGTTCAAACAAATGAAAAAATTTTAATCGACTTTCAAAACCCTTTTTATTCCCTTTACTCTTAGAGTAAAAAGGAATAAATGTTTACTTTTTGGTAAACCACCTCAAAAACTCTGAAATTATTTTTCCTCGATGAACCACGAATTATAATGAATGTACTTGCAGAAATTGGTTTGAATTTGAGTCTTCAAACTTGACACCTATTGGAAAGGCTTTAAAATCTTTTCCACGCCACCTATTGAGGTACACTTGAAGGCGCGTTTTGCTTAACGTGGTTTCCCCAGGAGGCCTAGTCTAACTAAGCCACAGAAGGGCGTTTTTTTTAAGCGATCTCCTCAAAAAAGGGTATAGTCCACTGTGATCTTTCGCGGCTTTATGGGGGGGTTTAGCAGATACACTACATGATATTCAATTCTTACCTCGGAGAAATGAATTTCTTTATCCCCGTGGACATCCTCCTCCTATCAGTTAATCTTACTAATATTATAATTGTGAAAGTTGTATGTTTGCCCGTTTGTTCCTTAATCACGCACAAATGGCTGAACGGATTCGGATGAAATTTGGCACTCAGATAGTTGATAACCTGGAGTTGAACATTATATAACTTTGATTTAAATGGGCCAAAAATTTTTTCAAATTATTTTGAGAAAATTTTTTTAAAGCGCTTGATGATTAGATGACAATGCTGGAGTTAGTAGATAGAAGGTGTAGATCATATGGTAAAAAAGTGGCGAACTTTGTAAAAATTTTCATTTAAATATTTAAGAAAGCGTGAATTAGAGTCATAGATTGAACAGTTCAAAATATTTCGAAATTTGCCAATTACGGGATAAAAAATCGGGAAATTTCTTAGCTTCTCATTTCAGGAGTTTAGATTAACAAAGACGCTAAGATTATTATGAAGATTTGATAGAAGGTAGAAGTACACGGGTAAATAAATGAGGTGTGGAACAAATTGTCCAAAATATAGCAAAATTTCAAAAATTCTCATTAGAGCTTATGCAAGCCATAGGAAAAGTATATAAAATGGTAAAAAAAATAGCAAAATTTGCTAAATTTTCAAAGGATCTTAGAAAATTATGAAGATTGGATATATGGCAATTGAAGACGCGTATATAAAAGGGGTGTAGACCAAAAACAGCGAAATTTAACAAATTTTCATATGAATATTTATGAAAGATTGAACACTCCAAAGTATTTCGAAATTTACCAACATTTCGTATGACCTAAGAATATTATGAAGATTTGATGGATTGATTCCCGTAAACGAGTTATTCGTAGCGTAGAGACTGTTAAAAGAATCGCGAAATATTTAAACTTTTCATATGACCAAAGAATATTATGAAGATTTAATGGACGGCAATAGTAGACGGGTAAATATAGGTACTGTATATATCAGGGCTGCAAACCCAATAAATTTGTTCGGAGCTCCGATTCGCGTGTTCGAACCGAAACTTGCCAATGGTTAATGTTCGGAAATTTTGGGTTCGAGGTTTTGGGGTGAAGGTTTTGGTTTGAACCTTGGTTTAACCCAAGTTTTACGCAAATTTAATAGTAATCCAATTTATGTGATTAATATTCAAAATAAAGTCTACCTTTCTTATAGCGAATCTCAACGGCACCAATAAAATCTTCGCTATAAACAAAAAATCGTAATATAGAGAAAGAAATACGAAGCTCGTAATAGAGAAGTTCGACTGTAGTATTCAGAATTTCTGTACTTTTGATAAGACAAAGCAAATTTTAAGACCTGATCAACTGAGACATCATGGTACTGATAAGACAGTTAGCGCAATAGCATTAAGTCGTTTAATTAATAAGCTGTCAAAATCTTAAAGAGGTTTGATTTAATCGGTTCTCTATTTGTGACATCAAAGACTCCTTTTTCTAGAAATTATATTGAAAATCTATTATACTTTCGTAATGATTTCGTGTCTTTGTAGCACAATATTGATAACAACAAATTGGCAAGAGTTTAGAATGTATTTCATTTTTTTTACCAAACCGAAAATTTAGGTTCGGGAGCGGTTCAGGTTCAGCAAATTTCTGAACTTTGGTTTTGTTTAAGGAAAAAAAAGTCGGAGTTCCGGGTTCAAGCCGGTTCGGTTCATAACCGTTTTGCAGCCCTGGTATATATGTATATAGACCGAACTGTCAAAAAAATCGCGAAGTTTCCAAAAATGTCATTTGAGCTTAGATTTTTCTCGAAATTTGCAAAACTTTTGTATTAGTTAGACTATATTGTAGACGAGTCAATTGATTGAAGCGTCCAAAAAATCCGGATATACACAACATTTTATGATTAGTTCAGATTCAGCGTGCAGGAAGACGGTCCACAAAATCTCCACAAAACTCTGTGAATAATTTACGATTTTCTGGAATCCCTCTTCAATTAAACAATTGTATGCCGTCCAGCAGTCCGACATTATAGTTATCCTATTCGCTACCCGACAACTTGAGCAGCTCATTTCAACAAATTGTCCGCTTTCAATCAAAATAAAACTACAAAAGTGCTGTTTTTGCAATTACTATTTGCTAATATTTCAAAAGCATACTACTGTGACCAAATTAACAGGTGAATTTTTAATTTATTTTAATTTGGTTTTTCTAATCGATAATTTTGTTTTTCCTTTAACTTGGTAACACTGTTAGTGACAGCTGTGCCTGCTTATTCACCTGATTTGGCTCGGTGTGTCTCCTGGCTATTCAGCAGACTCAAGAGACCGCTCCGGGGACACCGTTTAGACTCGATTGAGATGATAAAAGCAAAATCGCAGAAGGCTCTGAAGGCTATTACGAAGAAGGACTTTGCCAAGTGCTTTGATAACTGGAAAAATCGTTGGCATAACTGTAAGGCAGCGTTTGATAAATAAATAAAGACTGAAAATATTAGAAAATTCACCTTTAAATTTGATCTCGGTAGTATGTGATAAAGCGCATATATTTGTATGGGCAAAAATAAAAACTTTGAAATTTCATTAAAAAAGAACCATGGTCGACCGCCCATGAGCTTCTGCTAATAAATTCTTCATAATTCGCCGGTAGCTTACCTTAACATTTACCATATTCATGATCAGCATCAACAGCAGAGTCGATATAGCCTTGACCGTCTGACCATCCGTCTGTCTAGAGCAACCAAATTTGAAATGTGGACTCCTATTGTCTGCACGCAGATCAAGTTTGCCTCAAATTTTTGCCACGCCCACTCTCGGCCCACAATGAAAAATGTTGAATAGCTCCCAGAATTTTTAATCGGTCTCAAATTTTAAAAATTCGCAATATCTTTAATCCCACAAATTTTCATAACGATCGATAAAGACCTAAGTAACGGGTATATCAAAGTCGGGCTAAGCCGACTTTACCTTACGCTTGTACTTTACCTAGATACGAACAATAAATACCTTGACAATCACTGGTCGTGCTCAGACTCGTTAACCTATGTTCATGCTTCAATTCGATGTTGCAACGCAAACACGTCGTGAGGTTTAACGAAGAAAAACACAAAAGGCTCCCAACTCTACTTTAGTAGTATCTTCGGGATATGCAGGAATAAAAATATATAATTGTGTTCCAAGTTCGTGCACATTCAGTTTGTGCACTGCATTAAAGTTATCCGGACCAAGTAATGTTTTAGAAAAACCTTACGAAATTCGTCTTTCAGCAAAAAAAATACTAGAAAACAATTGACTGACTTAAGTAAAAAATAGTTTTTTAATGAATATTCATATATCTACAAGCGTGACCTTGAAAGCATTCAAATAAGCCGCTTGAAATCTTTTTATACCCTTGTAGAGGGTATATTAAAATTTTCCATAGAAGGAAGCATCTCCCACCACGTAAAGTATAAATATTCTTATCGATCGAAAAAGTAGTTTTAGTTAGAAAAACTTTTTTGTCTTCTACGCGAACGTGCCCAAACCTCGTAATTATAGGTTTTCTATGCTTTTACACAATTCCACAAAGTTTATTGAAAAACGGTCAACTATATAGTATAGCTGCCATACAAAATATAGTTTTGAAAAAAGTCTTAGTTTCGTTTGTTTTCAGCGATATAGCTCCCAAACTTGTTACTGATCAGTAATATATGCTACCACATAGTTCTGCCAAGTTTGATCCAAATCGGAAGACTATAGCATATCGCTGTCATAGGAACGGTCGGTCGAAAAAGTAGTTCTAGTGAGAAAAACCTTTTTGTTTTTAATGGTAGCTTTTTTTTACTTTCCAGTTATGAATATTATTGGAGTCCACACAATTTTGGGAAGTTTGATCCAAATCTGATGAATATATCATATAGCTGCCAAATAACAAACTGGCAAGCAAATGGTCAAAGTAATGGCGAAATCTATTGCTGAGTTTTGGAAATAACTCAGCTAAGAATGTTCGACGAAATTTATTTAAAACCTTAATTTAAGCTACAAGGGTGTATATAGCTTTCCTCTATTTTTGAAGTTTAATATGGTGCAAGTATTATAAAGATTTTTAAATTATTCAATAATCAACAAACAATCGGACATTAATGTCACACAATTTATAAAAACAGTCTAGTCTGATTATCTATTTTCAGGCTCCAAAATATCTGCAGATTTTTTTATAGTCCTTCAAAAATCCACCTGCCTTTTTTTTTTCTTATCTCAAGATTCTAAAACCTGTTCCTATCGCTATGCAATAATATTGAAATTATAAAAAGATTTCGGCTGTACTTATAAGTATGTGGTTTTGTTCGAAATTTTTGACAAGTGTTCAGCCTAAAGTGTATTTATTTGTTTTCAATTTAATAACAGAATGATTACTTTTTTGGAAAATGTCTTTTGAACAAACGTTTCGAAAAAGATTCGAAAACAGAGTTGCAGTTATTCTTTTCAATTTGTTTTAAGGAACATTTAAAATTCGAATACTCAGTCAATTTCCCTTTAATTTGACTTTAACTAATATATCTAATAGATATTATCTATACACAGAAAAAAAAGGCGAGCTTATATCAAGTCCCAAAAAATTGATTTGATCTCGACCTTTGGATTAAAATTTCAATTACGAGTCGTACTAGATTCACTTGAATCAAGCACGAAAAAATTGGAACAATTCTAAAAGGTTTGGATCATTCCGAAAACGCTCATTTCAAGTACGGATCCCACTTGAAAATCAAGTGATCCTGACTCGAGATTGAAGTAAGTACGGAGCTCCACTGTCAAAGCGAAAGAGCGAAAAGAAACTGAGAGCAAGTTCGCCACTGAGAGAGAAAGCTCTCTTAGGCTAAATGGGTACACAAACATATACAATTTTTTCTGTCCGCACTGCAGTTATTGGTGGTGTGGGTTTTTTGCGATAACCGCTGCGCTAACCAGCATGAGAAGGTAGCTGCTGAATTGCTGTTGAAGAGACTTCAATAGCTACCAACCTACATTGTAATGTTGTTTGTGTCCTGCTGTTACAGTTGTATGCAAACTAATGACCTCGAGCCGGCGAGAACTTGCTGGCTTGATAATCAAAAAGGTCGTTAAAAAAGTAGAATGGAGTTCTTGGGAGTTGCTTTTTTGGGGTCAAAATGAGTTTAAACATCGAGCTAAAGTCAATCTCATGTCCTGATTGATGCAATCATTTTTCGGATTGGATGTCAATCTCATGTCATTATTGATGCAATAATTTTTCGGATTGGATGTAGTTCGAGAATCGAGCTCAATTTAATCTCGGGTACACTTGGACCAAGCCGACTTCGTGATCAAATCAAGTACCAATATCCAGCTTAAATCAATATTGGACCTTCTTAATTGGATCCGAATGAGTGATCAAATCGAGCTCGAATAAAAAGATGAAATCAATCCAGTGTGAGCTAAAGTCGAGAACGAGACAAGAATTCCGGGATTGAACTTTTCCGTACTCAAATCAAACTTTCTCGTACTTGGTTTGAGAAAATCCAGTCTTGACCGACTTCTGACATCGTTTGGGATTGATTTCAGCCCGGATCTCTCGGATTTTTTTTTTCTGTGTATGTATTGTACTTGTGTCTTTGTTTTGTGCTCCGTACCCGTTGAATGCCAAACTCGTTTTGTTTGTTATTTATACGCAATATTTTTTTTAAAAATAGTTTATCAACATTTCTGATAAGATGCCATCGAACAGAATCAATGTGGCGTAGTATTTTAATTGATGGGGTTTTTTGTTTGCTTTATCAAGAGGCGCCAATAGCATGACACCTTACACAGTAATTTGGACAAGTGCAATCGGTGCCATCGACACAACATCAACAATTATGGATGTCTTGGCAATTGACAACTAATTGATTTAAAATTTATGCTTTTCAATTATAATTGTTATTAGATTGTGTGAGCTAATCAAGTTTGGGTGGTTTTTCGTTAAATCTCTGTTTGCTTTTGGTGGCTAGTTCAGGGCCACCACCTGCAAAGCAAAATTTCTTCGTCCTGGTGCTGCTCCTGCTGCATAATGAAGGCAATAAATATAAATTCCACATACAAACAAGAGACCGGCAATGTCATTAGATTGTTTGCCTTGTAGACCCGTTTGTAACGCTGATGTGTTCATAGCGGTTTCATGTCAAAACAAAACCGGGTCCAATGGGGGTGGAAAGGCAGAGAAACAAAGGCGGCCACAGGAAGGTAGCTCGTAATAAGCTAAACGAGAAACAAGTAACGCATTTGTCTTGATGCTGTCTGATAAAAATGTGCCCAAAGTCTGTCCAACAGCCTTAAGGGTTGGCCACATTGAGCCATCACCATGACAGGGATGGAATTGGAGTGGGCCTGCCAGCAGCAGCAACAACATCAAAAGTCGTAAACCGGTCGCTGATGGTGTTGTTGATTGCTACGCATTTGCAGCGCTACAAATAAACGCATTTTTTGGGGGGCCTTTTTCGATGTTTAAAATTAGCCATTCTGTATTTATTTTTTTTTTCGCTATAAATCAAAATTGGCGGAGAAAATTAATAGCTGAATGGGAAATTGTGTCCAAGTTAATTTATTTCACTGTCCATATATGTAGCAAATTCTAGTAATTTATGTGCAAATCAATTTGTAACCCAAGCTGACCATCAGATATTGGTCAGAAGAGGGCAGGGGTGAGTGGAGAACACTTTCCCACGAATCCTATTCGGATGTAGGCTCTTTTCGTTCTTCTTCATTTGGGTCACGCCCTGTTAATGTTTTGATTTATAGGCATGCTCAAACACCCTACGGTACCATTACCATTCCAAAAGAACCAAAATGTTATTTCCTTTTTTTACTTTTATGATTATGCAGCATACTCGGCAAAAGTTTCCTATCATGTACATAGAGCTGTTTGGGCTAAGTGCCTGCTCTGGCTCCATTGGGAATTGATAAGGACAGAGTTGCTACACTCAACAAAAAAAACCCTTCTCAGAGTTTTAGTAGAAAACGTTTTTTACATAAAACTTTAAAGTATGTTTCGTTCTTGTGTGTAAAAAAGTTAAGTGTGTATTTGTGATTAAAACCGAAACGAATAAGGGTTACGGTTTTAGATTTGACCAGCGCTAGTCCGTAGAGTCTGTGAGTAGACATATTGACACAAAGTTAGCTTTTCAATTTTTACAGCAGAGAAAAAGTGCGTTCAGGTGTTGATTGTCGGGAACAGTCTTAACAATACTGCAACGTTCCGGAAAAAGTGATTGAATTTAATAGATTTTGTGAACTGTAATGTCTTTAGGGCAGTCTGGTCTTTTTCAACTATGAGTTTTTCCAAATCTTGTGCCACAAAATAATTTCTTAATACATCTCGGTTTCGCTGCAATTGTATAAGTCTCGTACATTTTTTTAAGCTTTTACAATTTGTATACCCTTTACCCATTAAAAATGGGTAAAAGGGGATCATGAAGTTGGGCAAATGTATGTAACAGCCAGAAGTAAGCATCTCCAACCCTATTAAGTATGTATATTCTTGATCAGCATCAAAAGCCGAGTCGATATAGCCATGTCCGTCTGGTAAGAGATAGAGGTTTGATATGTATGGGACAAAAACTGATTATACTGATAAACTGATTTTTGCCACGCCTCTTCCCGCCCCCGCAATTTGGAAAAAACGTCACATCTCCCACAGTTTTGGTGATAGATTGTTAATACCTTCAAGAGAAATGTAGTAATCAAAATTATTTATCGATTTGCTGTAGGAATGATAAAGATGATGAAGATATCGGATGAACGATACACAAGTTATGATCAAAAAAAGTTAACCGGCAATCCCCACCCCCACTTCCTGCCAACTAATGCCTGTATTCAAACAAACACATTTGGGAGAGAGAGAGAGAAACTTAGAGATGAGCGTGTAACAGAGTATAACGCGTATAACATCGTATAACGCATAGAACGCGTAAAACAGATTATAACGCTTATAAAACATATAACGAGCGAGCAAATGCGAACGACGGCATTAACTGGTACAGAGTATCTTATAGTCCAGCTTGACCCACTTTCTCATTGGTTTTTGAATAATTCCCACAGTTTTAAAGATATCGATAATATCTATAATTCCTCAAATTTTCACAAAGGTCGGTTAATACAAAACAGAGTTAAAACAAAAAAGAAAGAAAGTCGGTCAAGCCCTTCTGTAACATACTCTGTACCACTCTGTACATAAAGTGGCAAAAAAGCCATAAAGAGTGTGAAAAATAACTTGCACTTCATCCTTAGCCTCGAAGTCCGTGATTTCTAAAGTCATTTTCGTGACTTCAATTGCAGCCTTAATTAATTTTACTGCTTTTTGACTCATTTTTAATATTGTTAAGCAACAGAAAAAAACCACACTGGCGATTCCTCTCTATCGATAGCTTGCAAAAATAGGGCTGCAATGAGTTATTGATAGTAAACAAAAGAATAGGTTCTCCACAAAACGCGTCTAGAAAGGTTCCAAATTGGAATTTTTCAGCTTTAAGCTCAAATTGATAATAATCTCGACGTGATGGACCATTTCTGAAAACAGATTCGTGTTCAGCACACCAAGCCTTCAATATACTGGACCTTGTTGCCTAGCGTAATACTGATTACTTAACATGCGTGGAAGGTTCCAATCATCTATCTACAAAACTTTTGGAGATATGACTTTTTATACACTTGAAAAGTATTATAATGTTGACCTGGAGTTTGCAACGCATAGAAGGAATCATTTCCGACCACATAAAGTATATATATTCTTGATTAGAATGACGAGCTGAGTCGATTGAGCTCTGTCTGTCCGTCTGTCTGTTTCTACGCGAGCTAGTCCCTCAGCTTTGAAGCTATCGAGCTGAAATTTTGCACAGAGTCTTCTTTTGGCTGCACGCTGATAATATATCGGAAACTCCCGGATCGGGTGACTACTTCTTGTAGCTGCCATAGAAACGATCGTTCGGAAAATGGGTTTTTGTGAGAAAAACTTTTTTGTTTTCAAAGTTAGCGTACTTAAACTCTGTCATTATTAAAATTAAATGATTTAAAACTGATCTGCGAAGTTTGGTCGAAATCGCTAACCTTTGGCGCGAGCTTTTTAAATTGTAGACGAAGTTAGCTTTCCTTTCTCGTTTTCTTTACTTTATAGGGTCGGAAACGATTCCTTCTCCCTGTTACATACTTTTGCAGAAACATAATATATCTGTGTACCTTTGGTACAGAGTATAAAAATGTTGCATACTTTTCGGCTTTCCCCCTCAGGAACACAGGAAGGCTATTAAACATTTCTTCCCCAGAGTAACGGTTATATCGAAGTCGGGCAGGACCGACTTCACCTTACGCTCTCGTTTTTTCACTGATGATGGCGGGGGCTAAAGGGGCTGAAGCCCTAGATCCGCTACTGACTTACAGTAAGTGTTTTGACCGATTACTTAACGGGTAACGGTTATTAACCTTATTTCGTTTAGATTGCGGTTACGGTTCAAAACTGATCTGTTTGAAGCAGAGTTGTAGACATAAGCATTAATAGACCGGAAATCAACCATTTAGAATAATAAGGATGTTCAATTATCTTTTGAAAAAATTTTCCGTTTTAAATTCATCAAACCAAAACTACACATTTTTGCAAAGTTACTTTTCCTCCCAATCAAAAAACTTGCTTTATCACGATTTGTCGAAAACGGCCACACTTAAAAATGTTTGAAATATATAAATATCTGGCAACCCCTTTTCTGCTAATTTCGGAAACAAATTTTTTACAATTATTTCCAAAAAATTTCATCCCAATTCATCAGACACTGAGACCGTTGTAAAAAGCCCTATTACAAATAAGACGTACATATGTATTATATATATACACCAAATTAAATTTTTTTATTCGAACTAATCGAAATTTTTAACAGATCCGAAATATCCCACATAATTCTATTGTATCTGTTATGATGATTAAAGTAAAGGGGTTGCGGTTATATAAAAATATAATTCGGTAATGGTTGCGGTTTCGTTAAAAAATTGTAGACTCTTACGGTTTCGGTTACTGTTATAATCTCTGAGCTTCAAACAAGTTAGTTTTTTCTTGAATTAATCAATACTAATAGGAAGTTTTCTTACACAACTATTCAAAAATTCGATTCTCAACTGGTTTTTTCACTTTGATTGCTGGTGTTTGACCTGTAGTTATACATTCTTGAGACTTGGTAAAGTTCGCGATTTCTATTTACTTATTTAATAAAAGATAATCGGCATCAAGCATTGTGTTTGTACTTGCGTAGAATTCTAATCAATTATATTGCTGAAGTGAAAATCAGCTTAGACCTGATGGTCTTAGATCTACTCGGCCTTATTAAATTCAACATACTTACCTGGTTTGAAGAACTAATCGAGAATAGTTGAAAAATTATACTGACTTAAGAGAATAGCATTATGTAATTATTTTATGCATTTTGAAAACTTTTTGGTATTGAGTGAAGAAATTTCTTTAAATTTCAATCAGTTATGCAAACCGGTTCCAAATCACATCGGTGATATTTTAAAATGTAAGCTGTAAGCCCTCAAATAATTTAAAAATTGAAATAAAATAAAACAATTTAAAGAAAAAAGTACTGGAATCAAATGCATCAAGCTGCTGATCCCAGTCACGTTTTGGGATTCATTAAAACAGCTGGGAAAACTAAACCAATGAAATCGATAGGTCCAAAGCATGAAGCAAAAGACAAGACAATTAAACTTGAAATACAAATGTCGCCACTCGACGACAGCGACAAAAGAAACACTTGGCTGATGAAAAGAGGGTTAAGGCTAAAAGGGCGAACTACCTACTTAATCGATCAAGTGAGCAAGAGCTTAGCCATTTGGTGGTAGCTCCTCCAAGGTAAGAGAGTAAGGGCTCATTAGTTGAACATAGTTCATTAGACGAACAGAACAAATCGAGCGCACAAAATTGAGGGCGCCTGAAATTAGGCAATAAATTGTAGTGCTCGCACTCATACCACTGTAATAACTGGGCGGCAAAGAACAACCCTTCGGCAGGGCACTTGAACAAAGCAGCTTACAAACACTTGCGGAGAGTTTTACAAGCCGTCTAAGGGTTGGGGTGATACGGTGTATCTATATATCTTCTGTGTGAGTGGGGTTGGCACACTTGTAAGGATTTTACGCTGCCTTTTGTCAAGTGGCTGCTTTTGGGTGTGAAAAATGCGGCTTACCATAAATATTATGATTTAGTTTAATTGCAATTTATTTTGCCCTTGAAACATTCTGTTCGATTTTTCATTTTGCAAGCCAACTTTAAGCCGACAAGGTTAGCTGCGTGGTGCAAACTGTTGTTGTATGATTTTACCCTTCAGGAAAATGAAATTTTATTTCACGCTGATTACCTTGTCAGGCACACAGACGCAGGCCACACCCACGCCCCTGCAGAGCATAACAAAAAAATAAAAAGATAAAAATGAATGTAATTTCATTCCGTTTCCTTGGGCGAAAGCTCACAAAAGCAAATATCAGTGTGAAAAATATAGCAGCTTAGGATACTGACAGCAGGCCAACTGCTGTGGCTGTTCCCAAGGTAACAGCAAGCGGTAAAAGTCGTTTGGGGGCAACTTTAAGCTGGCATTTTATTGAAGCTGATCGAATTTCAGACGGAAACGGAACGTTGAAATCGAGTTAAAGTGCAGAAACAAAATTACAGCCTTTATATTCAAGCAAGAGAGAGAGCTAGCTACAAAGTGTGAGCCAAAGCAATCCATTTAAAGATTTTTGGATATTTTTCTGCAAAAAAAAAAAACTATTTTCCTTGGGTTTACTGAAATTCTTGAATAAAAAACTAAAACTAGAATTCTAATAAAAATTACACTTATTTTTACAAGACCAAATTCCCAGTTGGCTTAATCACTTTTTTTGTGATGAGTAGATGAGTGAGGATAGATTTCTTATCAATAAGTTATAAGCTCTTGGTCTTGGGTTAAAATATGGCCGAACATGTTAACTATGTAGTCTCAGGAAAAATGAAAAAAAATATCGATTTCGTTCAATGTTTTAGCTGTTATAACTTAATGGCCGTTCTTAGGCAAAGCCTAAGTCAGAGGTATCAGATTACGGCAACGATGACACCAAAACACACCAAACAGAACCACAATTTTAAGAGAAACCCGATTTTTGTTTGTGCGTGTGTGCTCGTGGCTGTCTGATGCACATAAAATCATTCGCAGCGGACAACTTCGCTCGGAGAGAAAAAGTCGAGAGAACACATAATAAGTTGTTGTTGCACTACGCATAGCCATAAGCTTTTCGTAAGAGCTATACGCATGGGAAATCAGTCGCAGCCAACAACAAAACATTCGGTCGGAGAGAAAGAGTAGAGAACACATATAAAGTTGTTGTTGCACTACTTAACCCATTGAGTACTAACCATAGATCGGCTCGTAAGATTTTAATGAAATTTTGAAACCAAAAAAAATGATTGAAAACAGAAATTAAAAATATTTAAAAAATTATGAAATTACAAAAATTGAAAATGAACACAAATTGAACAAAAAATTTTATTTTATGTACACACTATGGGCTGTCGGGTATTTTTAAAACCCATTGTCACTAAATCAGGTGCACTGAAGAAAAACGTCAGGATATTTTCTACCTTTTTAATCTTGGAGTAAGCCCGGCATGAGCTTGAAAATTCAATCTCGATTTACAGGATATTCGACACAATTCAAGCTTTCAGGGAATGACCCAAGCCTTTTGAACTTGTATCATTCCAAATGTGCTTACTTCAATCCCCTTTGAGATCACATGTTCATAATTAAGAGAGCGAGAGACATGCGGCAACAAACGATGGCGATGGTCGTGAGCGATGAGATGCCATTCCATTCGTGTTCAGTAGTGCGGTATGGTCGTGGGTTCGAGTCCCAGTTGAGCCGTATAAATTTTTATATTTCTTTGTTTTTCTGAAGTTTTAAATAAACCAAAACTGGTGTGGGTCTTATATAGTGTATAAGGATATCCTATGGAATATGGCGGAGGAAAGCAAGAAGAGAGGTATCTTTCCTGGGATCAAATTAAAATTACATATCGAGCTCAAAAACAATCTCACACTTGCTTAAAATGATCCTGGATTAAGATTAAATTGTTCTCGAATTATTTGCTTAATTCAATCTTTTTTAAGATTAGGATTTTTGGATCAAAAAAGTCGGATCAACTAAATCCTTTTTCGGAACAGGTCAAGAATATCCGGGATTACGTTGTTTTCATTACCGATTGGAAATGATTAGATCCCGTATGGATTGATTTTTTTTTTTTGAGTGTGTAAAAGTCAGTTGTGTTGACACATCGCTGTATATTTTTCTCCATTGCATACAGAACACCTCAAGGTATCTGCTACGGGTGCGCGTTTTTAATTTTTCTCAATTTCGTTTGTTTGGCAGCACTTCTGGTCAACATTTTCACATGCCCCATGTAAATCCCATAATTTTCAATATTTTCATGGGTATTTAAATACCATTAGCTTGAAATGGGTTAAAGCCATAAACTCTGAGTGAGGGCTATACGCGCGTCTCTACCTTTGCAGAAAACAACAACGAATGCGCGGCTTGCGCATAGCACTGGGCTGGGCACCCTTGGTCTAATTGTTTGCACCGTCCAGAATTTAGCAAGCTGAGAGCTTTTACTGTGATTGGTGGCACAGCAAGTTAAGTTAGCATGGCGTGTGTTCAGGACCCCGAGGTCCTGAGTTCCCGTCACAGACGGACTGTCGTAAGATTCAAAATTCAGTGGTCTAAAATTTCTAGTAAATATATGAGGTATGTGCATTTCACAGCAGCACTGCTTGTCCATAATTGAGAACGTAAAGCTTCCTTAGTCTATCCCGAAATTTAAAGAGACAATATTTGTTGATAAAACTTCGACATCCAAAAAAAAATTACGGAAGAAACTACAACAGGTAGGGCGCTCAGCCAACATTTTAAACTAAGCGCTTTTGCTCAGAGCGCGAGAGAGCGGGAGAGTGAGCGCGTGTGCCAGCGACACACATTCACACAAATTAGGTATGTGTGCAGAACAGAAAATACATGCAGAAACCACAAAAACAGAAATGTTGGGAGAACATTTCAGAGCGTAACTTTTATCCCTTTTCGATTGTTGTTGGTTTCAATTATGTATGGTGACAAAAGACAACAGTTACAAAGAAAATAGAGAGTTATATCCCATACTTGTGGTAAAATTTGCCAAATTTTCTTTCATAGTGCGCGCCTGTATAACTAAACGAAAGTCTATGCCAAATCTTAGATCACTAGGATAAGCGGTATTGGCTGTGGGTTGATAATCTGTCATTTCATGTTCAGGAAACTTCAAACTTGGATATTTTCCAACTGAAGAAAACATTCCTAAAACTCAAAAGTATGTTTCAGAACTAACTGTAGCTCAAAGCTATTATAGATACAAACTAAGTTATAGCTTCTTCACCTTAAGACGAACTTAAAGTTAAATAAGAACAATTTTAACCTTATAGTGTGGTGGGATAAAAAGTTTTTTAGAGTTGATACTAAAATTTTAAATATGCTTAAATGTGCAATTTAGTTTCGGTTATGATTTTGTAAGAACCAAAATAAATTTATACACACTTGTCCATCATGCTGCCCTCTGAACCACTCTCCGTTCATGTAATCATCATAAATATTTCACAAAAAACCAATGACACAGCCAGTCTGTATTATGCACCCCAACTAGAGAGTAGCCCCCCAAACTCTACATTATTAATGAAATATTAAGTATGAATTGTTGCCTTCCTCTGTGAAACTTTCATAAGTAAAACACATGCGTTTCCACAGTTTCTGTGCGGTGCCTGTGCCTGGGAAGCTGCACAAATTATGAAACGCTTGGGCTGCTAATTGAGCCAGTTGCCTTGTGGGGTTGCGGCGCCCATTGCAAACATGAAAAGGAAACCAAACAGACAGCCGCAGGATAATGAACAAAGACCCCAAACAAATGGAAGTCCATCCAAATTAAATGTTAAGCAAAACCCAAAACCAAAAAGTGAAACAGAAACTGAAACTGTGTTGAATAAATGTTTGTGCATTCGCTGGGAATTTCATCAGCTGCCGCGTGGAAAAATCAATAAAATTATTAAAGCGTACAAATAAATTGAATGTTACAAAATTGCGCGGCCAGGCCTGACGGCATTATTCTAATCAACATGTAGCCACACGTTTCTGCCCTTGACTCGAGCAGCTGCAAGCGACCAGGACCAACCCCCCAGATGGCAAAGATAAAAGCCTGGCAGCCACTCCATGCCCCCATCCCCAGGGTCAAGTGCGGCCACCCACCTGGGCCATGCCTCCTTGTTATTATAGTTAAACAACAGCAAAAAAAAACTGAAACTCAAAAATTAAAGTCGTCAGAGGGAAAAATGAGAGCTGAACTCACACAACATAATTGACTCATGTGCCAGCCCCAGAGCTGAGTATGTACATGGTACATGTGTGTATGTCTTCGTTCCGCCCTCGATCAGACCAGACACAGCCACAGGACCCAAGTTGGGGCGCAAAGCACGAACGTGGTCATGAAAATTTAATGATAAAACGAAATGTTTTTGTTACGTGGGAAATGAGTAGCTGGGGAGGTGGGGGGATGACGGTGGTGGCACGGCACTCATATTCATACCCAGCACACGTCGCATGGGGGTGGCTGTAGGACGATACAAGGTAGACAAATGCTGAAATTAGATCAGCATTGATAGCTGGCATGGGAGGGAAAAGAAAAACATAAACACAGCTGATTTTTATACCCTTGCAAAGGGTATTATAATTTTGCCCAGAAGCTTTCAACGCATAGAAATATTCATTTCCGACCCCATAAACTATATATATTCTTGATCAGGGCGACGAGCTGAGTCGATTGAGCTTTGTCCGTCCGTCTGTCTGTCTGTCTGTCTGTCCGTCTGTCTGTCCGTCTGTTTCTACGCAAACTAGTCTCTCAGTTTGAAAGCTATCGAGCTGAAATTTTGCACAGAGTCTTCTTTTTACTGCTCGTTTATAATATCTCGGAACCGACCGGATCGGGTGACTATATCTTATAGCTGCCATAGGAACCATCGGTCAAAAAACGGGTCTTAGTGAGAAAAACTTTTTTGTTCTTAATGTTAGCGTTTTCAAACCCGGTCATTATTAATATTTTATGCTTTAAAACAGATTTGCAATCTTTGGTCAAAATCGGATGACTATATCTTATAGCTGCAATAGGACCGATCGGTCGGAAAATGGGTCTTAGTGAAAATTTTTTTTTTTTTCAATTAAATCGTTCTTAAGTTCGGTGATTATTAATATTAAACGCTATTAAGCTAATTTGAAAAATTTGGTCGAAATCAGATGACTATATCTTCAGGCTGCCATAGGACTTATCGGTCGGAAAATGAATCTTCGTGAAAAAAACTTTTTTGTTTTCAATTTAATCGTTCTTAAACTTGGCGATTGTTAATTTGATATGTTTTCAAAAAGATTCGCGAAATTTGGTCGAAATCAGATGTTCATCTGACGGAAAATGGATTTTAGTTGCAAAAGTTTTTGATTTTTATCTAAGTTCTTAAACACTGTCATTTCAAAAACAGCTTTTGCAAGGGTATAAAAACTTCGGCACAGACGAAGTTAGCTTGGCCTTCTCGTTTTTTTTTTTTTGCAAATAACTTTTTCTTAGATCTTTTACCTGGTCGTTAAATATATTTTTTTTTTCATTTTTATCAACCAAAGGACATAATAAAAATAATTTTGAATTTCGAAAGGATTCTAATATTTATTTATCAATTAATATTCTTGCTTAAGATTGTCTCAAGTTCTTCTTTAATAAACAAGGATTCGAGGATTCAATCTGACATAGCTATAAGACCGTTGTTATATCTTGCAGAAGTTGCATAAGCTCAAGAAATTTCGTAGAACTAAATGTGTTCTCGAAATTTCGACTATTTGTTGGGTAACATTGTGGAAAACTCGGAGTTCATATATTTTATAATACTTTAGAGGGACGAATTCTGAATTTCTATTTGGTTATGAATCAGATAGAATTCGGTACTCAGTCTTAATAATTATTGGAAAATGGATCATGAGATTCTTTGAAAACTGATCTGCGAAGATATCAAAGATATAACTAAAATATTTAAATCTCAGTGTCATCAAATCTTTTGGAAACAAATCAGCTGTAATATACCTAGATAGGTATATTATACACGTTTCTGGTGCCTCTAAGTCAGAGTGCATCGTGTTTTTTCAGGAACGCGAGCCGAACTAATGAATGTGTGAATCTGTGAGTACATACTACGTTTATACACACAAAATTAATTGTGCTTAGTGCCCTTTAAAGTATGCAATGCTTTTGAAAAGGAAGAATTCAGAATTATGTTTATTTTACATTTGCTTTAACACAGATTTTATTGTATAACCATAAATGGAACGGTAATCTGGAAGAGTCATAGCACGCTGTCATAGCTGGCTATCAATGTTTGCGTTATAATAGATAATTATAAAAGGAAATAAAGCTTGCATACTTTGAAGGGCATTTATCATGATAAATTTGGTATGTATAATCGTAGTAACAGAGAGCCAGTAAATCGGCAAATATCTTTAGTTCACTCTCTCCTTATTTGGCCGGCACAAATGGCAGCGATGCGCACAGCCTATACGCATTCGATAGCCGTGCGAATGGGCGCAAGCCAAAGTACATTGCAACAACAACTTTGTATGTTTTCTCCTTTCTCTATCTCTCCTATGCCTCTTGCAAAATCGAAATAAGTATGCGTCGTCCTCAGCGTAAATTTTGTTGTTGGCGACCAATTATTTCGTATGCACCTGTCAGCCACGAGCACGCACACACACAATAATCTGTATTCTATTGTTTTTGGTTGCTGTTGTTCTATAAATATTTTCTTTATTTGTATTGGCGTCTACGCCGCCGTAAGCTGATTCGATACGGACTCAACCTAGTTGTTTGTTTTTGCACTTCGTCGAACTAAAATTAAAAAAATTTGTATGAAGGCTGCAAACTCTTAAATTCTGCAGAAGGTTGTATAGTCTAAGATTCTTTTTAAGAACCGGTTCCTTTTTTTTTGAAGTTAAGGTTTGGTTCGAAGTTTGTTTCACCGATTAGATTCATAAACAATTTCTTGGTAAAAATTTAATTATTTTTGTCAAAAAGGCAGCGTCCAGGGTTGTGGTAGATTTTCCAAAATTTGAAAGTCACCTATTTCGCATTGTTATCGTCTGTACGAAAGGTACACAAGGTATATTAAGTTTGGACAAAAGTATGTAACAGACAGAAGAAATCATTTTCGAACCTTTAAAGCCGAGTCGATATAGTTATGTCCGTCCGTATGAACGAAGAGATCCCAGAGATGGTAAGAGATATAGGTTTGACAATTATGGCACATATACTTGTAGGCAGATCAAGTTTATTGTCAATTTTTCACCACGCCCCTCCCACCCCCGCAAGTTGGAAAAATGTCATATCTCCTACAATTTGTTGAAAGATATTTCGTACCTTATACGCATATTTACTAATCAGTATTATGTGTCGATTTGCCGAAGAAATGATAAAGATCGGATGAACGATAGTCGAGCTATAAGGAAAACATACAATTATTATGGGTTGTACTGGTAGCAACGACAATGGGCAGCACTTCACACACTTTATGGCTTTTTTTGGTACATTGTTTGTCTTCTAACTTAAACTGATTTGATATATACAAATTTTGGGGGTACAAAATACATAAATTATAGTCGGGCTTGACCGACTTTCTTTTTTGTTAGGTCTGGCTTATGGCCTATATGAAATGGTTTGTGGGTGAGTCTAAAAATGGTACTCCATATTTTTTGGCTGTCAAGTACCATCTCTTAGGGACATGCAATAATCCATTATACATTAATAAAAATCTACCGTGCGCTTTTAAAGATATTTAGGAATTAAGGTTTAACTCCTTCTGGAGGTACACAGAGGGAAAAAAGACAACATGACTCAAGGTCCTGTCCAAAAACAGTCTTGCGGTCATTTTTATTGAGATTTTCAATTGTTCATAACAACTTGGTTATAAATGAATGCGATTTCAAGTCAAATACTGCGCCGTTTTGATTCGATGACGTAGGTTCCCAACGCAGATGCCAACTTCAGTAATGCCCCTCTGTATAGGAAGCTCGACTTCCCTATTGGCGAAGAAAACTCGGAGAGCCAATTTTCAGCAGGACTCTCTTGTGGCCAACTTCCGACTATCCAAGCTCGTTGCGCCATGGACAGAAATAGGTGGTAATCACTTGGTCGCGAGATCGCGGTACTATACCGGTGGATGCAAAAGAACCTCCCATTCCTGAGCTCCCGGAGCTTCTGGCGCGTCACCAAAGATGTGTGTGGCCTGGCGTTGTCCTGATCGGAAGACAATTCGGCCTCTGTTGATCGTAAAGATGGCCTCTTCTCGCATGCAGTGCTGCATTCAAGCGGTCCAGTTGTTGGCAGTTACAGGTCCGAATTGAGCGTTTGGCCATAGGGGAGCAGCTCATAGTGGATGATTCTCTGCCAATCCCACCAAACACACAGAAGAACCTTCCTGGCCGTCAATCCAGGCTTGGCCACCGTCTGGTCAGCTTCACCGCTTTTCGACCACGACCGTTTGCGCTTCACGTTGTCGTAAGTGACCCACTTTTCATCGCCAGTCACCATCCGCTTGCAAAAACGGGTCGATTTTGTTGCGATTCAAAAGCGATTCGCATGCATCCATACGGGCAAAAATGTTTTTTTGCGTCAAGTCGTGTGGCACCCATACATCGAGCTTCTTTTTGAATCCAAGCTTCTTCAAATGGTTTATAACGGATTGATGACTCATGCCCAGCTCTTGGCCGATGCTACGGCTGCTACTACGCCGGTCTCTTTCGATCAATTCAGCGATTTTATCGCAATTTTCGACGACAGGCCTTCCGGACCGTGGCGCATCTTCGATCACCTCTGCACCAGAACGAAAACGTTGAAACCATCGTTGTGCGGTGGAAATGGAAACTGTATCGGGTCCATAAACTGCACAAATTTGATTGGCAGCATCAGATGCATTTTTGCCTTTATCGTAGTAGTACTGTAAAATATGCCGTATTTTCTCTTTATTTTGCTCCATGTTTGCGACGCTATAACTCACGAACGACTAAAAACAAACAACAATAAATCAAACACGTGTTAGCGCGTGAAAAGAGCTTTCCAAAAAGCTCTAGCGTGAACCGATGCGACGAATACAACTAAGAACTACGCGCTTGCAAAGACAAGCTTGCGGAAATACCGCAAGACTTTATTGACAACCTTCAATCTTTTATGGAAATCTCATAAAAATGTTTGCTTTTCTAGCTAGACTGGTCTACAAATTTTATGGGTTTGGTCGACAAATGAGATTTCAGGCAATCCAATCTTTTCTTGGAGCACGATTAATTGAAAACTAAAGAGAAATATCTCACAACAAAATAAAAAAAATATTTTGAAATTCGAACCATTGGCTTGAAACCACTTTAATCCGTTGTACCGAACCATTCCCACTTCGCGACCGGCCTACATCCCTGTTTTATGTGAAACACTTAAGCGTGGGCAGCAATCCATGTGGCTTGCGTGCCAGTTGAGAGGTGCTTCGAGCTTTTGTAAAAGGAAAAGCAATAATTATAATTATGGCAGGGCAGGTTTTTCTCCATTTTTTTTGTTGTTCTCTGGATGAGTACATCCACGTGGCCATAAGAGCACTCCACTTTTGGTATGCCCCTTGGCTTAGAGTTTAAGTTACGTTTGCCTCAAAAACCAATTAAATTAATTGCTTCTCTTCATGCAGTCGGTATTTGTTTTATGATTGAAATGTGTGTCACTCGAAACCCGAATCGTATGTATCGTATGCCAACTAATGCGAACTAATATTAACAATAACATTTTTGTTCACCAGCAGGCATCCTTTTGCAACACAGAAACAACATTTCAATCATAAAAGCAAACGAATTCCTAATATAAGAATAACTCACATGAATCTGATTAAAGGTTAAATGCCTGGTAAAGCGAGCAAATTCAAGAGAAAGACTAACGAAATATTGTTTCTGTGTCGTTAAAGGTTGTTCACTGGCATGCCAACAAATCGTACACCTGCAACAACAACAACAACTACACGAAATCATGTAAAACACAGACGAAGGGCAGCAAACACAGTGAACCACAGTTAAGCAACGACAAACCACCTTAAGAAGCTGCAGAAGCGGACGCTTCCGGCTTAACACGCGACAGCGATAGAGAGAGAGAGAGAGAGAGGGAGAGCAATCATTTCAGTACAAAAACACAGCAGAAACTTGAAACGGAACCAAAATGGCCTCATCATTCCAAATACCTGTTATCAACCTCGAGGTGCGCGAGGTGAAGGAGATTGTCTGGGGGAAGATACAGGAGCCGGTGAACCAGCGTCGCCTCATTCTCGTCATTGTCTCAATTGCTCTGCTGCTGGACAATATGTTGTATATGGTCATTGTGCCCATTATACCCGACTATCTGCGCGAAATTGGCGGCTTTGATGACGGACCCACGCAGCCGCCACTGAGAGACAACATCACGCGCGAGATCATACCCGTGCATCATGATCATCACGGCCAGGACTCGGCCACGGGCATACTGTTCGCCTCCAAGGCCATTGTACAGTTGATGGTGAATCCCTTTTCTGGCGGCCTGATCGACAAAATTGGCTATGACTTGCCCATGATGATTGGGCTCACCATTATGTTCTTCTCCACGGCGGTCTTCGCCTGCGGCACCAGCTACAGCGTACTGTTTTTTGCCCGCTCTCTGCAGGGTGCCGGCTCGGCCTTTGCGGATACCTCGGGTCTGGCCATGATTGCGGATCGTTTCACGGAGGAGAATGAGCGCTCGCAGGCCCTGGGCATTGCCCTGGCCTTTATCAGTTTCGGCTGCCTGGTGGCACCACCATTTGGTGGGGCTTTGTATCAATTTGCCGGCAAGGAGGTGCCGTTCCTTATCCTAGCCCTAGTCTGCCTGCTGGATGCTGGAATGCTGCTGTTGGTGATGAAGCCGATCAAGGAGCAGATCAGACAAAGCAGAGAAGTGAAACAGCAGAGCATTCCCATTTGGCGCCTGCTCATGGATCCGTACATAGCCGTGTGTGCCGGTGCTCTCACCATGTCCAATGTGGCGCTGGCCTTCCTGGAGCCCACCATATCACTGTGGATGGAGGACAACATGACCACCGAAAACTGGAAAATAGGCATGGTCTGGCTGCCGGCCTTCTTTCCGCATGTGTTGGGCGTAGTAATCACCGTGAAAATGGCCCGCAAGTATCCGCAGCATCAGTGGCTCATGGCGGCCATCGGACTGGCGCTGGAGGGTCTCTCCTGCTTCGTCATTCCCTTCTGCACTGGCTACAAAATGCTGATGCTGCCCATTTGTGTCATTTGCTTTGGCATTGCCCTCATCGATACGGCCCTGCTGCCCACTCTGGGCTATCTGGTGGATGTGCGCTATGTGTCCGTGTACGGAAGCATTTATGCCATTGCGGACATCTCCTACTCCATAGCCTATGCCGTGGGACCCATTATTGCTGGCGGTGTGGTGGAGGCCATTGGCTTCACTGCCCTCAACTTTCTGATTGCCTTCTCCAATCTGGCCTATGTGCCGGTGTTGCGTAAACTACGCAACATCTACGACTTCAAGCCTTTCGAGAATGAGGCCAATATCTTGATGCAGGATCCGCCCAATAAGGAATATCAGACATATGTCATGCACGATCAGAAACCTGTCGAGGGCGAAGTTAAGAATCATCTGGAGTATGGTCAGCAATATCAGCAGGAGCAGGAAACCAGCCTGGATGACCAACAGTACGAGTATCAGCAGCAACCGCCGCAGCAGGGCTATCAGCAATCTGGTGGCTATCAGCAGGATCAAAGCTATCAGCCCGGCTATCAAGAGCAAGGCGGCAGCTATACACAACAGCCCCAGCCAGGACAGCCCCGGGTGGCAAATCCTTTCCAGCAGCAGCAACAGCCGCAGCCGCAGAGTCGAGCTCCTGCCGCGCCAGCGAATCCCTTTAGACAAGGATTTTAAACTGTTGTCTTGAGCAGAAACTAGCATTAATTTATTTTCTCGTCCGTTTGTTAAACCAATTACATACATGCATATATACATAGTCTCTTATGGTTCACATCTATATATACAATATTTAGGCAAGTGGTACGTACACTATAACAAAGCATTACATGCAACAACCAGCACCAGTTTTGTATTATACACGAGTTGATCTTACCTACATAAACATATACATATGCATCTAGCTAAGTATATTATAGAGCGTTTCCCTGGGACGCCTATGCCCTATACTCAGTACTCAAGCAGCCGTTTTATGTCGTGTCTATCAGTGAAGCTAGAGAAACCAAAGCATAGTCATAGTTAGGCCTAAAGCAAAAAAGGGAAGCAGCTGAAGCTCTTCCCCAATATCAAATATACACTGCCATTTACTTGAATGGGTAAAAGTTTTAATTGTTAACAAAATGCAATAATATATTGTTTTTAAAACAGGGGTCGGCAATGTGAGCAGAGAAGTGGCCAGAGGTGCTTACATTTCCGACCCCTTGAATAGAGCCACTGGAAAAGATCAAACTAAGCATTTAAAATCTTACTGTTATGATTTTTCTGAACTATAAGCTGCCTTTGCTGGCACTTCAATAGGTATGAGTATACAAAATTTTGATCGTTTACTTTTTTTTATTTTACAAAATTTCCAAGATATTATATTGATCATATTAAGACTATTTGACTATAACTTGTTTGGAATACAATTATCAATAAAAGCTGGATTTTTCAGACCAGGTTTCAGCATTTCATAAAAAGCTATAGATTGGAAATATTATCACCATTACGATTTTTTGTGTAGTTAAAAATCTATTTATTGACAGTACAATTTCTTTTTTTTGAGTTGTCAAAAATTATTACATTTATTTTCTTATTTCCAAGAGAATGCTTTTTTAAGTACACTCAGACAGCAATTCCATTATTAATTTAGGATTATTAACAACAGATTAAATTTTTGACGTTTTGATGGGTTTTTAATTTTTCTTCATAAATCAATCTTAACATAACAAAACATAAAAGCTTGAATAGATTATATTTACTATCATGTAACAGACAAAATTTTAAGAGTATTATCCGATATTCCAAAAGCCTTTATGAAATAAACATTTTGTTCTCAGATTTGAAAGTTCCGAACTAAGTCAGACTTTGAGTTGGTTTGTACTTCAGTTTCACCTGTTGATTTGAAAAATCATATACCCCTTTTATACACAAAAACTATATCATGATAAATGCCCTTTTGAATGCCTTTTTTGAACGAGATAGTATATTCATACTGTTCATTCTCTCAGCTTTTCGGATCGCTTAAAGCTGCGATTGACACGCCAGGCCCGCAGAGGCCGAACGCATTTTGCTATTCGAAACCACCCGAACGCATGCCGAGGCTTGTAATAAGAGAGCAAACAGCTTTTCAGTCGCTGACCAGCGGTCAATGAAGTAGGTCACAACTTTATTTTCACACACCAATGCACTCTCACTGTGTGGGCTCGCTCTTGTTGATAAAACCTGAGTTAAAGATTTTCAAAATAAATTGATGTTAAGGTAAATATTAAAAAAATATTTTTCCAAATTATTAAAATTAATTAACAAAGCATACTTTTAAGGACATTTATCATGATGTCTTGTGTATAAACAGAGTATTAATAATAATGGAACTTTTAATTTGCAACTCTGTCAAAACTAACACAAGAAATTTTGCATAAAAGTAGAAAATGTTATATGAAAAAGTTATGTAAAAAGTATTGGACGATCATTATCCAAGTCTTTATTTGGAAACAACAACATTTACCCCTTGAAAAAGGAGGAAGAACTCCGTACTTAAGCATGAGAATTCAAACACAAACGATCTCAAAAGCTGACTAAGTTAAGAATTTTCAAAATTGAGAACTGAATTCCCATTTCAAGTTCGTTCTGGAATTATAAAATTCTTTTTACTTTAATTATAATTTTTCTACTGAACTTTTATTATTATTATTTGCACTTACTCATCATTTTCAATTTTGAATTAAGAATAACATTTCTTTTGAGTGTTCCATTTTCGAATTGGCAAAATTTAGCCATAAGTGCAAATAATCGCTAGAGTCGAGCGAGTAGATCGTTGTTAAAAAAATGTCCTAGTCTAATCATCAGCAGTTTATGCTGTTCTATACAAATCTTGATTCTGGAATTATTCCTACCGTTAGTAAAACTGCAAACTTTTGAAAATTTAGTTCCTTATGCTGCTGTGTGTGAAATAGATTTTTAATATTGAGCACCCAAAAACAGTTGATCCACTTGAATCAACCCAACAAATTTAAGCAGTTTGTTTGAATTTAAAGAACTCTTCAAACATATGAAGATAAGGTTTTAGGAATAAATTGATTCTTTATAATTTTTCTTATGGTTTTTATTCTGAATATTCATATTCAAGCTATCGTATCCCAAAGCCTAGTGGAATTAGTGAGCGAACTGAGCAGAATACACATTTGTTAGAGAAAAAGTAAGTAAGGCTAGGACAATAGTTCTATAAAAGTTACCAATTATTATTTTTCAACTGCTTTTAAGATATTACCCACATTTTCAAGCAAATCGATTGCTTACTAAATCGATAACTTAAGTTACAATTGGATTTTTATAATGCTGTTAAAAGATTAAAACCAACAATAAACCCTATACCCACTTAAGTTAATGGCAGTGTATGTTCATTAGATTAATCTTAAGCGGTTTCACTGACCTCCGGACCAATCGCGCACAAGTACCGCCGTTTTATAGGCAATGACATCCATATCGCAGACATATCACAAGTTGCACAAAATCGGAACCAACCAAAACACTTTCGTTTGTCATTGTGGCGGACTTGTGTCTGCGATTTGGCTCCCTGGTCAGCTTAACCATATGATTTCCATTTGAAATACAAATTTCAGTTGACAATTTTCTAACATAAGACACAACCAAGGTAACGATACATATCAGAGTCTCAATGGCTCGCCTGTTAAAATTACCAAAAGTGATATTACTTATTGCTATTAGTCTACATATAAACAAATATATATATACATCAATATATCGTATCATATCGGTAACATTTGTAAAATAAAAGGAAACCAATTTGAAATTATTCGAAGTTTCATATTTACCTACCAATCAATTATTATTTGCTTGTTGACTCTATGCGCAAAATGGTTCCCTGCGTGGAGGCCGCCATAGCAGCTCATCGGTAGCATAACAAAACATAAATGTGTGTACCTTGTGTATAAGATAAATGTAGCTATATACAATACAAATATATATATATATATGATATTTTTGATTGATTTCCGAATGCACCATTTTTTTTTATTGGCAGTTTACTGTCCCTATATTATACACTTCTCGTACATACAACTATTGTAGATGTAACTGCTAAGTAAACTGAATTTTTATATACAACTAACTATACGTATGTATATGTAGAGTAGATATATACTACTAATATATCCGTAAACATATCAGTGACACGGCCATTTTGACATCAACTAAACAATGCTAACTGTAATCCATATGCGAGTCTGTACAGAAAGTATACGCTCATATTCTTATGAAAGACAAAAGCAATTGGTGAAAAGGTAAAAGCAGTTACACATATACACGCCTACTACCTACATACTTTCAAATAAACACATAGAAAATGCACTGATTTTACGAAAAAAGCTATTTATTTCAATGTGAAATTTTTTGTTAGTTAAAATTGCTGTCAGTCGGTGAGTTTTTCAACGACAGTCTTAAAGCGTTTTTTTTTTTTTGGTATTACAATTTATCGCTTTTCCATGGTGGAAATGCGTTCAGTGAAACAATTTAAGTGTGTACACAATGCAGTTTTCCTTTTCTTAAAAACCGTCGGTGAATAACAGATCGGGGATAACAGATCTTTCCATTTGGGAAATGCCTTCAGAGAAACAAACGATACATGCATTAGCTTTTACAATTCCATCGGTCTGTTTAAAGCGTTTTTGGTACCATATCAACGATGGATTGGGACGTTTTCTAACTTATCGCTTTTGCTTAGAGAAAATGTTTTCGGTGAAAGAATTAATGTTATTTATACACAATGTATTGTCACTATAACGTCGGGAAATAACTGTTCGTCTGACAGCAGCTAAAGTGTTCACTTAGTTACAGCACTCTCACATACTGTCAAAATTTTAATACAATATATTTACAAAACACTAGATATACACGCATCTAGATAATGCAAATTTATCTCATGAAAAAATCTCCCATCAAAAGTATCAATTAAACCGAAGAAAGACGAAGCAGTGTGTTAAAGCAACCTACATTTATATATCTATAGGGAAGCTTACATAATTATAAAGAAAAATATAAAAAAAAACAAAATATACCATTAAAATAGTCAATAAAAATTGCTAGCGTACAACATTATGTACCATACTTATATAACAAGTCAATGTTCATTTAAGTAACCAAACTATATAATTTTAGATATGTGTAAATGTAATAAACCCTGCGCAAAAGCAATATTCCATTTAAAACAAAGCGTGTGAAGTGTAAGCCTATGTCAAATTAAACTTTTTTTTTTTAATTTTATACTTCACACGACCTCAAGGTACATTTTCAAAAGTAAAGAACAACCTTTGAATCTACTTTAAGGATGCCAAATAAGAAACCCATTAACTTGACATCTTTTAAGAAAAAATCATGACTAACAATTTCGAGAAAACAGAACTCAATATATCAAACCAAAGGCGGACTTGAAAGTCGGTTTAGTTTAGAAGAGTACAAGAAATCTATACTTTTGGATCAATTATAGGTCTCAAAGAGGATAAGAGCTAGAAAATTATCGTTGCAGGAATCCAAATTTCGATTACAATTACCAAAAGTTTTTGGGTAATTGAAAATTGAATTACCATTACAATTACAATTATTTCGGAATTAAAAATTTCTTTTATGCAATGTAAAATTGCATCGGAAATTTCTTCAATTACTTGTAATTACCAATAATTACATTTCTGGGTACAATTATTAATATAATTGTACAGGTAATTAGAATTCTAATTAAATTTTTAATTCCCCTAAACATAGTAATGGTAATTTCGACTTAGAGCCCTGTTTGCAGGCAGAACCAGTTTCTTTTTAATTTTTCACACAATTCGGTGGGTATATTATTCGGAATTTCTATATATATCGTAATCTGCATTACATTTTGATCTATTAAGCTCAGAAGAACGATAGTTATAAGATATACAAATCATTCGATGCAATGGCGCTGCCGGGGCAGCATTTAAACCTGTGTCTACGAGCCAGAGACCTGCAAAAATCAGTTTTTTCTTGATTGCATCATACACAAAAATGCTACTCATATTTTATCAATCAACAAAACTTAACGTTAAATGAAATCAGCTTCATACCAGGAAAACTATCGTGCATTTGAGCCATGGAGCCATGAGTATAAGACATAAAATTTGCACTGCCACTCAATTTTAAGCGCTAGTGCCCTTATATACATTGTATAGATACTTTATAGTGCCAGTGAGAAATGACAGTGGATAGAGCGTGATGGACATATTCCCAAATGTACCCAGAGAACGCAAGTGAGAGCGAACAGCTGACTAATTTCTGACTGAAGTGGTGTCGACTGCGCCATCGGTCAGTCTAGATGTCATAGACTGTGTTTAAGCGAGAGTCGGCAGATTGAACATGTTTGCAAGTAAATCGGCTTTCGTACTCACCAACACAATGTTGGAGCAAGCTCTCTCTCTCTTCCATCTCTGACAACAGTGCTGTCTCAGCCAATGCAAAAACTCATACGAGTTTATTCTAGCTCAAACTCAAATGGAATGGAATGAAAACGAACACAATATTTATTAGAGCGCCTACAAGGTTTGAATGGTTTGATTGAATACAAATCAGTGGCGAACATGTAAGAGCAAAGTTGATCAGTCGAGCGCAAAACAAGTTTATTGGGGTGCTGATTTATGTATGAACCTTCTATGTGCTCAATGTAAGCCAAGTTCCGTTTTTAGTCGACTGGGAGTTTGGTTAAGGATTCGGTTCCCCTGGTTTCTGCATATAACGGGTTTTAAGCCAGATTACCATAATTGAAGGAACTTGATGAAGTTGTTTTAAAATTTTGTAATAAACCGACTTTTCAGACCGCCCTCGTCACACTTGTGTATTCATGAAAGTGTAAAATTCTTCCAACAAATTGGGCTTAACATATCTATAACAGACTAACTAATAATCATCACATATACCTAGTAGTTAACATAATTGAACTGATGGCCAGGCCTAAATTGTGCAGCATGGTCACTAGAAGGTCGTCGTTAGAGTACGTAGCTTAATGAAAAATATTTAGCAGTGCCGGCAATGTGTAATATCATACGAAATGAATATAAGCGAAAGCATATGCAAATGTATCATAAAATATATAGAAATGCTAATTAATTTTAAAGATTATAATCTACTTATGTATTAAAGGTGTTAAATGTTCAATAACCTATTATCAAAAAACATGATAGCTTGAAATAATTTTTATCAATATATTAAATGGAACATTTTAGGGCACAGAATATTTTACAGTGTAATTTGGCCACTGACCATTTCGATGTATGTGTTGTGCGTTTAGTAAATTTTAATTGTAAACTTTAGATGGAATTCAATTTAAAACTAATTTCTTTTAAATGTATTATTTTACTGTATATAGCCTCCCGTAATCTTTACCAATTGTTTATTGCTAATGTTATAGACGTTTGTGTTACATATTAACAATTATTATAGTCATAGCTTTTAAGCCAGCGTTCTAAACAAAATCAATGTAAGCCCAGTTCTATAACGTTGCTGTTCAATTTGAAAGTCTATCCATCTATACTCTATATGAACTTATGTTTGCATAACCTTCTGAACTATTTACCCAGACAACAAAACAAAAACAAACAACACAAACTTAACGCTATGCATATCAAAAAAGTAAGTACTTTACCTAGCTAGTGTATCTATTTTCAGGCAATAACCAAATGTTTACACAGGAAGAAGATTAATGCCAGCCAATGGTTTCATATCCCTGAAGCAGACAAAATTCTTTGTGAAAACTTTCTTCAACTGTTCTTTGTCGTATTTGTGTTTGCTTAACCGCTTCATGGATATGGGAAATCAAGTATTTAAAAGCAACACAATACTTGACACTGGCAAATGAATTTAAAATGCATTTTACCTAAATTGAATTTGAATTTCCAAATGGTTTATACACAAATCGAAACACTGGCAATATGCAATTTTAATATGGCTAAAGGCAAAAGTTATGAATGAATGGACAGCAAAAATATACTCGAATGAAAAGTAAGCATAGTTAAAGCAAAAATGATAATGCATAAATACAAAGCCACACACAGAAACACACAAACAAACAACAAAACCAGACACAGACACACACATACAACAAGTACTATTGAAATATAATTGTTAACCATGGAAAAGAAAACACTCCAAAATGTCTTTCAATCGGTGCAGGGCACGGCGAACGATTTAAAAATTAAGGAAGTACGGTTTCGAAATATCAGCTTTCTGGTAAGTTTCGTTCAAATTTACTTAGCTGAAGAAAACTGATTAAAAATGCAAATAGTTAGTTCTTTGCCGGAAGAAGATAAACTTGAATTATTTCTTCTCACAGTTTTTTCCAATATGTAAGTTTTACACCCTGCTTGACGGAACTAGAAGGTAGCGGCAGACTACACCTTTTAAGGCATTTTTTAAGTTGTTTTTTTTCAGTTGAAAGTTCACTCTTGCCACCATTTACCATCTTCCGATCTTCAAATATGGTACCTAAGAACTATTCCAGCAATTTTTTGGGGATGTTCTTATCCCAAGTTGTTTCACACAACAGATAAAAGTTTGATTTGGGATTTTTACTAAAAACTGACATTCACAACAACAATGTAAGCAAAGCGCAAGTGATTGTCAAGCTCAAAATACCTTGAAACTGAATAAATCACAATTACTTTGTAATGTAAACTTTCTCCTTTTCCAGATGCTGAATTCTTTATTCGAGTCTGGGTCTCTTTTTATACATTTTCAATACCTACCACATAACCTTGCATTGCTTGGGGCTTCGTAATTGCTAACAATATTGTCCCCTTATTTGGTTTCCATTGAGCATAGTCCAAGCTTAAATAATTCTGAAAAATTGTCTGCTTATAAAAATTTATTTTAGAATTTACTAGTTGATAGTCCTTTGTCTCCTCTAGTTTACAGCATATTCAGTTTCTTTGATATCATCGCGCTTTAAAAAAGTAATGGCCGAAAAACTATAAAAAAACAAGAAAGAAAGTCGGTCAAGCCCGACTATAACATACTCTGTACCCTTACACTCGCATTTGCTCAGGAGTCAAACGGCTAGTTAACACCCCGCGCACAACGCGGTGCGCTCTCTAAGTTTCTCTCTCTCTCTCTCTTTCTCTCTCGCACTAAGATTGTCTGTGTTGAACGGTTAGGGTATGTTGCTGTGGTTGTTGGTGGGGCGGGTGGGTGGTGTTAACTGGCCGTTTTTTGCCCATAACTTGAGTATCGTTCATCCGATCTTTATCATTCCTTCAGCAAATCGATAAATAATTTTGTTTACAAGGTATCTCTAGAAGGAACGAACGATCTATCTCCAAAACTGTAGGAGATATGAAGTTTTTACCAAATTGCGGGGGCGCGAGGGGGCGTGGCCAAAATTGAAAATAAACTTGATCTGCCTGCAAGTATAAGAAATATATGTCCCATACATGTCAAACCTCTATCTCTTACCATCTCTGAGATCTCTTCGTTCATACGGACGGACGGACGGACAGACGGACAGACGGACGGACGGACGGACGGACAGACGGACATGGCTATATCGACTCGGTTGTTGATGCTGATCAAGAATATATATACTTTATAGGGTCGGAAACGATTCCTTCTCCCTGTTACATACTTTTGCACAAACTTAATATACTCTATGTACCTTCGGTACAGAGTATAAAAATTGACATATTACTACAGAGTGGTCCATTTGAAAATTGGAATTGGAAAGGTTGGTTCATGTGATTTATTTATGAAAAAAAATTTCGGTCAACTGACCACCACGGCTGACTTGGCAGTAGCCCATTCGATCCACCCAATTTTTGATAACATTTTTAATTGATAACAGTCTAACGGTGTCAGATCACAGCTTCTTGGCGGCCAATTCACATCTCCATATTTGCTGATTATTCGATTTTCGAAGTTAGGGCGTAGAAGATCGATTGTGCCGTGCCACCAATCCTGGCACGTGAACCAATGACTTAACATTGCGCTGTACCGCTCACCATTCACGGTCACGGTGGCTCCTTCTTCATTTTCAAAGAATAAATGGACCAACACGTAGTAAGTGCATTGGCTTCTCGACGACGATACGCGCATTTTCTGTGCCCCAGATGCGACAATTTTGTTTATTAACATAACCACCGAGGTGTAAATGTGCTTCATCCGAAAAGATGATTTTTCGGTCAAATTCACCATCTTCGGCCAAACGATCTTCCGCCCAATTTGCGAACTGAAGACGATTTGGATGGTCAATAGGCTTTAGCTGCTGCACCAATTGAACTTTGTATGGCTTCAAGGCATGGTCTTTATGCAAAATTCGCATCAAAGAAGTGCGCGAAATGTTTAATTGTTGAGATCGATGGCGAGCTGACGTCGATGGTTGTTCACGCTCACTTTCAGCAACAGCAGCAATGAGAACTCACCACTTTGGAAATATGTTTTTAATATTTCCCTAACTTTATTCAAGCGAATAGCGACCCATTTCGTAAATGTCAAAGTTTTTACGAAATATTAGTCGCTTTCCGAATGACATTTGACGTTTTTAAAGTCAAATTATGAATAGTTCAAATTCCAAACACTAGATGGACCACCCTGTATTTACCATTAAGAACTTGTAAAACTGAAAAAAAAAATATTTTACATTGACTTTGGTTGATTCAAATACCTTTTGGAGGTTAATATTATATATTAAATGTAAAAAAAGTGGTTAATTTGTATAGTTTTTGGTCTAAACTGAAAATCTGGTAAATTAAAGGAGTAAAAAGACTATCAACTATGGCACAAGGCAACAGAATTATACTTTTTCCAGTATATGGAAGGGATGGTAGTGATTCTAGATGAATTTCGTGTGCTGAACTCGTTTCAGAAATGGTCCATCACGTCGAAATTTTTAGTAATTTAAGCTGAAAGTTTAAAAAAAATTGTATTTAGAACCTGTTTAGGCGCGTTCTGTGGGGAACCTATACTTTTGTTTTGACTCTCTTTGATAGTATATCGTAAAGTACTACTCCTTAACTTTTAATACTCTGTACCGAAGGTACATAGAGTATATTAAGTTTGTGCAAAAGTATGTAACAGGGAGAAGGAATCATTTCCGACCCTATAAAGTATATATATTCTTGATCAGCATCAACAGCCGAGTCGATATAACCATGTCCGTCTGTCCGTCTGTCTGTCTGTCTGTCTGTCTGTCCGTCCGTCCGTATGAACGAAGAGATCTCAGAGATGGTAAGAGATAGAGGTTTGACATGTATGGGACTTACATTTCTTATACTTGCAGGCGGATCAAGTTTATTTTCAATTTTTGCCACGCCCCCTCGCACCCCCGCAATTTGGAAAAAACGTCATATCTCCTACAATTTTGATGATAGATGGTTCGTACTTTCTAGAGATATCTAGTACTCAAAATTATTTATCGATTTGCTGAAGGAATGATAAAGATCGGATGAACGATACTCAAGTTATGAGCAAAAAACGGTCAGTTAACACCCCCCACCCACCACACCAATAACCTAAGCATTGCGTTCAGCAGAAGCAATCTTAGTGAGAGAGAGAGAGAGAGAGAGAGAGACTTAGAGAGCGCACTGCGTTGTGTGTTAACTGGCCGTTTGACTCGTGACCAAATGCGAGCTGCGACATTAAGGGTGCAGAGTATGTTATAGTCGGACTTGACCGACTTTCTTTCTTGTTCATTTTAAAATCCATCAAATTGTATGTTATGAACAAAATCTAAACTTCGCGCTTGGTTTTTCAATGCAGCATTTTGTTGGAAAAGGCTACTTAATGTGGCCGCTGGACCAACAAATGTAAACAAACCTCGCTAAACACACGCTTATGCAAATATCTCGTACACCTGACGTGCTGGGGGAAAACGGAAAATTAATTTGAATTCAGCGAGCAAAAATACATATGGAAAGTTTGCTAAATTCTCTGGGATGAAAGTTAGCCTTTTTTTGTAGACCTGTTTGAGCTCCTTCAAGCAAATCACGCCCTTAATGACGTGCTCTCCTCAAGCAAAATACAATTTTGGGAACGAGCATTACTCAGTTCGTCTGGCACCACAGCAGCAATAGGAAGTAGTTCACACTGTTCGTGTGGTGGCGGCGATGAAAATTTGTTCTTACATTTCATGTGATGTTACAGCGGGTAGTAGTTCCCACAGTTTGTGTGGAGCAACATTCAAAGTTATTAGTTAATCGTTCGGCTTGAGCGACATTTGCTTTTTTCGAGACATTCTATATAAACAGCCATGCTCCCATTTTCACTTTTTTGAGTCCAAATTTGGACCAAAATCCGTTTTGAAAATGAAAGTGAAACTGGGAACATGGCTGAAAGCTACAAATGGGAAATCATGAGTGAGCTAGTTCGAATATTTCGACTCTAGCTCGCTTGCTGCAGATTGAGATAGAAACAGAAAAAGATACAAAAGCTACATCAACATATCGCTCAGTTTTTGTAAAAGTGGCCTCTGTCGGTTGTCGGTTCGCTAGCCACTGGAGTGCTCCCCAATGTTTGAACAGATTCTACCGGCTAGAGAACAAACTCTATTATTGTATATTCCACCCCAAATATTCAAAGTATTTCAAACATACTTTGCTCAGAAAGAGGAGATCATCGTTAAGTATTGTAGATATTGTAGGTCGCACAGAACGGATTCACTAATATTTTGATCTGATTTCCAATTGAACCACACACAATTCAAGGTTCACTAATTTTACAGCGTATTAATTAATATAGCAAATATTGACAACAAATTCATTAATAATTACGTAATGCAATTAATTAGCTAATGAAAGGGACAACCAGAATGAATGATAAACAGCGAGCTACATTATTAAAGGTACAATGAAAACTTTTGCCTCAGTTTTCCCGATTGGTGGTTACTTTGCTCATCCCACTTATCAAGAAGGGGAGCAGGAAATTGCGTGCGTGCCCTGGGGCCAGAAATTTGTGTGGAAAATGATTTTAGGTTTGCAATTTCCATTAGCAACTTTGGTCGACGTCACGAACACATACCGAGCTGGTGCGTTGGCGGGAGTCTGGTCTGGGACCAAAGTTACTTTATTTGTGGGGGTGGTTTGCCGCCCACTCCTAACCACATGGGAAGGTAACGGCTAAGCTATATCTGGACATGCAAACTAAGCCGCCAGCAACTGGCAAAGTCAATCTGTTGACCACAGCTTTTCCACTCCTGGCCATTCCCCCATTTGTGGTCCACAATACGTCAGCAATTTACGCTTTCCGCTTGTTTCAGTTCGAACAATTACAACAATTTTGAATGCCTCAGTGCGGCAGTTAATTTGAGTTTGGCGCACAAAAGAATGCTTGGCATTTGGAAAAGAGCCTCCGAGAAGACAGACCAGACCGCAAAAGCGCAAAAAGGGCTTGCATTGAAGGCTACGTAAAACAGCAGCGCTAAGACCGTAAAGGATTTACGGCTCAATTGCTGTGTGCGTGCCACCCTCAAAACAAAATAGAGCCCTTCACGAGCAGCGAAAACGAACAAAGGAGAAAAAACTCATTCATTCATCCATTCAGTGCTTCGCTCGACAATACTATGACCCGTACCCGGCAGCATCCCTGGCACGGTACCAGCCGCTGCGGCTTGGGGTCACAGCTTGCCCCTGCTGGTGTTTTATGTAGTCGCAACGTGTCGCGTGGGCGGCTTTGGCTACGGCTGCGGATTTGTTTTGCCTTTTTAAATTCTTCTCCTTCATTTGCCTCAGCAGCAGCTGCTCGTGTCCTGTCGCCCCCACGGCCGTAATGAGCTACGGTCTGGGGGTTGACTGTTGCTAAATTGGAATCATGGCAGCAGAAACATTATTTTTCATTGGGATTACATTTTTATCGCATTGTGTGACAGGCGGCAGCAGTTCACTGTCTCGGGGTGGAGCGTGATTCTTGTAGCTTAATAACGAGCCTGTTTTTGGGTACTGACGCATTTTATTGCCCGCATTTCTGGTGTTAAAGCGTGAATTGTGCCCCAACCAGCAAACCCATAATCATAATGGAAACAAGCTAATGCATCGATCTGTTGGCACAAATCGAATTTGGACACGGTGAAAGTTTTGGCACAATCATGACGGAAATGTACAAATTGGAGCTGACAACTGATTGGGGAGAGGGGAGGGCATGTTTGGGTGCTTGGGATAGCTGGAGTTGTGTGCCTTGTAATGGTGCATGAATATCTGATTAGCTGCCGGAACTGAAATCCTGGCCATCAATCAATCAATTGGAAAAATGTCCCAGTCAAAGCATCTAATTGAAAGTGAGTTACATTCTGTTAAGTTTCATTCTAATAAGCTTTTCCATTGCCAAATACCGGCGAGAGCACTCTGTGTCTCTGTGGGCTTCGAGGAATAATATTGTGGGTACTTCAGTACTCGATATTAAAGTAATTTAAGCCTCATAAAGATGGTTCAAATTTGCTGTTGATGGATATTGCACGTTTTATTTAAGATAAAGCAGGAAAGGACGACGAAAAGGTAGACTCTGTTGTAGATGAAGCTGCAGGAGGCAATGCTTCAAATGCTTTTTCATCTCGATAAAAGTCCTAAAGAGAATGTACAAAAATGCAGTTTGTGCTATTATTGGGATCCTTGGGATTTTCATTGCCAGGGACCCGGAATCGGTATCGAAAATTTTGTTCCGAATATTAAAACGGAAAAATGGAAAAGTACATCTCAGCATTTGTTAAGTTCTTTTGTTTGTTACGTTATTAATTTGTTTGATAACCGAGAATTGTATTTTTACTTTTGGAAAAAATCCTTTAAAACTTTTTTGTAGAGGTTATTACCTATACAATTATTATATACATACAAACTTTCGCATTTATAATATTGGTTAAATAAATGATATGTACCTTAATACACAGATAAACAGATTAATACAGAAAATAGCAACGAATGTTGCAGACAAGATCCGTGTCCCCCAAGCCAAAGTTCTGCGAAGACTATCGGGAGCGCCCTGGTGCATGTGCACGAAAAGCTAGGAAAAGGAACTAAATGTCCTAGTGATAGGCGACGTTATTATTAGAAGTGCGAGCGTAAGAAAAAACTTTTTACGCACGATTCAGCGTTTCGCGTCACTCACGATTCACGCACGATTTGAGAAGGTTTCACGAATGATCACGCACGATAAAAATGCATCTACTAAAAATTGATTAAGAATTTATTCATCTTTCATTACTTATAATCTGCTATCAGCAAAAAAAGGGGCTCACTTTTTGCAGAGCTTGGTGGAATGTTCAGCACTTGCATGGAAAGCTTTCTTAAATATAGAAAGCACGATATAATTTACGAAAATTCCAAATTTTCATAAACATTTCTTATAGGAAAACTCCATTTTAAAAATTTCGCGATTTCACTTATATTCACGATGTTTGACTTAAGTTCACGCACGAAACGCGCACGCATCACGGATGCTCACTCACGAAACTCTGTTTTTGCTCAGGATCACGTCCTGACACGCCTCTAGGTATTATCAAACCATCTGCGGACCACCTTGAGAAACAGAGAGCACACCCGAATCGGCTAATGATGCCAGAGCCAGAAGAAGACTTTTAAGAATATTCCCTAGGCAACTTTCAAGACGACTTATCTGAACCTGCCAAAACATTCAACTAGGGATGCCGAAAATAATATCGATATATTGAGACGATATATCATTATCGAATATTTTTCTGAGGCGATATATCGGATATCAAATATATTTTGGTGATGTTTTTCGTCGACATTTTTATTGGCTTCGGCCACTTTAAGTAAGGTTTTGGATAATAGTCTGCTCCAAATTGCTTTAACCCAACAAATTGTAGCTCTACACTTTATACATCAATGTCAGTACCGAGTACTTTACACAAAGTGCAAAGAAGTGCGGAAATATGTATGAGCGGCGCCCTCCGAACCCCCCCAACGTAAGCACTAAACACCATATTTCATCTTCTTCCTCTAGAGCTGATGCCTAAACCTAGTTAGCGGGCATTACAGCCCTGAGATTAAGAGAGTCTGAAGGCTGGAACGCGGGACGCATCAATATCTACAGAGATGGATCTAAGCTCGATGACAAAGTAGAAGGGAGAGGTTTTTTCACAGAACTAAATATAAAAATCTCATTCCGGCTCCCTAATCATTGCAGTGTGTACCAAGCATAATTCGTGGCCATCCAGGAGGTCGCCAAATACCTCAGGACACTCGTGATCGAAGAAGGGAACATATACATTTACTCAGATGGTCAAGCAGCTCTAAGGTCACTTGGGTCGTACACCAATAACGCCAAGACGCTCACGGAATGCCGTAGATCCTTAAATGCGATCGCTCAGCATCTTTGTATCCACCTCATCTGGGTACCTGGATAACAGCAGACAAACTGTCAAGACAGGGTACTGCCACTCAGCTCCTCCCTGAGCAATGCTTGATAAGATGCCCTAAACCTCTTACAAGCTAATCACAAGGAATGAAACGTGGCGACTACAGCTACCGTCACGTGCCCCTTGTTTAACCTGAAGCGAACCAATAGTCTTTTGCGCCAAGTAGAGAAAACATCTCACATCTGGTTGGGGCCCTACCGGGTCACTGCCTCATCGGCAGGCATGCAGCACGCTTGGGCGTCGCTCACAAGGACTCTTGACAAGTGTGGGGAAGAGGGGGAGACATTACTACATCTTCTTTGCCATTGCCCAGCTTTTAGTAGAAGGAGACTCAAAACTCTTTGTCACCCCTTTCTACTCATCCTCTCGGAAGTGTCCGAGATAGAGATTCTGTCTCTATTGAAATTCTTAACGTTGTCACAATAGTTCCGCACCTGGCTTAAATAGGAAATTATATGGTATCGCAATGGGCCTATCTTGGCCTAAGTATAGGGACAGTCTTACTGGACCTAGCCATTTCAACCTTACCTAACCTAACTCCATAAAAATATGTTTTCTAACCAAGTGAATCACTTTTTCTCAATCCCATTAACATAAAGTATAGAATAAGTTTTTACAACTTTTTTTGATCTGAATAAATTAAAATAAAATACATATCGTGACTGTTTTAACGCCCTTTATAATAATCAAACTAGCATCTTTTAGCCGGCTCGAGGTCATGTTATGTTTCCACATAACTTAAGCTAACAACTAACAATTAACAGAGTAAATTGTACGTTTATCCGACAAATAGCAGCTATCTGAAGAGAAAATGTCCCTAAATCTATATTTTTCCGTGTTTTGGAGCTCCGATCTTTGGATTTTGCCCTGCATATTGTAAAGATTTGTCTATTTATTAAAAATGTCGAAAATATCGATAATATTGATATCGATGATAAATATCGATATAGATATTTTCCGGAATATCCGGAAACTTTGTTTTTAACGTTAATTTGCGATATAATTTGTGATGATTCCGATAAAGAAACTCGGCCCACAGGGTGGAAAATGACCAAATTCGGTTTGAAAGTTTAATGAGCTAATGAAATGGAAATCAAATACCAAAATTTTTGAAAATCCTTGCACAAGGTCGAAAAATGGTGTTGTTCAAGGCCAATCGTTATTCTACGCCGATATGCAAAGAGTCCTTTGGTAAGCTCTTTATGACAAATTAATAGGAACACAACCATCCAATTTGGGAAAATCCATCTGAAAGGTTTTGAAGCTGATCTGAATGAAATTCCGTTTGAAATCTGATTTGGCCAACTAATTGGAAAAACTATTCTCCAAATTTGGAAAGCCCACTAGCAAAGTAGGAAAATTGTGGGCGGCGTTATTCAAGGCTAAATATTATTTTTGGGGCAATCTAAAACAATCGACGAAGTAAAACAAAATATTACCTTTTATTGGAAAATCTCCTTCCAAGTTCGGGAAAAGGGGGAGCTTATCGAATCGCACCGGGCTATGTGCTAGTTAAGGTTTTTATATTCTTTAAATTTCAGCATTTGCTTTAACTTTTTGCTTTATTAAGTGAGCTGCATCAACTTTGAGACGTTTTAAAAGATATCCCGGAAGCATTAGGCACCCCCCTCAGGCCACAACTTTAATTGCTTTATTTAAATTTCTTAACGTTCCTGCCTAATACAATTTATTATAATTTTCCGGGCGCCAAAACTGGGGTGATGAGACTGTGCTGGTTAGCTGGTTACTCTTTCAGCTTGTGGTTATTCTTATACCAGCAAAGACAACAAAAGAGCGAAGCGGACGTTCAAATTGCTGCCACGTGACTCTATTGTGTGATCAGGGGCTAGTTGTTGTTGTTGTTATGATTGTTGCGGAGGGAGATAATGGAAAAAGGATAATAAATTGCATTAAATTTGACTTCATTTGGTAGGTGGGTAGCGACGCGTGCGCCCATTTGGCTCGTTTTTCTTTTATACTGACTGTCATAAAACCATTTTTATTAATAACATTATGATTACCTTAGAGCCCATCCGCATAGGTAGAGTGGGACGGGGCGGTCAAGTGCTCTCGAAAGCATGCTTTACTTTTGAAGTGGCGGCCATTTTTGATTACATTTACGTCTTTCGTTTTTCTATGTCAATTTGTCATGAGTATCTACAACCGGAAATTGTCGCTACTCACTACAACAGGAAGTACTTATACACTCGAATTACGGCAATGACAGTCAAAAGTTTTTATTAGAAATCAAGATGAGAAAACAACACACAAAGGAAATGCTTTTAAGCTGAAGAGTTTTTAGTTTCCTGGGCCCAATTTTATGGCATTTGGTTTGGGGCGGAAGTCGGGGCAAAACTTAAATGGCCCCAAAAGGTCAGCCAGATATTTGAGCTGGGTATGCTATGCGACATTCTTCGATTTTGCTGTGTGACGCATTATCGACCGCCTGTCTCTCTCCAGATAACAAAACTGAAGGCGGCACTTGAGCACTTGGTGACAGTGATCAACTACCCAACTTCTGGCTAAACGATTGTCGCGACATTTCTCTGGTTGCGTTTGAACAACAAATTACTCATCAACACATTTAATTATGGTGTTAAACAACTGTTTTATCTGGCATTTATTTTTATTTTTAGGATGGAAAGACTCGATACTGTCCATACCCAAGAAATGGCTTTCCACTGCCGAGTCCGTAGACGAATTTGGATTCCCTGACGTAAGTAAAATTGATTAAATATATTTCAAATATTTGCCGAAAAGCTATACCAGCTTACAACTTGAATAATTCAAAGGCCAAAGCACACACACACACAGTCAAATAGACAGACAGACTAATCCTGTTTGTTATAATTACAAATGCAAATAACGAGCTCTTTCATATGGCAACGGCCTGGCAACAGCCCACAGTGCGTGTAAACAAACGCAACCCTCCAGCACAAACTCACCTGAAAAAGGCACAAGCAACAACCCCGAAAAAAACCAATCCAAATTGTAAACCTGCTACACAGCATGTTGTGAAAGGGGGCAGTGAATGCTGCGGATGCTCGTTACTTCACTGATGTGACAGCAAGTGGAAGGGTCGAATACCAACAGCAACAGCAACAAAAAAAACTCTGCTAGTCAATGACATTTTGGCACTTTTAAACGTTTTGAGACAGTTTGTTGTTAAGTGGGAAATTTTGTTTCTATTTCAGTTGCAGTTTGAGTTGGGTAAAGAGAATAATCAATAAATTATCCAGATTTCCACCATTTCAGATAGGACTAACTTAGCTGCATAAATAGTTATTTCGTAACTAACTAACGCCGCTAAAAATAAGGCGGGAAAATATAAAAACAAATATATATTTTTAACTCGCAAATCGATAAAGTTGATCAAAATCGACCAGGGGTGCCCATGAGCACGCCTCGTATTCGTTATTGTTTTCTGCATAGCGATAGCCGCGTGTATAGGCGCTCACGCATTGCTCAAAAACAAAAGTATATTGCAACAACAACTTTATATGTTGTCCGATGCCAATTGATTTTGTTGTTGGCATCATAAAGACATAAGCACACACACACACATTGTATTGGTATAATTTTAATAATGACCGAGTTTAAGAACGCTAACATTGAAAACAAAAAAATAGAGGGAAGCTAACTTCGGCTCAACCGAAGTTTATATACCCTTGTAGCTTGATGGCGCCACTACTTTGAGCATTTGCTTGCCAGATTGTTATATGGCAGCTACACGATATATTCATACGATTTTGACCGAACTCCCAAAAATTGTGTGGAAACTGATTATATTCACAATTGGAAGGTATAAAGACTCTAACATTAAAAACAAAAAAGTTTTTCTCACAAGAACTACTATTTCGACCGATAGTTCCTATGGCAGATTTATGCTATAGTCATTAAATTTGGATCAAACTTGGTAGAATTGTGTAATAGCGTATAATATTGATCAGTAACAAGTTTGGGAGCGATAGCATTGAAAACAAAAAAGTTTTTCCAACTAAGACTTTTTTTCAGACATATCTTTTGTATGGCAGCTATACTATATAGTTGTCCGATTTTCATAAAACTTGGTGGAATTATGTGAAAGCATAGAAAACTTAGAAATACGAGGTTTGGGGACGACAGACAAAAAAGTTTTTCTCACTGAAACTACTTTTTCGACCGATGGTTCCTATGGCAACTATATGCTATAGTCGTCCGATCTTGGCGGTTCCAACAAATGTGAAGCGTATTTGTACCAAAAGGCTTCGTGCAAAGTTTGGTTAAGATAGCTTTAAAACTGACGGAGGAGATAGCATAGAAACAGACGGACGGACATGGCTATATCAAGTCAGCTCGTCATGCTGATCAAGAATATATATACTTTGTGTGGTCGGAGATGCTTCCTTCTATGCGTTACAAACATCTGGACAATTTTAGTATACCCTCAACAAGGATATAAAAAGTTTATCTCACTAAAACCCATTTTCCGACCGATCGTTCCTATGGTACATAGCTATAAGAAGTAGTTAACCGTTGCGGTCTGCTCTGAGCAGCGCGCAGTCAAAAGAAACTCTGGGCAAAATTTCAGCTGGATAGCTTGAAAACTGAGCTAGTCCCTCGCGTAGAAACAGACAGACGGACAGACAGACGGACGGGCAAAGCTAAACCGACTCGATCGATCGATTTTGTAAAAATCGCGCTTATAGTTTAATTCTCAATGGATTTAACCCAGAAAAAAATTATTTTACTTTCAAGTTAATCTAGGAAAATATTATAAATATAAAATGTTTTTTTTATTTTTATTATTATTATATAATTATGTTTTAACAGAAAGCAGACGGAACTTTTTACCATATCGACTGCAGGACAACTGGAAAATTACGATCTAGCATTAACATGAAAATGTACCTGTAATGTAAATGAAATAGCGACATATTCGTATCTGACATGGAAAGTACTAAAGATATCAATATGAATATTTTACTCATTATAGAATTCGATGTAGCGCATATTTCTACATAATTAATAGCCTATTTCCACCAAAGAAATGAAGCTTCATTTCTTGAAATGACAAGAAATGAAGAAAATGATATCATTTCTTCCATACAAATTGTTGTTGCATTTTGCCCTTCATTTCCTTCATTTCTCAAAAATGATGGCATTCCCCACGAAGGAATTTGGTATTTTTTTAAAAAGTACTCGCTATTCTCTGGCAATACTCGTTACTCTCTGGAAATAGAAAGTGTCATCACCAATAAACTATTGATTTGAATTTAAAAATAAGGCGCAATTTTGTTTATAATATAATTTAGTCAAAATAAGTTGTGTATTTAGCTTTCTGCTGAATATTCAGGGCGTTCACAATGCGTTCGCCCAGGGTAATTGCTTTCCTGCCGGGTATGTCTTTTTTTGGGTAAATATTGCAAAAACTCCCCGTGAGTTTGAAAGTGGCGCCTGTTGTTTAAATCAAACCATTCAGCTGTTTTTGTCAACGTGGCATTGCGAATATCAAAATGATGAAGATTTGTCAATGGAAACAGCATCATTTTTAGAAATGAAAATGATAAGAAATGAAGCCAGTGGAAATAGGCTATAAGTCAAACATCCGAAATTTTAAGTTATGCCAGTCTTGAAGTAAGTGAGCGATATATACTTTATGTGGTCGGAGATGATTCCTTCCTACACAAGTGCATAAAAATACGAAATAAAAAGAATCATTATGAATGAAACTGAAAGTTATAAATAAATGAAACCGCAAAACAAAAGAAGTGATGTTTTATAAAATATTCTCAATTCTGGAAATTTATGGCAAGGCCCTTAAATTCAGATGGCAGAGATTGATTTTGAATTTTTCAAAGACTTCATGGCATTTTTAAAAGCCAATCAGGGTATGCTCAGAGGGGTTAAGTTCTGATACAGAACCATTCATACAAGAGTATGTTCTATGGTACAACAATCTAAGCAAAATGTGTATGCCAAACTGCACAGATTTGCTTATAGTGAAATCCATTAAAGAAGTTACTCAAAAATCAATTAAGAATCGGTTAGAACCACATTCATTGCATAACGAAGCCTAATCCAGAATACATGACTCTTTGGATTTTATACCCGTGACTCGTAGAGTAAAAGGGTATACTAAAGTCGTGCAAATGTATGTAACAGGCAGAAGGAATCATTTGCGACCCTATAAAGTATATATATTCTTGATCAGCATCAACAGCCTAGCCAATGCCGAGCCAATGCCGAACCCATGAAAGGCCAATGCCGGACCAATGCCGAGCTGGGATGATAAATAGTCGAGTTAAAAAAATGTTGCATCGTTTTCGGCTGTCTCACCTCAGGCACACAGGAAGGCTATTAAACATTTGTTTTCATGAGTAACGGGTATATCGAAGTCGGTTAGAGCCGACTTTAACTTACACTTTCGTTTTCTTATGAGAAGCAGAACGATCTTTTGTTTGAGGTAAAAGATATGTGTAGTTGTGCAACAAGTTGAGCATATTTTGAAGTCCTTTGGTTAATTTGGCATTACGACCACTTCGTCCGCGTACATCAGGGCCTTAATTGTCTGACCTGCAAATTTAATTCCACCAGGAAGGAAAGAAATTACATCGTCTATATACAATGAGAACAATAGTGGACTCAATAAGTAGCCCTGCTTGACGCCAGTATTGATTTCAAACCATTCTGATATTTTAACTGCAGCTAAGGAGGACGGCCTAAAATAACCCCAGTAGAAGAACACATAAGAAACGAAACGGCCTATAGCAAAACCAACACATTCTGATAGCTGTTTTTTTTCCCAAGCTGCGCACATGTTCTCGGAGTATACTATATCTTTTGGATTATTTTGCAGACTGTTGATGATACGCCTAATCTATTTAGTTTGTATATTAAGCTCTGCCTTTAGACAGTATCGAAAGCTGCCTTGAAGTCGATAAAACATAGGTACAACTTTTAATTTTTTGTCAGATATGACTTGCAAATGGCAGTCAAAGTGAATATAATGCCCACTTTACGGGTGGCCATATTCGACGGACCCATGTTTTTTTTTTAAAAAGATCAAAGAAAAACACAATTTTTTTCTGTTCGTGATAAAAATCATTTAATTGGTTTCAAGTAGATTTGTTTACATCACTTTTTGAATATGATATTTCATAAATGGTCGCCTTGAGGGGCTACGGCGTAATGAGCCCGTTTTGCAGGATTTTCCATGGTTTCGGCCACCATTCTGGCCGGAATGATATTGTTTTTCAGGGCTTACAGGGTCCTTGGCTTATTGATGGAAACCCCACAAAAAGACGTTTGGAGGCGTCAAATCTGGTTTTGACATCAAACGGTCAGGGAACAATGATCTCAAAAAATCGATTGTAGCGCGGCTTGTGTGTGGTGGAGCGCCATCTTGTTGAAACCAGTATATAAACTATGCTTTCGACGAACAATTGACATCAAGAAATTGGTTAGCATATCGCGATAGCACTTCTGATTGACGGTAACCGTTTAACCATCTTCGTCTTCGAAAAAGAACGGCCCAATAACCATTTTAGCACAAACACCACACCAAACAGTGACTTTTTCATCGCGGAGAGGTACCTCTTCAATCTCTTGAGGAAATTCTGTTTGTTTACCGTTCCGTTCAACGTGAAATAAGGTTCATTTTATTCTTTTAAATGCACTTTGAGTATTCACAATGGACTTGTTTTGTTGAATGTAAATTTCAACAATCTGAGAGCGTTCGCGTGGCGTGTACTGTTCCATGGTAAAAATTTTCTTGGACTGACGCTTTAAACGCGCTATGTAATTAGTCGATCTGGCATCGCTGTCAAAAGTTATAGTGTTATGGCTAACCCTGTGCTATATCCTGCTCTGAATCCCGATTGGTACTGACTCAACAGGTTGTTTTCCGACACCAATCATTTGAGACGATTAAGTAGAATTGAGTTGAACACTTTGACCATAACCTTGAGACATAAAATGCCACTATAATTTGCAGCTACGGTAGGATCTCCTTATTTAAATTTGGGATATATGAATTTTTTTCTGAAGCTTGGTGGTAGAATAGCCATTTCAAAAGTTAGCCGCCAGGCGCTCGACCTTCTCCTGGTGCTTTGTTTAGTTTAAGGCCTGAGATTGCCGCACGACTTTGCTTGAGGATAGTATTACGCTGAGGGTATTAAGCTGGGATTGTTAAATAAGCAGCCAAAATGTGCAGTAAGCTCTATTGCAGTGGCATGAAAAGCGATTTTTCGCTGATGATCCATTTATTTTTCTCACTGTCGCACAGAATCTTTTGCTGTCCGTACTTGTAGCCAAGTCCTGTCCCATTCCGTTTTCCATAGCATATTTTCTTAAGGATTTTATTCGAACTTATATAGTCCGCTCTCGGCTGAATTGTTGCAAGACATCTTACTTTTGACATCCAGTAATGTTGGACTTCAAAAAATCGTATAGCTGTATTCTGGGAAAGCCACAGAAGGTCAACATAATACATACCAGTAAAAAATTCTAGCACTACCGGATGTTGAAAGTGAAAACGAAAGTTTAAGTAAAGTAAAAAAGAGCAATTATTTTGCCAAGGGTCTTAATTGGAAACAATGAATTGGTACCCACCGTATACGCCCGATTCATTTCAATCGCTGACCTGGATGATGCCCGAAAGATGGGAAAATGTAGTGTTGGACAGTTGAATATGAAATAGCTATCACCCGACATTTAAAATGAGAATTGAGTTCTGCTTAAAGGTACTAAGAAATTCTGTTGGCCTTACAAACACATTTTCCGTATTTGCTATTTCGTTTTATAGTTCAACTCTTAGACTATCCAAAAATCGATTTCCTAACAATGATTGGTGTGATGCGACTGGGGAATTGTGTTAGCAAAACTCTCGATTGAAGTTTTCGTGCGGAAAAGTAAAAGAAATGTCAAGCAGCCGGAGGCAACGGCATTTGGGGGCGGAATGCCAGATTCACGCCATGCCATTTTTTTGTTCCTCTCCTTGTGATTTGAAATTCGGGTCCCCAGGGCATACACATTTTGTTGTGCTGTTGTTGCCAGGCCAAGGTTGCCCATTCTTCTATTTCCACTTTTTGTTAATGCTCTGCATACAAATGAGGAAAATGAGGAAAAGCTGACGGAATAAAAAATACTATATTTTAAGTGACAAAGGGTTGATGGCCATTCGTTTTGGTTTCTTGCAGACTCTACCCAAGGTACCTGTCCCACCGCTGGAAGAAACGATGGCCGACTATATTCGAACGCTGGAACCCATCACGACACCGGCGCAGCTGGAGCATACCAAGGAACTGATCAAACAGTTCACCGCACCGCAGGGCCTGGGCCCGCAGCTGCATCAGTACCTGCTGGAGAAGCGCGAAGCCGAGGATAACTGGGTAAGATTGCGTTTGAATCATTGCACTATGCTTTATTCAAAGAATACATGTGGTTGGAAATCTAACAGAATGTAGAAACGGTTGCTACTCATTTAGCGCCTCCGGCCGTTGGTGGTTCATCGTTAATAGTGGGTGCCGTGGGCACGGGAGTTGGTGGAGCAGGCACATCGATGTCGCCCGGCGATGGTGGCTGCGGTATATCAATGGTGGTGCCGGAGGGCGTGATGACACCCGAGCTGTCACCGGGCGTGGTAGTCGTCCCAGGACCGTCTGTGGGTGGCGTTGGCATCGTTGGTGTGGCTCCGCCAGGCGCCTCGGTTGTAGTCGTGGTATCGGCTGGCGGCGCTTTGGTGGAAGTAGTGGTGGTATCAGGTGCAGGGGGAGCAGTGGTTGTGGTCGAGGCCGTTGAGTTATCAATTGCTACGCATTGCACGCTCACGGATAGGCCTTCGCAGCCCACAGCTGGGATATAATTCTGGCAGGTGGTGCACTGCTGGGTCACGTAGCTGAAGTAGGGCGCGGCCTTGGGACAATCAGTCAGCACTGGTGACTTGGTCAGGCAGTTATAGTAGGTGCTGCAGTCCATGTAGTTGGGCAGCTTGATGTTGTACTTATTGGACACACACTCGACGGGATCGATCACCTCCTTGTAATCAGGTTGTACGCAAGTTTGTGCCTGGGCATTGGCGGCCAGGAAGGCGACGATCACAATCAGCACTGGGAAAGATGTGGAAAGAGAGAATAGGGGAAGGGCTGTGGTGGAGGTATATCCCGTTGGCTAGCTGCTTACCGGCTCTCATATTGCTCCTGGGTTTCTTGTGGCTGGGCTGGGACGGCTTCTATGTCTCGCTGGAAAGTCGGTGCGGCGATCACTGCTTCACTCAGCCAAAGACAAAGCCTTTTTATGGCGCGTCGCTGCCAAACGAAACATTTTTAATCAGTTGCCTTGCTAGATTAATTCTTGTCTTGCAAAATTGAAATCGAAACCTGCCAAAGGTAAAACGAAATAATTGAAATGCGCGCCTTACACCTCGCCACCGTGTAACCTGGGTAATCTCTGGCGCAGATAACAGATGGCGGAAACAGCACGCAACCCTGATGGTATTATCGGAGTCGCTAATGGTAGTGGTAATGGGTAACGGGAACTACCGATCATCTATCTGTGCACAGAGCACAAAATGTCGCCATGACTTCATGGTATTTCTGTTGAATTGGAATTCTTTTTTTTGTATTTTGTATTTGCCAATTTACCATTGGTATGCAGATAAGAGCATCGATATCAATGTGGAGAAGCGAGAGTGTTGTGATTCTCCGAAAATATTGTCGGTTTATCAGCATCCCATACTAATACACGAAGATAAAAAATCGTTTATCAAGCATTTCGAGTTGAATTATAAGTATAAGAAAGTAAACACGTTTACGATCCTGCATATCTATCTCCAGTTTTGATTATTTATTTTCGAGTTTGTTCAGTTTGGAAGGCTTCGGCGCTGTTAAGGTCTGTCCATTCATCCATTTCTGTATTTCCGGGATCAATTCATGCCGACAGGGTACTTAAAATGGGTTGTTGATCCCATTTGGGTACAAATCAATTCCGACCGGAACAAACTTTGAAAGACTTTTAAAAAAATGTTAGAAGGCCACGAAAACTGGACGACGGCGCCTTAGCTCACTCGACTATCAGGCATAAGCAAAAACTGGCGAGTTAATCATAGTTAAAAATGTAGGCATTTGGCACTTTGCCGAGCAGTCAGCCCCAAGGCCTGTAGCCTAATGGGAAGACATTCGCTTAGAAAACGTCGAGGTCGTGGGATCAAGTCCATGTAGGAGCATAGTCCACAGAGTATATTAAGATTGTGCAAAAGTATGCAACAGGGAGAAGGAATCATTTCCGAACCTATATTCTTGATCAGCATTAACAGCCGAGTTGATATAGCCATGTCCGTCTGTATGAACGCACAGATCTTAGAGATGGAGATAGAGATGGAGGTTTGACAAGTATGGGACAAAGGCTTCTTATACTTGCAGGCAGATCAAGTTCATTTTCAATTTGGCGCAATTTGGCAAAAACGTCATATCTCCCACAGCTTTGTAGATAGGTGGTTTGTAACTTCTAGAGATATTAAGAAAAGAAGTTAATTTAGTTTAGTTTGTTTATTATTAATATTATCATAGTGCTACAAGTACATGGAGACATATGTTTATGGCACTAATCACAGGTTGACATCGATTTGAAAACAATACAAAAATATACGAACTTAAACTAAGGATAATTATATAAACAATCAATAATAACATTAGGAAATTAAAAAGAGGAATGGTTATATTTGTGCTATTGTTTGAGATGGTGTTCTAAACTTTTCTTAAATAGTGGTGCGCTTTTTATCGATTTAATATTGTTTGGTAAATGATTCCAAAGGCGAATAGCAAATGGGAAATAATGGAAGTCTGAGGTAACGAGTTCATTTTTAGGGCAGATTAGATTTTTAGTTAGAAAATTTAGTATCTCATAAAGATATGAACGCTCTGAAGTGTTAATTATTTTGTGCAGGAAAATGAGAGCTCTCAAGGAAATCCACGAGTTTAACGGAATGCTAAAAATTTTCTCTGCATATTCGGATATGTGATCCGATCGTTTTCTGTTATAGACATACCTAGCTATGTTGTTGAAAGCAACATTAAGTTTAGATTTAGACTTTGCACTAGAACTACCGAACACTTCCACACCGTATAAAAGCGAAGGTACTATGTATGTTTTTGCAACCAGTTGTTTAATATGTGTTGATATGAAACTTTTCTTTAGATTTAACTGCCGGATGAAGGAGTATGTTTTGCCAATTTCTTTGTTTATGTGATCATCCCATGATAAAATTTTGTTAAATGTAAAACCTAAATTTACTGCTCGCTCAACGTAGTCTTTACTGATACCATCAATCTTTAGATTTGATAAGCAACCTATATCAAATCTCTTTTTATATACAACAATGCACTTGGACTTTGTTGGGCTGATTTTTAGACCATTTTTCTTTGACCAGCTCCGTATCAGTTCAAGTTCACTATTGCAAACATCAACACATTCAGAATTTTTGTTTAACGGACGACTGACATACATCTGGACATCATCTGCATACATTTGAACATCACATTTAGAGAGAACATTTGGGAGGTCGTTAACATATGTATATCGAAAAAAAATAATGGTCCAAGAACTGATCCTTGTGGGACGCCACGACTTAGTGGCAGAAAGGATGATCTTCTACTTACAGTAGCTACTGCTTACAGTCGGTCATGTAGGCATGCTGAACTGCAGAAATTCTATAATCTACTAAGCTTTGTGCAGAGAATCTCGTGATTGACTAAATCGAACGCTTTGCTATAATCTAGCAAAGTCAAAAATGTTACGTTGCTCTTGTTCATATTTCGTCGTATAGCTTCGCTGATTTTAGTTACGATAGCAGTGCAACTTCGATGTTTTCTGAATCCTGATTGTCTGTCATTTAGCAGAGAGTTTTCCTGCATGAACTTAGATACATATTTGACAAGACATGACTTGCTCAAATGCTTTAGATAAGAACGGTTATATTGAGATTGGACGATGTTCATTATTGTTTTCTGGAATTGTCAGTATTTTTGCTATTTTCCAGGCATGAGGAAAAGTGGAAGTCATTAATGCTGTGTTGTATAAATGCGTAATATAGGATAGAATTTGAGGAAGAAGAATTTTAATAAATTTGGGGTAATAAAGATCGGATAAAAATCGGAAAAAAAAAATATTTGATTTAACGCCGATTTCTCATCTTCTGGATCAGCGGTGGGCAACCCGCATAGCCCACCTTACCCGTGCAACGCGGCTCGTTATTTCTCTCAACACACAACGCAATAGATTTTACAACAAACACTCGCAGATCGAAAGCGAATAACGAAAAAACAAATGTTATTGTACCCTTTATTTTGGCTGCCCACCGCTGTCATTAAAGTCGATAATATTCTACATCGTCATCTTCTGAAAGTGAGCTTAAAAATGGCAAACTTAGATCCACAACACCAAGGGTTGATTGACACTTTCAATGAAATCGTCCCTAATTTTAGAACAAATTTTTTAGTCTATAAGTGAAAGTCGTTTGTGTAAGCAAGTGAGAGTATGCTGGAATTCGCCGCACAATATTTTTCAAAAGGCTGAACTGAAAAACAAAAGCTACTTTCGTCCATTAACGGAAAAATGCGAAATCCCTAAAAATTGAAAGTGTAATTCCAGACTAATTTTGCTTTGTAGTCTATAAAAAATGTTACTAATGCGCACTGCGACAGAACTAAAATCTGACCGGCAGATGCATCAAGTGGCTTAAACAGTTGCCAATTAACCTCACAATTCGGAAATGTGCAGTTTTGAAAATTCCATGACCGTTGGTCCGCAGTCAAGGAACCCAAGGTCGAAAATTGTTGCGATTGTGGACCAATTTTACCTCATTTTAAAGCTACAGAAATTCTCTATTATTGTTCAAAAGTTACGATTTTTGCAACGCTGAATTTGCGAAACAAGCCCCTGTCCGACATATTAGTTAAAGATAACACAAGGCAACAAAATTCGACTTTTTACAGTATATTGAAGGGTTGGTGTTGTATCTAGATGATTCTCGTGAGCTGAACACAAATCTGTTTTCAGAAATGGTTCATCACGTCGAAATTTTTAGTAATTTGAGCTTAAAGTTGCAAAAATAGCATATTTTGACTCTTTTTAGTCGCGTTTTGTATGGAACCTATACTTTTGTTTTGACTTTTTGATATTTTCGTAAATAACTATTTCTTAACTTTAAAATAAAATATCCCAATCATTTCTACGTTTTTTTTTCAATGAAGATAAACCATTTTTAGTAATCGTATACGTTTTCACAAAAAATTGAATATATTGTTGCTGCCCCAAAGTATGCAATGGGTGTTGTTGAAAATTATCATTGAAATTCTATAAAAATTACTAGCCTGTTGTACTGTTTTGGCAAGGAATAGGAAATTTTGGTATTTTATTATATGTATTTGTATGTAGCTTCGAATCGACCGAAGTTTATATACCCTATCAGCTTGTAAATTGTATATAAATAAAGGTTTTGAATGATTTTTATAGAAAAATTTAATTTTCGATTTGAACCCTCAGCAATAAATGGCGCCACTTTCGTGTGGCCAGTTGTTTATATGGCAGCTTTTTGATATATTCATCCGATTTTGATCAAAATCTTTAAAATTGTGCTGAAGCAGAAAATATTCATAACTGGAAAGTTTAAAGAAGCTACCATTGAAAACCAAAATGTTTTTCTCACTAGAACTACTTTTTCGACCGATCTTTCCTATGGCAGCTATATGCTATAGTCATCCGATTCTAAGCAGAATTATGAGTGAGCATATATTATATTATTAATTAATGTTCATTTTTAAAGCGATAGGATTAAAAACAAACAAAATTTTCTTACTCAGACTTCTATTCAGAACTATGTTTTCTATGGCAGCTTTATTATATAGTTGTCCGATTATCATCAAACTTGGAGGAATTATGAAAAATCATAGTAAACTTATAAATACGAGGTTTAGGGGCATTTGCCTCACAAACAAAAAAGTTTTTCTCACTAAATTCTACCGATCGTTCCTATGGCAGCTATATGCTATAGTCATCCGATCTGGACGGTTGCGATAAATGTGCAACATATTTGTACCAAAAGACTTCGTACAAAGTTTGGTTAACATCGTTTTAAAACTGACGAAGGAGATAGCATAGAAACAGCCGGACATGGCTATATCAACTCTGCTCGTCAAGCTGTTGAAAAATATATATACTTTATGTGGTGGGAGGTGCTTCCATCGAAGCGTTACAAACATCTGGGCAATTTAAATATACCCTCTGCAAAGGTATACAAACCAAACCAATCAAGCTAACTGAAACAGAGTGACCGCTTTATTTCCAGTGATCTTTTGCTGTTGCCTGGTCACACTGCATTCCCAAAAGGCCGCTCAATTGTCGCACAATAATTTTTTCAAGGACTCGGTAGTCGCTTTATATTAAAAATGTTGGGTTTGCAAATGGGAATCTGCTACATAGATCAAGTATTGAAATAAGAAATACTTCTTTGTTTACTGAATGTAGTCAGAACGAGCACCTGCAAATGAATACCACTTTTTGTACAGTAAAAGCTAGTTTAAAGATTACAAGGTTCAACCAACCCCTCCTTCATTTCGAAACAATGGGCGTGTTCGGCAGAATAATTGATCCCTGAACAGGTAGCAGAAAAATATTACGCATCGAATAGTTTCTGCTGTTGGAGGGAGCAGTATGTCTTTAAAGTAGCGTACTATTTCTTTTATACATGCTCTTATATCATAATATCACAAATTGGCTATTATTATGCCGCATCACTCGAGTTCAGTTGAAAGATTATTGCAAATTTATACTTGATCAGGGAGCAAGTTGTTCTGCTGAGCACGGCCAATGATGGGTATTTTGTAGAGCTGTCATGGAGCATTTTAATAAATGGTTTACCCACAAGAGCAGCTACTTGACTGACTACCTGAAGTGGTTTTGCTCTTTGATTTCACACTTGGAATTGGAAATATCACAGTTAACTTAGTTAACTCTTATTAATTGTTTCAGTTGTCATCTACAACACAATTTTGGACATTTTGGTGTTATCTTTGATTTCGATTGGCTGGTGTCGCATTACAATATCAGAATGAGACGTCAACAACTGACAATAACCAGAAATGGCAATCAATTAAAATGTGTGACTGTCTTCAGTGATAAGGGTACTTTTTAATGGATTCTCCGAACAGCACTTCCCCCTACCGACTGTACGCATTGCCATGGGCTTGGCCATTGAAGAAGTCAACTCCATAGACGTCTGGTTGCAGTTTGGATATTTATTTACGTTTTTCTGTTATTTAGAGTTTTGAATGAAATTCCGCTTGCTGAAAGAGCTTTACATTTTTGGATTGAGCTTGGTCGTCACTTAGGCAGAGGAGGAGTTCTTCTTCTGGGACTTGCTGGGTGGAGTGGGTTTCTTGGCAGCCTTGGCGGGCACTGGTGGGGACGGCTTCTTGGCAGTGCTGCTCTTGGGGGCAGTCGGCTTCTTGGCACCATTAGACGCTGGCTTGGGGGCAGGAACTGGCTTCACCGGCTCGGACACAGTGGGTGGTGTTGGTGGGGCTGGGGCGGGTGTAGGGGGGATGGGATGGATCACAGCGGTATGTTCGCTGTCGTGATGCTGATGTTCATGCTGCTCATGACCGACCACACCAATAACTGGTGGAGCCTCATCAATCACATGGGTAGTGATGGGTGCTGCCGTGGGCAGCACATCCATGGGCGGGGCGGGCACATACAGAGCTGGGGAGGAGCACTGCTGGAGCACAAAAGTGAAGACTTCGCCGGGTGGACAGTGCACAGTCAATTGACTGCCATAGACGCCCTGGCACACATAGTACTCAGAGTTGCTGTGGTAGCTGGGCCAGCGGATGCCGATCTCCTCACGGGTGCACTGCAGCCTATAGTCTAGACGGGCCTGTGAGACGGCCAACAGGCTGAGCAGGGTCAATGCGAATACTGGAAGTGAGATGGGGAAAATTGAGGCGGAAAGTTGAGTTATGGAGCAGGTGGTGTCTACCTTTCATGTTGCTTGGGGCTGGGTTAGATCCGTGGGGTATCCGTGTAACTTAAAGGGAACTGTGGTACTGCTCTGATACAGGCCCAGGTGCCATTATTTATAGTGCCTCGCATTTGATTTCTTATCAAAGATCATAGATCGGCGATCTAACAGTTGTCTCTTCTGATAAGCGAGAGGTCTTTTCGTGGTACATTGGCCCAGCATCGTGCCAAGGGTCCCACCCAGTTCTGGCTAATTGAATCTGTGTTGAACATGAAACGGATATGGCTGCAATAATGATCTTTTCGTGTCGTCGTCTCCCCAGGCCTACTATTACTGGCTTAATGATATGTACATGGATGTGCGCATACCCTTGCCCATTAACTCCAATCCTGGCATGGTGATGCCTCATCGTCACTTCAAGACCGTCCATGATGTGGCCCATTTTGCTGCCGGCCTGTTGGATGGTATACTCACTCACAAAGAGATGCTAGACAGCGGTGAGTTGCCTCCAGAGCGAGCCGCCTCGCGTGAGAAGAACCAGCCCCTGTGCATGGCCCAGTACTATCGTCTGTTGGGCTCCTGCCGCCGACCCGGCGTTGAGAGGGACTCGCAGTATCTGCCCCCGCGCCAGCGAGCCAATGACGAGGATCGTCATGTGGTGGTCGTCTGTCGCAATCAGATGTACTGTGTGGTACTGCAGGCCAGCGATCGTGGCAAGCTATCGGAGAGCGAAATTGCCTCCCAGATTCTCTTTGTTCTGAGCGATGCTCCCTGTCTGCAGGCCAAGCCGGCTCCTGTTGGACTACTCACCGCCGAGCCCAGGTCACGGTGGGCTCGAGATCGTGAAGCCCTGCAGCTGGACGCAGCTAATCGGCGCAATCTGGAGCTGATTGAGACCGCACTGTTGGTTCTATGCCTGGACGAGCCGTTGGGGGAGAATTTCAATGCACGAGGTTTCACTGGGGCTACACCCACTTTGCACAAGGCTGGTGACAGGGATGAGACGAACATGGCCCATGAGATGATCCATGGTGGTGGCAGTGAGTACAACTCGGCCAATCGTTGGTTCGACAAGACCATGCAGGTGAGTGAATTGCCCAAAATGCAACCCAAACTCAGTGACTCCTCCGCGTTTAGCTCATCATTTGCACGGATGGCAGCTGGGGTCTCTGCTATGAGCATTCCACCTCTGAGGGCATAGCCGTGGTGCAGTTGCTGGAGAAAATCCTAAAAAATATCGATGATCATCCCAACGAGGATACGGGCTTGCCCCAGCATCATTTGCCGCCACCAGAGCGTCTGGAATGGCAGGTGACACTACAGTTGCAGCAAAGATTCCAGCAGGCCTCCAAGACCGTGGACAAGGCCATCGATGACTTGGACTTTTATGTGTACCGCTATCAGGGTTACGGCAAGAGCTTTATCAAGTCGTGCCAGGTCAGTCCCGATGTGTATATACAGCTAGCTCTGCAGTTGGCCCACTATAAGCTGTATGGTCATCTAGTGGCCACCTACGAGAGTGCCTCCACCAGGCGGTTTCTGCATGTAAGTTTCCATATTTCAAACACTTTTTGTGGGCTTTGGCTTAGTATCGATTTTCATGTAGGGACGCGTGGACTGCATCAGGGCGGCCAGCACGGAAGCTTTGGAATGGGCCAAGGCAATGTGTCAGGGCGGGGGAGCAAATGTAGCCCTAGAGAGTGATCGTGAAGACGAGGAGGAGTCACGCAAAGTCAAATTTAGCATTTACAGTGTGAGTATCCATTGAATCAAAAAGAAGAAAAAAAGGGCCAACTAATTCTCGCACATACCGTTCAACACAGAAGGAGCATCTGCGTGAGCTATTCCGCTGCGCTGTGGCCCGCCAAACGGAGGTGATGGTCAAGAATATTCTGGGCAACGGCATTGACATACCCCTGCTGGGCTTGCGTGAGGCTAGTCGGGAGGTCAATGGAGAGCTGCATGAGCTCTTCACGGACGAGTCGTTCAAGATCTCGCAATGCTTCTTACTCTCCACCAGTCAGGTACCAAGCAGACCGCCCCCAATTGTTGTGAGCACCAAGCACCTTGCACCCTTGTATCTCTGTTCGCACCACATAATCTTTTCTTGCACCCGCACCATTTCCCACAGCCGCACTCACATGTACGTAAGCTAGCCCCGGAGAACCATTGAAGCCTCTAATTACAACATCCGCTTCACAGGTTGCCTGCACCACTGACAGCTTCATGGGCTACGGACCGGTCACACCACGTGGCTATGGCTGCTCCTATAATCCCCAGCCCGAGCAGATAGTCTTTTGTGTCTCGGCGTTCTATTCCTGCGAGGATACGAGCGCCTCCCGCTATGCAAAATCGTTGCAGGACTCGTTGGAGATTATGCGCGATCTACTGCAGATGTGAGCAGCAGACGAGACGGAAGAGCAGTACCAAACATATCAGTAAATGTACCTAAATGCAACTCAGTGGTTAACTAGCGTTCATTTTATTGACCAACCACCAAGTAAATCGTAAACCGATAAACCCAAGTCAATCATTAATCATGTTAAAAAGAACAACCAAGTAATCGTATTATAAGTTTAGGAGCATAACTAGAGTCGCACCCAATATTTCCAGTGTACGGGTAATTAGAGAAGAAATAACGAAGAGCATTGAATGTGAAAGAAAAGTGAGTCTAATTCAGGGAACGGCATTGGGAGCTGCAATGGTATTTGTGATTCAGCAGCGAGCTTTAAAGCTCTCTTTTCAAGCAGATGCTTGCCTCGGCAGCGGCCGAGCAAAGAAATATAAGCATAATTGAAAAGCTATTGATAGATCGCTGTGTACGAATATTTTCCCAGTTGTCAGAGGCAACTTCTCTGCTTCCATTGCCGACCCCTGTTGCAAATCAAACAATAAAAAATTCTGAGAGGGTGTGATGGTAGTACAAAACCGTTGCCGGGGCTGGGTTTGATTAGCTGCCGTTTTCTTTTTATTGCACTTTGTACTTTTCAGGTTCTGAGTAGGACTAACACTGAGAAAATAAATCAATCTAAAATCTGGATTGAAAATCTCGTTTTCAAGAACCTTGAAATCTTATAAAAACAAGATTGAAAAACCTTGAAATCTTAAAAACAAGATTTATCATCTCGCATCCTACAGTTTTCTGTAAAGCTTCAGTTTAAATTTTTTTTTTGATATATATAGATTTATTTTGCTAAAAAAAAACTAAAATAAACAATTTTCGGTTGCAATGCATTAGATAATGCACCAATCGATCCAAGGACTAAACAATGATTTTTTCCATCCGTAATATAAAGAAACTTATAAAAGTCGACTTTAATAATTTTCTGAACCAAACGTTTTTTCAAACAGAATTCCGGCTCTGGTTCAGGTTCTTGAGGTAATAGATTTTAAAGGTCCAGTAGATAGTCCGGTTCGATGTACCCAAAAAACCCGAACCGAGCCGGTTCTGCGAAGTTCAGTTCAGTCAATGAGATTTATGATGATTTTAAGATTGAGATGATATTATAGATTTTTCTTACTCCACGGATCGCCAAAAAATTCTTAACAGAGTCTGCTAGGCCGCTGTTATAAACACGATAACACAATTTTTTCTTTCGATGAACGTTTTAAGGTAACCTTCCGCTGCTCTGGCGCTGTTAAATATGAACGCGAAATTACAATCAACAACACCTGGCAGGACTATGACATTTTCCTTAAAATTGTGTCTGGCACAATTAATGGCATTAAATGCAGTTCGATTTAGTCCCGAGCAGCGGCACTTAACTAACACCTCGCACTTGGCTGCCACCGCAAAGATTTCGTTCATCTCGAAAGAAAAGTAATTAGCGCATTTCTGGCGATTTGCCTCTGTTAAGTTGGTCAGGTCAGCATGATGACCTGCTGTAGCATGTGTGACTTGTCAGCGTATATAGCTCCGCTGAACTCGAAAATGGTGGTCACATAGCACTTGGAAACGTAGTCGGGGCTCTGTCAGGGAAATGTTAAGAAATGGAATTGATTTATAAAGTTGAAGTATGATTCGCCCACTTTTTACCTTGATATAATTGGCATTGATATAATTGGCATCCGCTAGACTACCGCTTGATAGGAGGCCAGCAGCTCGGTGTCCACTAAACTGGGAGCGGGCATTTGGTTTGTGGTCATTTTACTGTCTCGATCATTGAGCACCGACGGCTGTTCAATGATATTCTGTTTGGTCTGGTAGCTGTGATCGAAGGCATAGTTGAGGCGAATCAAAGCGAACTGATTGAGGGGACTGGAGGCGCTTAGAAGTGTTTTAATGCTATCCAAAGAGATATTAAGCTCCTCGCTTGTGGATTGTGGTGGCAGGAGACGTCACATGATGTTGCAGACCGTGCTCCGGTCCGCTGGTGTTCTCTGGAGGGTTTACAAGGGTTTTTTATTCGCCAAGTCCGGCACCTTGCTCTTCACTTTCACGGCATTTATTAAATTCAGCTTGCCCGCCCTAGACAGTGTCATTAGGCGACGCTTTATGCAGGAATCTATTTTAGATGCGCTCATTTTCAATTTGGCCTTCCAATTTGGCCGCTCGAATTAGAATCTAAACCTATTTTGCTCACGTCACGGCAACAAAGAGGCGTTAACCGCACTTAAAGACGATGTTTTTTTTAACATTACGTAGTGGCAAACGTGAGCATATTTCGCTATTGGTAGAAACCAAATATGAAACGAATACACGAAAAAATTCCTCAGCAGTTTTTTTTATATAGAGTTTTTCATTTCGCGGGCGTTTCCGTACCCATGGACACCGCCCTTTAGTAGGGACCTCCATGTACAGTTGATAGCCATTTTCGATTCTTTAAGCTTCTCTTGCAAATGAAATTTAAACAGAGCATTATGATATATCCAAATACCCAGATACTTATACGTTTTGACTACTTCCAGCTCAGTCACTCCTAAGTGACACTTTTCATTCAAGGCTAGTCTCCTCCAATGCCTTTTTAAAATTAGAATCTTTATATCTGCTTTTGTATCTTTATCAAAGTTGTTGCTCTTGGTTTGGCCTACAAAACATTTCTTTGGAGCAAATCAAAAGAATTACATATTCATACTCAAAATTACAAAAATTGTCAAAAAAATATCAAAGTTTTCACCACTTTTTTACATTTTTTCAACTTTATCTTGAAACACTTCAAAGTTGAAGCTTTGACCAAAAAAAAACAAACCTTTTTCCATTAATTACTTTTTATATAGTTCTACAAGCATGTACAACTGTCATATAAACTCGAAAAAACGAATATTTTCGGTAAAAAATTCAAAAATATTAAATTTCTTAATTTATGTTTTTTTTATTATTTATTGATTTAATAAAAAAAATGATTAAAAATTTAGACTTCGTCAGCAAAACCAAAAATTTATATATTTCCAAGTTTGTTTATTTTAGTCCAAGCTAAGTTTTCGCCCTGCATTGCTAAGTCAAATTCTTAACAATTTTCAAGACAAAGTTGAAAAACAGCTCAACATGAGGTGAAAACATGATAATTTCATGACATTTTTGTAATTTTGAGTAAGTCACATCTTACTTTTTAGAAATGTTCTGTAGGCCAAAACAGAAGCATGAACTTCGTCTATACGTTAAAGCGAATTTCCAAATAATTTACGAGATATGCAAATCCCAATCAGAAGCTGAAAACTTGAAAGATGAATAAAATGAAAACTCCAGCTAAACAGACCAAACCCACGCGAAGGGTTTTACTCCACCATCATACACTTTTAGAAATTCTAGGTCTAGACTCGAACAACTTCTAAGTGTTGTACAGTGTAATGTTTGAAATCCAAATTGTTACATGACATGAACAACTATCTGTTTATCTGTTTATTGAAGCGGTGGTGGTGATTTTAAATGATTTCCGTGTGTTGTACATGAATCTGTTTTGTAAAATTTTTGTGAATTCATAATGGTATATTTTCGCTTTAAAAATCTTAGAATTGTTTGGAATTTGTTTTTTTAAAGCTAAGAAATGGTACTATACGATGATTTCATGAAACTTTCGATAAAAAATGTGGGTTCCCTTAGAAAAAAAGGGCTGAAAAAGGCATTTTGGGCAATTTTAAACTTAAATTACCTTAAATCCAGACGTGATGGATCATTTCCCAAAACAGATTTGTGTTGAGCACACGAAAATCATCTAGAATCTCCACTACCTCTTCTATAAACTGGACTGACCTAAAATACTCGATCTTTAAATTCCACTAACTGAAGCTTGGGAAATTAAATTATTAGTTACATATATAAATACCTAAATCATATTGTATAAATTCCAAATTACATCCTTCTATAGTTTTACAATCATTGTTTTTGTTTATTTCTCTACTTCACGTACGCTGAACAAATTGGGTTCAGCTATTGTTATGCTCTTTAGCCCTATGTATGCAACCCATATGCTTTACCTTTTCCCATGTAGAACATAACCATAAAAAAAAAACAAAAAAAAATCAAAGACTAGTCAATTAAATGTTTTAGAGCAATTTTATGCGCAATTGTTAGTGCTGTTAATTGAATGTGTTAAATATGCAATATAAATTATATAAATACTACGAACTAAACGATTATTAGCTGTGCTTACACACACCCACTTGGTTATCAATACTTACTAATATAGTTTGACAGTCACTGTGACCAAGTCGCCCAAAAGTATGCTTTATCAATGTTATAAAAATTCTACACAAACATACATACTCTACATTTTGTTGCTGGTTTCAAATCTGTTGAAATATTCCCATGCTAATTCCAAATAAACAGCAATAAAGGTATACCAACACTAGAGGCTTTCTGGTATGAAATATATACATATAACTTATAGATGAGACTTGAGACGTAACAATACATATCAATAAATTTATACACTGTGTAAGCTATAGAGATACCTAGAAGCAAAATGGGAAAAATTCATCAAAGTTGGAAAGAATACTGAGAAGAAATATATAAAGAAATATCTGTTTCAATTGTTAGCGAACTGTGTGTTTTGTAGTGATTATCTATATATATATATATATATTTATACACATGTATATGTGTGTTATTTACAAATGGAATATACAAATTATATGGAAAATGTTAAAAGTCTAACTAGTTGCTGTGTTCATTGTTGCTATATATGTATATGTATTTGTTTAATACTGTTAACCAAACTATCGCCATGAACTATCCAAAACTATAACTATGTATCTCCAATATACTGACAAAACTTGTGTTATCGTTTGTCGTTAAGTTTGATTTGTGTTCAATGTATGCAAAAATAATCATCAAAAAAAAGTAAAAAAGAAATAAATGCATTATAAAGCAGCAAAAAATACTGACCTTTATTTATATGATTACTTAAGCCCGGATATACATAGCAGTTAGTACCCCGCCCATAGAGGAATCAATGGAGAACCACTCGATAGAATTTTCTAAGATTTTAAAAATATTGAGATGCTGACCAATAAAATGTGCCCTTAATGTTGTAGCTGTGTGTTGCTAGTATAAATGTGCCCATTAAACGCGAACTTGACGTGATCAAAAAAAACTGGGTATGAGGTGTTGCTCCCTGATGCCTCTAGTTTCATAATTTATTGGTCCCGTTCCCAGGCAATTTTGAGTGTTCCACTATGGTACACATAGTTGACCGATTTTCATCAAACTTGGAGGAATTATGTAAAAGCATAGAAAAAGTATAAATACGAGGTTTGGGCACATTAGCGTTGAAGACAAAAAAGTTTTTCTAACTAAAACTACTTTTTCGACCGACATGGCAGCTGTCATCCGATCCGGCCGGTTCCGACAAATGTGCAGCGTATTTGTACCAAAAGACTTCATACAAAGTTTGGTTAAGATAGCTTTAAAACTGACGGAGGAGATAGCATAGAAACAGACAGACAAACGGACGTCTGGCTTATCAAGTATACTTTATGTGGTCGGAGATGCTTCCTTCTATGCGCTACAAACATCTGGACAGTTTTAATATATCTTCTACAAGGGTATAAAAATGGGACGAAATCCCATTTGATGGCTATTTAATATTGAAAACTCAGTTGCAGAAACAACTATCAAAAATGAAGTGCTATAAGAACGGCAAGGCAATGGAACACTTTCCGCGCTACCATACTCACTACACTTAAACACAAGGCCTAATGCGAACGAACCCACCGATAATGCACTAGCACCTCAAGGATATACATATGTATAAGTATCTCGACCACACAGAATCCAATAAATATCTGTATCTATCTGCGTTCAAAATTCCTTGGATCATAAAAGCTCGCTTCGATTTAATAAAGTTGACGTCAAACGTCTATAATCACAGTTCGACAAAATCAAATTTTTTTTTTAAAACGTACCCTTTAAAAATGTTGTTCAAAGGCAATTGCTGGTACGAAATATAGTCCAGTCAAGAAAAACAAAGGGGTCAACCTCGGAATTTGGGATAATAAGCTGGAAACTTTCGTACACCTTCGTTTTGGCGCTCTAAACGTTGTTTCAAAAGTCACATCAAATCTCGTGTGTTCTTCGTTAGTTATTCAAGGTCAAAGCTCCAATGATGTAAATCTCTATTATAAAAATTGTAGACCATAAAAAACCTATTAATATTGATTCTATATGCATCTACAAGCATTTTTAATATGTAAAATTTTTTAAATTTTGGAAAAAAAAGAGTCTACAGTTCAGCCCATATTATCAAAAGCAATTGCCCTAGCACATTTTTGACTGAAAACAAAACTTTTGTCCACGTTTCATATTCCATGAAACACTAAAGAAAATTAACTATTGAAGTAATTTGAAATCTGTACATAAATGCAATATTGCTAAGAATTGCATAATCTATTGATTTATGTAACCTGTGGGGGAATTTATGTATTGCGGGTATTAAATAAATCAGGTTGTTAAATCGTCTCCCCACATTTTCGTTTATATCACAGAGTTGGGCCCATCATGCACAGTATATCAGCTTAAAGGACACAAATTCAAGAATGTATACTGAAAATCTCATCAATATCTATCCCTACATTTTCGAGAAATTTGCTTTTCAGTTTGCAAAGCACAGAAATATTCATTGTTTTCAATTGTATCGTTCTCAAACGGGTTTTTCTGAAACAAAATTAGTACTTTAATGATAGCGTTAAGCTATAATACTTTTAAACGTGCACTTCCAAGGTTATAAAAACTTCGGCACAGACAAGGTTAGCATGGCCTTCTCGTTTATTTTGAGATGTTTCGCCGATTTGTATTTAGTGACCTGTTTTTTGATTTTAGTCAAAGTTACAACTGGCTAGCTTGAGGTCTTTGGTTGAGTATAAATCTTTATAACCAACACAAATCAACAGATGGGCATTTCCACAGAAATGTCAACCGCAGCCAAAAAATTCAAAGATTATAAAAGTATCTCGTTTTAACATATTTTTATAGGAAATCTATCAAATTTAACTAATGTAAACCAATTTTACATTTATTCATAACACATTTTGAAATATTCAAATGCAAAGTCGATCAAGTGCAACAGTTCGGGTTTGAACATTTCTATTGCAGGTTTTGTTTTGATTATTGTTCTTACGCATTGACATTTTCTCTTTTAAATCTCGGTTTAACTTAAGGAATATAAAAAAAATGTAAAAGGAACGATGCGATTGCCAATTACGCTAAATTTTTTATTTGCTTTACCTTAGATTTCGATGTCGCGTGCGGCATTGAAAAAGATCAAAGATGTGCATGAAATTTTAGTTACAAACAGATATTTTTATTGCAAATTAAATAAAAAAAGTTGTGCTTCAAAATAATCAGCGCTGCGCTCTTGGTACCTTTTTGAAGTTGGTAGCGTGCGACATCGTAAGTGTAAAATTTATAAACTCAAAATAAATTTTGTTTGTAAAATATCTTTATTTGTATATGTAACTACAAAATATAAAATTTTTAATTGCAGATGAGTAAAAACGGCGGCGAGAAAAATAAATCTAACTGCAAACGGTGGAGAGAAAGGTTAAAGGTTGATGAGACAAAATTACAAAACTATAAATTAAAAAACCGGGAAAGAATGTGGAATGCTAGACAGAAGTGAAGAGCGCTGGCTGAAGGTAAAGAAGATATGATTGAAGAGAAACGAAAATATAATTGCATTCGAAAACAAAAGAGGCGCCAAAAACTCTTAGAAAATGATATGTCACGTCAAAGCCAAAACGCGCCGTACGAATCTAGACAAACCTTGGCGAAAGCGGTTAAAAAAGTGGAGAAAGCGATGCCAAAGGACATGCAAAGAAGGCTAAAAGTTCTTGAAGTCCTGGTCAAAAAATATAAGCATTTTGAAGAAAAGGAAATCGTAAAGCAATCCAACAGAACAATACCCGAATGCCTAGTTAATGCCATTATTAATTTTTATCAGAATGATTATGTTAGTATGCAAGCTTCGGGAAAGAAAGACACCATTATAATTGAAGGCAAATTAATAGCTAAGCGCTTTATGTTAATGACGGTGTCCGAATCATATGAGTTGTTTAAAAAAGAATTTCCAAACGAAGCGGTAACCAAATCAACTTTTTTAAAATGCGCCCTCGCCATGTCCAGTTAGTAAGTTAAATGCCGCACAATATGTGTGTTTGCATGTATCATGCAAATTTCGGCTTTCTTTTGGAAAGTTGCACGAAACGTATTCCATCTTTTCCCAGAGATTTTGAAACATTTCTTAAAGCAATTTGCTGCGCTATTTAGAATGAATAGTGCATGACAAGTAATTGTAAGAAGTGCATAACAGATTTAAAGATCAATTTATTTCTCTTGCATATTTGGCTAATATGGAAGATGAAGTGAACTGGCAGCAATGGCGTAAAATAGATTAAAACATAGCCCTGTCAAATACAACTTCAACTTTATCTGAGTTAGTCATTGATATGGAAACTTACCATCATTTAAAACCCATTTTTTGTAAAAAGAGCTCAGCAAAAATATTTTGAGCAATCAAAAATGAACTTAAAGCCTTCCGAGCTCGTTCTTCAAATTGATTTGGCCGAGAACTATAGGTTGACACACCAAAACGAAATACAAAGTGCGCATTTTAGCTACCGCCAGGTAACAATTTTTACCTGCGTAGCTTGGTTGGCTGGTGCTTCACAGTCGTTTGCGGTTATAAGCGATAAACTTACACATAATAAACATGACGTATTTATTTTTGTTTTATGCCTTTTAACCGAAATCAAAAAAATGTTTGGCCATTTTTCAAAGATTTTAATATTTTCTGATGGAAGATGCGCTCAATTTAAAAACATATATATTTTGACAAGCTTGAGTGACATAATTCAACAAATTGGATGTCTATATATGGAATGGAATTTTTTTTGCTAGTTCTCACGGAAAGGGAGCCGTTATTAAAATAAAAGTGTGGCAAATAACCAAATCAAAAAACGTTGTTTTACGCGAAGCACAATCGTTTTATCAATGTGCAGAAAACAACATAAATGCAATTAAAATGTATTTTATGCCATCTGATAAAATTGAAAGTTTATCTTTAAATTATAAGTTGGACGAAAAATGGAAGGAAGTAAAAAGCATTCCAGGTATATCCCAGTTGCATTCATTTTGTTGCGATGGCCAGCAGGTAGCAGGAGCTAGGACTGCATATTCCATTAAAAAAACCTTATTCGACATTAGTAATAGTATTCTTAATTAAGTTACTTTCTGTTCTTCGTTTTTATATAAGATGAATAAACTTACTTTTGTTTTTCTTTATTGAAGATATTTGTTAAGTTTATGATTTTTGTTGTGAAAATAAATATATTGAAATTATTAAAATCATTCATTTATAATATCTTATTCATGTCTTATTACATAAAAAGGAAAAAATAAACATTAAAAGTATGATGGAACAAACTGTCGCATGCGACATGTCGCGTGCGACAGTGATTAAAATTAAATAAAAAATAAACTACTTAATATTTTTGAATCAAATAAAAAACATTTTTAAGGTACATCAATGCATAATATTTTAAAACTAGTCGCATTAAAATATTACATCAGGTTTAGCTGAAATCAGTGTTTGAACTGTTCGACTTGAAAGCGACTTCTGTTTTTGTCGCATGCGAATGCATTGGTTTTTTGTAATTATCTTGAAAACGAACAGTTGCCCAAAATCAACTTTAGCACCAATTATAGCGCTAATCAAGAGCAATACGTTTCGCCTTTTGTCAAAATAAAATAATGTCTTGGCATATGTTTTTCTTTACTTTGAATGCGTACGAATGTCGCATTCGACATTTGAGAAATGCCGAGATATTAATTACAACATTTTGGAATAGCAATTGGGGTATGTCCGTACAACGATCGCTGTTTCGAGAATAACCGAAGCCGATTGTTATGGGGTTTACAACTCTGGTTTTGTTATTATTGCAGACATTTAACAAGCTTTCCTAGATGTACCTAAAAACATCTGAGTCAAGAACCTAAAAACACATATGCTTTTAAGTTATTTGAATGAAAAACATATGTTTTTCCCCAAAATAGTTGTTCGATGTATTTTCAGGCACGTTAACACTCCCCCCATTTCTATTCATTCGACGAGGAGTGTACACACAAAGCACACCCAATGACAGTGTATTATTTCCAAGAATTGATAATTCCGCTTGCCTGAAAATTTTAACGAAAGCTGGAAATAAACTGTGACATTGCGCATTATCCATATCCAAAGTATAAGGCTTCGATAAGCCCGCAAGTGATAAACAAGGGCCCATTGATTAATATTTGAATTTAATTAAAAAAAAACCTCGTGGCCTGGTCCAAATAAAAGGCACTCGTAGGCAACATAGTGTCATCAGTCTTCGCAACGCCACCAAAGAAAAATGAAGTGTAAGTGGAAGTCGGTATAAATGTATCATTAACAGTTTCTCATTACTTGAATCGTTGCAGTCTTCTATCTACTGCTCAGCCTCTGCCTGGCCTTCCTGCTGTGCGCTCCCATGGCTCTGGCACAGGTGCCATCCGTACCAACTGCTGCACCAACTCCCCCCACCGGCGCCGGAGCAGGAGACCCCACTGGTCCTTCCACTAACTTCCCCGGACCGCCAGAAGCGGATCCCACAGTCCCTATGCCTGTTGTTACCACCAAATTTCCATTGTACGGCTCGTAAACGCACCTAATAAAAATCAATTCAAAATTTGATTGCATTCAATAAATCAGTTTTTCTAATTGAGGATATTTTTATTGTCCAACAAACTGGACGTCGTCATTTATATAAATTAAACATCAAACAAGCACTCTGAAATACATAAAGTACCACATCATATGTAGAGGTATGTAAAAGAAAACTAGAAGGGAGCCGCCACCGCCGGATTAGCTGGAGGTCATATTTCGTCGGAAGAAGCCACGCACCTCCATTTGCAGCTGCTCGGTGTCGTCACGACCATACTGGAAGGTAGAGAGAAGCCCGGAGGTAGACTCAAATTCACTCAAGATTAGTTCGCCCTTAATACGCACCTTGCAAAAGTTGTGCTCCAGCAGCTCAATGGCCGTCAATCGTTGTTTTGGATCATGTTGCAAACAGTGGTCAACGAAATCGTGACCCTCCTGCGAGAGACTTTCCGGTGCTTTTGGCTTCTCGCCCATGCCCACTTTGAACATGATTTGAAAATTGGAATCAAACTGAGCCCAAGGACGCTGTAAAATAAAAAGTGTATTTGTAACATTGAAAAGACGATAACTAAAACTACCGATTTCTAGATAGCTGGTTTCTTATTGTGTATGGAGCCTAATAAACTGCGTGATGTGCTGCCCATTGTGTGAATTGATGGAAACTACTGTCTACATGATTTTTACTACTTATAACTACTTATAACTTGGGCTTTCGGTGGTCTATCTTGTAACTATTTTGATGGGTCGTTTAAGGCAGAGACCACACGAACGCATGTTTTCAGCACGGCACATAGAAGACCACCAGAAGAAACCAATCAAGATACAAAGAATCTCAATTCATCTTTCAGCAGCATGTGTGTGCGTGTCCTAAAGGAGGAGATACATCAGCTGAACGGTCACACTGGACAAAAATAAATGATTTTAATTCAGCAAATGGTCTAAAAGATCTGGATGTGCTAACACAAATACGGCTATCGCCCTAAAAGCCGAATTGAATAAGGGATTAATATCGAAACCGGAACGGTTAACCGATATAAACCGTTTTAAATCACTTTCCGAAACCGGTACAGGAACCGAATTTTTTAAACGCAAAATGACGTCGATACGCTTAAAAGAAAAATTTCAATAAAAACATGTCTTTTTATTGTGGTTGAACCAAAACGACCTAAGAAAACCCGCAAACATGCTAAAAACTCACATAAAACAAACAAAATGGCCCAGTAAAAAACTAGCCGGAGGGTACACCGGACTCTAACAAAACACAAACAAAAAATAGAGGAAAACTAACTTCCGCTGGACCGAAGTTTATATACCCTTGCAGCTTGTGTAATTTAAATAAGTTAATAGCCTGATTCCACTGACACAAACATGTACATTCGGTCAAATGTACATATTTTTGACAAGACCTCCTATATACATTTTCTTCACCCAATTTCTATAGCTATACTCAATAGTTGTCCGATTATCATCAAACTTGGTGGAATTATGTGAAAGCATAGAAAACTTAGAAATACGCGGTTTGGGGACGTTTGCGCTGAAGACATAAAAGTTTTTCTCACTAAAACTACTCTTTCGACCGATCTTTCCTATGGCAACTATATGCTATAATCATCCGATCCGTTTGGTTCCGACAAATGTGCAGCGTATTTATACCAAAAGACTTCGTGCAAAGTTTGGTTAAGATAGCTTTAAAACTGACGGAGGAGATAGCATAGAAACTAACGGACATGGCTATATGAACTCAGCGCGTCATGCTGATCAAGAATATATATACTTTATGTGGTCGGAGATGCTGCCTTCTTTGCGTTACAAACATCTGAACAATTTTAATATACCCTCTACAGGGGTATAAAAACACTAATATATTCAATACATAAGAACAAACTACGGGAACAACACGTTAACATACGTGTAAAACTATTTCAAATGCCAGAAAAGGTTGGCAAAACAACGGGGAAGACTAAAGTATCTCCTAAGATGCAAAGACTACAGTATCATACCGAGACACTTACAGGGAAAAACTTCTGCACTGCAACATAATTTTAGACTACACAACACAAAAACAGAATTACAAAAATTAGAGACCAACTTTTTACTGAAAATTCTCCAACAGGAGATAAAAGAAACGCAACGACACATTTACATAATAAACAAAACGCAAACGCACACTTACAACAGCTTGAAGAAACTAATAAACAATAATACTTACTGGAAATGGAACAAACTCAGAAGCTAGCATATCAACGAATACGAATGACTACAGACCAGGACATTGAGAAAAAGTTAGAAAAAGCAGTCTAGAAAAGAAGTTTAGAAAAAGACACACTAGCGGAAAAATTATATATCCTGCTTAACAAAGACACCAGTCTTTGTCAAACTGATATAACTGATATAATTATTCACTACGAAAGTCAAATGGATCCTCTCTCTTGGACCAAAATTTGCTTGCCGGTCACCAATGAAAAATCTTATAGCGAACTTAGAGCAAGAAGTTCAAACAATAAAAGGTGAAAAGCAGAAGGTCACTATTAGAAGCAATCTAGCAAATAAAATTAACAATTTTAAACACACTAAGAAACTGGATAAGAAGGATATATTTCTATTAAACATTGCTAAAAATACAGAAAAACCGATAAAAGAGCGTAGGGACAATGTAGTTATTACACAGGCAGATAATGGCAACAAAACTGTGGTAATGCACAAAAGGGACTAAATGAATGTAATGAGAACACTTCTGAGTGAAAAATCAACATACAAAACTAGGCGGAAAGACCCGAATCTGGCACGTTGCCAGATTTTCTTGCCACTTTTCTTAGAAGGCATAAAATTCAAGCACCCCTCTGTAAAATGACACTTTAATGACCCTTGTTGTAACGTAACGCTAAGTATTAAATAATAAAATTCTTGTATGACTCTTTTAAAAAATATTTATGCACAAATTTTTCCGGTTGCTGGTCCATCACAGCTTAATGATGAAAGCAGTTTAATTACTAGATTATCTAAAAGAGACGACGAAGTTGAAGCTAAAATCGTCTTAAATTCGATAAGTAGAGTTTCATATAATGTTAGCTTAAGTTCTTACATGTCAACTACGTAAAATAATACGAATTCTGACACTTTCGACAAAAATTGTAGAATTCGAATGTGGTTCATGTGTTGTTGCATATAACGGATTGAGTTAATTTCACTTAAGTGAAAACTGAAACATGGCAGTATATAATTTTACTTTAAGTGTGAAAGTATTGTTTGCTGGACACTAAAATGAAATAATTTATACTTATTTCCGAATGTAATTTTTCCAATATTTAAAAAAATAGGTACACCGAAATATAAATCCGGATACCGTATTGAAACCGAAATAGAACCATTAACCGAAACATTCATTTTGGGACGTACCGTAAACGAAAATCTTTTCAGGACTAATATCTGAATGGAATATATAGAAGCTACTTTGACTTTCGAATAGTATGTTTTGACACCAACGAAGAAGTAGAGGCATGAAGTAGTTGACGGCTTGCCGCAAAGATCGGTATTGTTCTCCTTGCTTTAGAACGCTATGTGCGATGAAGTCTTATGTGTTAAAAACGTAGGTAATTGGTTTGTTGTCGCAAAACAACTTCCGGAGAAGTTGTCTTAACAGACTTAACAGATCTTGCAACACTGACTGCAAGAAGCGTTCTTAATATCAATCAGGAAGATTGAGGAGAAGACCTCCTGCACTATTGGAGTGCACATACATAAATATGTGGACATAATGATCAATAGATCGAGTCAAAAGGCTGCCACGACAATTGCAGCAGTGTCCTGCATTATGGCAAACTTAGGTGGACCCAAAAAAAACAAAATCCTCTATGGTGTTTGTTCCTTGATTGGTGCGCTCCAGCTTATGTCCTACCTTAGATCGATCGATTATGCGCGTTAAGAGACCTCTGAAATGCAAAAGTTCGTTGGATTTTGTCGCTGCATAAAGGTAATGGATGAAAACTTGGACTTGTTGCTCACGCAGCTACTCAGTGAACATGATTTACCTTTCTTCTGAGAAGGTAAAGCGAACGATTTCTTTTAAAAGTAGGATAAATGGACATGGAGGTCGTTTAACGACACCGAAAAGATACCAAGGTAAGTTCCCTGACAAAGCAGAACTAATCTACGGCAACCATTTCATTTCATTTGCAACAACAGCGGAAATTCTTTCGTATGCCTCAGATACCAAATACGTCACTCCCTCTTCAAGGGTCTCAGCCAGCTCACTGCCTTATCAATTTTAGGTTTATCAGTTAGTTCTCACCTTGCCCGACGCCATCTCGACAACAACACAGCCCACCGACCAGATATCGGCAGCTCGTCCATGGCCATCGCTGTTGGTCTTGGTAAATACTTCGGGTGCCATATAGGCCTGAGTGCCCACATAGCCCTGAAGCTCACCGGGTACTGTGGTGTGGGCCTGTATTTTAACCGCTGACCCAAAGTCTCCTAATTTTAGGCTGTTGCTGCCGTCCACCAGGAATATATTTGCAGTCTTGATGTCGCGGTGCACAATACCATGCTTGTGAAGCTCGCTCACGCCTGACAGCAGCTGGGAGGTAAAGCGACGGGCCAAAGCTTCAGGTAGACCGCTGGTTAGCTCTACCAGGGACTCAAGGGTTCCCTCAGAGCAAAGCTCCATGAAAATCAACAGCTCCTCGCGATGCACCTCGATGCCGTAGTAACGCACCAGATTTTTGTGCTTGATACCTTCCAGGATTTTAAGCTCCTCGGCGACGTTCTTGAGTGCGCGCGTCTCACCGGGCTGTATAGCAATCTCCTTCATGGCCATAAGTTCGCCCGAGTTGTTGTTCACTGCCGTGTACACCTTGCCAAAGCGGCCTTGGCCGATCTTAATACCGCGATGCCAGCGGAAGTGAACGCTGCGTGACCGAATGTGGACCTTGTCACAGGAGTTGAGCGCCTTAACCTGGCCAATGAGTCGGCGTTCACGCAGACGTTCCTCCAGATCCAGGTCTAGGCGATTGACTGCATCACGCACCCGTTCCTGGCGCAGAGCTAGTGGAGTGCTCTCCATGCTTTCCTTGCCCGAGGAGGCAGGAGTGGGGGGTGTCTGTGGCACCAGTAGACGCAGCTCGCCATTGGGACTGTTGCGGCATGGCGTCTCCGCATAGTCGGTGCTATCCACGGAACTGTACGTGTTTGAGGACTGCTGCAGGATCTCCTCCTTGAGGCTAAACTGAGGGTGCAACAGTTTGTTGTAGGGCGGCGACTGCAACGGGGGCGTATTGGGATTCAGGACGATACCCGCCGACATGGGCGTGCGTGTGGGCGTCCTTGAGCGAGAGGTGGCCGGCGATGAGGTCTTTCGCGTGCGCGGCGAGGCCTTCTTGCGCGCCACCTTCTCCGGCTCTGAGGTAATGCCAATGACATGCGAGATGCAGCGGTCCATTTGCTGCTTAAGCTCCTCAAACTGGCGGTCGTCCAGGTGCTGGGTGATCTGCGGATCACAGGCCAAAATAAGGAACTCTAGGCCCTGGGAGGCCCAACGTGGCCGCATACCACGTCCGCGCTCGCAGCGCTCCATCACAAAATGCATCCACATCTTGGCATACGCAATGATGCCCAGCGCAAGGTCGATTGTGTGAGTGCCACTGTCCTTCTGGTCCATGATGCGCTGCTCGAACAGCCGGATCACATCTTTGTGGTACTCGAAACCGAATTTGTAGCCCTGGTGAAGGATCTCGCGAGTGCGCGATAGCACTGCCTGGCGATCCTGTTCGTCCAGGTCACGCATATTGCTCATACAACAGCGCTCCTGGACACCCTCGATTATTTCGGTCAGCTTGTTGCGCACCTCGAGCACATCCTGCTGCAACAGCTTGAAGGCAGCCTTCACATCCGCGCAGATGAAGTCATGCTGATGGTTGGCCACATCGTGCTCATAATGCTCACGATGGAAGTCCGTGGTCTCGACATCGCGGCAGAAGGTCTTGGCAAAGAAAAGCACTTTAATGGACCGCTCCCGCTCCACCGTGAGCAGGGCCTGGGTCTCGCGGCAAATGGTCAGTAGCTGCCACTTGAGCTCCTCGTTGTCATCGTTGGCCGCCGTGCCGGCTATCTGCTGGTCCAGCTCGACGGAACGCTTGACCAGCCGGGACGAGATATTGCGCAAGAGCTTGCTAATGATGCCGCAGAATTTCTGCGAGGCCAGAGTGTGCATCCCCTTGATCATGGGGCTGATCAGCTTGGTAAACATCCACTCCTTCTCCAAAACGGACTTCTGGTTCGTTTCCGGCACGGCCACCAGCACCAGTTGGTCAATATAGTCCAAGTACAGCTCGAAAGTCTTCCGCACCGTGGCATCGTAGTGATTGAGGATGCTGATGTAGTTGCTCAGCTCCGTCTCGCTCTCCACCAGCGCTGTGGTTATATGTCGCTGGTAACGCTCTCGATGTGTCAGGGCCAAGGTGAGGCCCTCGCGCAGCTCCTTCATCAACTGTCCCAGGCTCAGGGGATTGGGTCTCATGGGACGAGTCTCCAGGCGCATGCGCAGGAACTCGTGCATAAACTGCAGCGGTATTCCGCTGAGGAATACAAAGGTGGGAATGTATGAGGGCAGATTGATCGACTGCGCCTCCTCGCTCCAGTAGCCATAGGTGCGCAGCTCGATGATCTGCTCGCGACTGATCTGCGGATCCAGCCGGGGCACATCTTCATCAATCGCCTCGGCATCCAGCTCCACGTCAAAGTCCTCCGTTCCGGGCTTCTCCAGGGCAATGTGAGCCTTGTAGAGAGCCACGTTGTGCAACTTGTGCAGAAAGGCCAACGACTTGGCCAGGCCTCGACTCTTGAGCACATTCTCGATGAACTTGCGATACAGGGCCGAGGATTGTTCACCATCATTGCTGCAGTTGCCCAGCGGCTCCACGCTAAAGATGTTGATGTCATGCATGGAGTTTTTGCGCAGCTGCGGAAACTCATTGGACAGCTGGCTGATCTCCGTTGAGGTGGATCTGCAAGTCAAATGCTTAGAATAGCTGGCGCAAACAAACTGCTGTACTTACTCATTACTGCTGGACGTCTCGCCGGGCACATGGGTGGCGTCGTTGAGCATAAACTGTACCTTGGGACAGGATGTGTTGTTGACGCAGCCTACCCGGCGCCCCGTCACACTGGGCGGCTTGGTTGAGTCCAACGAATTGACCGCAGAGTCATCGTTCTCTACGCCCGATGCCGAGGAATTGCCGCTATCCGAGGCTATGTACGAGGTTTGTACGGGCCAGGAGAACTTTTCGTCTTGCAGCCTAAAAAACGGAGACTGAGTATGGCCGCCAGCTGAACTCCAACCTACTTACCTGGCCAAAATCTTGCCTAGAATGCTTAGCTTCAGCTTGTTCTGCTGGGTTATGTTATACCACAGGCACATGGACTTGATGCGTCCCACAAAGCTTTGCGACTTGTAAATGGGATGCAAAGCACCCATGGCCTGCGAAGAGGGATACAGAGCTTCGGCGGCCTCCAGACGCTTCAGCAAGTCCTCCACCTCCCTTAAAGCCAACTCCTGATGATCCATGCAATCCTTGCAGTAGAGCGACATGCAGCCTTGACACAATTTGCTGGGCAAGGGAGCTGCGGAAAATGGAAGAGAATGAGATTAGTTCGAGTCCATTTATGGTCATGTTGGTGTCACCTACAACTGGCATTGGAGTTGCCGTCGGAGTTTATGCCGCTGTCCAGGCTAATGAGGCTCGGCTCGCGTCGATAACGGGGCTGGAACCTGTAGCTAATAATCTGGGTAAGCAGATCAGACACACCCTGGCGCGCCTCGAACAGATACTTGTCCTGTTGCTCCACCGTACGATCGGCCTGCCAGGCCTGCAACTCCAGCCAGATGAGATCCTTTAGCTCGGTCTGCCAAGTGTGCTCCTCCTGTGACAGCTTGGCGTCCTGCCTGTCTACGCTGCCCAGCTTTATTAGGTTGGCAAACGTCTCGTGAAAGTCCTTGCGCTTGCCCAATCCTGGGGTCTGCTTGCCATCTCCCTTCAGCATGGTCGCCGTCAGCTGCGGGGCAAAAGCCAGCGGCGGTGCCGATGAACGACAACCAATAGGTCGCGAGGACACACAGCGATAGCGGTTGCAGCTCTCCACCACTTTAGAGGCAATTCGCAGCGGTGCCACCACATCCGAGCTCAGCGGCATAATCTTGTCCAAAGACTCAAGCGGATGGGCGCCCTCGTGAAAGCTGTTGCCACGTGGCGGTGCCACGGCCGTACCGGACAATGAGTTCTTCATTTCCCGCTCAGAGTCGCGCAGCAACGACTGCAATCGCTTGTCGGTCCTCTTGTTCTCCTCGTTGACAAACATCTCATTGAGCAGGGCACAGTCCATGGTGTTGCGACGCAGGACTCGTGAACGCGCCATGCGCGACATGCCCTTCTTTGGTGTGCCACCAAGGCTGGCTGGTGAATCTGTGGAACTGCAGGGATATGAAATGAATGAGTTATCTAGGAATTGAAATGAAGGAAGCATATGGCAGCATATGGCAGTTTTTCATTTAGTGGAGATAACTACTTTCGTCACTAGAGTGAATGGTGTGACACCACTTAAAATAGCCTAGACACAAACCCTTATCGCTCGCTTTGCCTTATTATCAGAGAACGTATTCATGACTAACCCTAACATTTACGATAAGCATTTCGACAACAGTTGAGCAAATCGAAAAAGCTGCTGAATTTGGCAAGTAGAAAATAGTAGAGCCAAGTAATTTTAAGCTATCGTAAAAGGCAAACCATGGAACATCAAAATGTTCTACTCCATTATACTTTTTGAGAAATCCCTTGGAAGCACTCTTAAACCGTTCAAAGCTGCGTTTTGAAACCCGTTTTGAACCAGCCAAATATTTAACCCACAATGTAAATATCAAGTTAGATTTTGAAGTTTTGCCAAATTCTCCTGCTGTTGATAAATCAAAAGCAGTCAGTGTCATTTCTGGTACTAAAGTACAATTTGTACGTTTGGTATAATCTCTAGAGAGATTTGGAGTGCGTTTAGCCTAAGACCAAAATGCAAATGCATCAGGACAGCGCTACTCGAATTTCATCATAAAATATACAGTCCACTAAGGTATATAAAGCAATTGTATTCTGTGAAATTCGAATTATTTAATTCATGATCATGATGAATTCTCTTCCAGGTTGATTATTATATATTATAAGACGAGCTTTTTCCAATCTCTTGGCTTGTTGGTTATTTAAGATCAAACCAGAGACACATTTCGTGCCGAACCAAGTGTTCCGTTAGGGAGTCTATTGAGGATTTCGGTTTTGAAATAATTTCTTCATTATTCCATATATTACAGATTTGCGGCCTTGATAAAAGGAAACAAATTTTGGTATCTAATAAAATCAAGTATGCAAGCCGGTTCTGAACCGAACCTAACCAAAACGAAACCGATTCACTAACTCCAGCTGATAGACCGAGCCGCAAACAGAACCTGCGTACTTTATAACCACAAAACCACAAAAATCGATAAGTAATCTTGATTAATAACTAGAAGGTGCGAACCATCTATTTACAAAACTGTGGAAGATACGAAGTTTCTTTCAAATTGTGGTAGAGGGAGGAGGATTGGAAAAAATTCAAAATAAATTTGATCTGCCTGCTAGTATAAGAAGTATATGTCGCATACATGTCAAACGTCTATCTCAGAGACAGACAGACTCGGTGTTGATGCTGATCAAGAATATATATGGGTGATTCCGTGGAAAATCACCCACTCAAATTTTTTTTGCTCGAAATAATTTTCTCCGTATTCTTTGTTGTCAAATAGAATATACGTATTTTCTGCATTGTGCCAAAATATGCTTAATACGCGGAAAAATGTTTCGAAAATTTTGCAAACTTAAGTATTTTCAATTCCAAACATAATGGTAAAATAAATATTTAAAAAATTTGTACATTTACATCCCAAACTTTCAAATTACTTACACTAAAAAATTATTTTAATATTTTTTGGTATAGTATCCAGGAATTTACTGTAAGCTGTTCCGGATGACATAAATGCAATAGCATTCAAATTTCAAAACAGTTCAAAAGTGTTTCTATTCATGTGAAGTTCGACATAAAAATTTATTTTCGTGCGTTCTGGAAATAGCTCTTAAATGGGAAATCGATTGTTTCCGGAGTTATGGACGTTTTTCTCATATATTTAAATTAATTTTTTTTTTTTTTGGAATGTTACAATCGTGCGTGTCCCAGAAATCTCTAGAGGTTTTCGTATAATCGCTAGCATTTCATATTAAAGTTGCTTGAGTTTATATGTTAAAAGGTGTTCCCTTTTCACAGTCTGACAGAAAAAATACTGTCATTCTCAGACACTATGAAAAAGTGAAACGAAATGACATCTCAACTCTGACTTTTCACAGCGTGCTGTTTGCTCAACCAATGAGTTTTTTTCGGTTGCTTTGTTCATGGATTTTCATGAGACACTTTGCTGGGCAGAATTTGTCGAAAGTGCCTCAGTTAACTGTAAGTGTGTATGCATGTTTGTGTGCTTTTTGGTTGATTGTTGTCTAAAAAGTGCAAAGGTGGGCAATTATGAGTCGTCAAATAAATAATAAAGTGCATTTTTATTCTCTGTACCGAAGGTACATAGAGTATATTAAGATTGTGCAAAAGTATGTAACAGGGAGAAGGAATCGTTTCCGACCCTATAAAGTATATATATTCTTGATCAGCATCAACAGCCGAGTCGATATAGCCATGTCCGTCTGTCCGTCCGTCCGTCCGTCCGTCTGTCCGTCCGTATGAACGAAGAGATCCCAGAGATGGTAAGAGATAGAGGTTTGGCATGTATGGGACATATATTTCTTATACTTGCAGGCAGATCAAGTTTATTTTCAATTTTTGCCACGCCCCCTCCCGCCCCCGCAATTTGGAAAAAACGTCATATCTCCTACAGTTTTGGAGATAGATCGTTTGTTCCTTCTAGAGATACCTTGTAAATAAAATTATTTATCGATTTGCTGAAGGAATGATAAAGATCGGATGAACGATACTCAAGTTATGGGCAAAAAACGGCCACTTAACACCACCCACCCCCCCACCAATAACCACAGCAACATAACCTAACCGTTCAACACAGGCAATCTTAGTGCTAGAGAGAAAGAGAGAGAGAGAGAGAAACTTAGAGAGCGCACCGCGTTGTGCGCGGGGTGTTAACTGGCCGTTTGACTCCTGAGCAAATGCGAGTGTAAGGGTACAGAGTATGTTATAGTCGGGCTTGACCGACTTTCTTTCTTGTTTTTGGTAAATTTGACAATACCTTAAATAATTGCTATGCAGCGAATGTGGTATAAATTATCTGGCCACCAAATTACAAATTTGAGGCGGCATTTGACGTCTAACCATCTGAAAGTACTCGAATCATTTAATGAGGTCAACGGGAACACCAGTGTGCAAAAAAATGCAAAGAAACGGAAAATAGCCTACGAGGCCAATGAAGAGACAATAATTGCGTCTATCCATGAAAATTGTTACCACTGACGGCAGACCAGTTTTACTGTTAGACTGCGAAGTGTTTCGCGAAATTTTAAACCCAATATGTAATGCCCATTATATTATATTATGGATCATGCCCGAGTGAAAGAGCTGTCCATAAAAGGTAAACGGCAAACTAAATTTGCTGTACTACCTATATAATGCTTAAAAATAAATAAGCATATAAATGATTAGACATCGTATTTTGCATATTTTCAAGCAGATTTAAAATAGGATTAAACTAGTAGGATTAAATCCTAGTAAGCCAAGGTGAGTGCATAACACAAAAACAAAACGAGAGCGTAAGTTAAAGTCGACTCTAACCGACTTCGATATACCCGTTACTCATGGAAATAAATGTTTATTAGCCTTCCTGTATGCCTGAGGTGGGTCAGCCGAAAAGTATGCAACATTTTTTAACTCGGCTATTTATTATCCGCCAGATATTAATAGACATTTGTCAATTACTAAATCCAACATAAATGACTCCAAATTCATCACGATAAACAGATCAGACAACAAAACTTTTGAAAACGTCGGCCAAGCCCGACTATTACATACTCTGCACCCTTAATGTCGCAGCTCGCATTTGGTCACGAGTCAAACGGCCAGTTAACACACAACGCACAACGCAGTGCGCTCTCTAAGTCTCTCTCTCTCTCTCTCTCTCTCTCTCTCTCACTAAGATTGCTGCTGAACGCAATGCTTAGGTTATGGGTGGGGTGGGTGGTGGGTGTTAACTGACCGTTTTTTGCTCATAACTTGAGTATCGTTCATCCGATCTTTATCATTTCTTCAGCAAATCGATAAACAATTTTGAGTACTAGATATCTCTAGAAAGTACGAACCATCTATCATCAAAACTGTAGGAGATATAACGTTTTTTCCAAATTGCGGGGGCGTGGCAAAAATTGAAAATAAACTTGATCTGCGTGCAGACAATAGGAGTCTACATTTCAAATTTGGTTGCTCTAGCTCGTCTAGTCTCTGAGATCTAGGTGTTCATACAGACAGACGGACAGATGGACATGGCTATATCGAATCGGCTGTTGATGCTGATCCAGAATATATATACTTTATATGGTCGGAAATGATTCCTTCTGGCTGTTACATACATTTGCACGACTTTAGTATACCCTTTTACTCTACGAGTAACGGGTATAAAAACACTTTGCAGTTGCTTACGCTCAGTTGCTGACAGCTGAAGCGAGTCTGTTATATTTTTCCCTGTCATTTCAGTGAGCAGACAGCATTGAAAAATTAGCTTGACCATATTTTGCGTGCTCTGGTAAAAAAGGCACAAATATGCCCGGCTACTAGATTAGTTGACGAAAGTTGAGCGATTGGAAACCGCCTGCTCAAAGCCAAGTATATTTAATGCGTACGGTTTTTCTTCCACATAATCTAGTAGCAGGTCGTATTCTTGTCACTTCGCAAAATAAAATAGTCCAAGTTTAGTTCGAAGCGCAATCGTTTATACAAAAATCTCTTTCCTGGACACCCCTGAATTGGAGAATGTATGTTTCGGAATGTATGTTTCAATTTTAAGAAGGTAGTTTTTTTGTGGTTGAATAGAGTGGAGAGTTTGTGTCCCTTGTATGGTTTTGCATTTGGAAAACCGTGGTTTTAAAATTTCTGAAGCCGTATTATAGTGATTTGTGTTTCTGTATCGCACTGTGATGTGTGGTAGAAATTCGTTGGCCCATTTATAGAGTTCTGTGGCTGTGGTTATCGGCTTGTCGTTGATCATTTGGAGGCTTGCCCGTCTTGCCATTTTTTTTAGAGTTCCCCCAGCTCCATCGCAAGGTGCTTTACCGTGGTCTGTTGTGTGCAAATGCGTGGTTGTCCATCTCTAACCATTATTTCTTACCATCTCTGAGATCTCTGCGTTCATACGGACTGCTTATCAGGAATATAAATACTTTTAGGGTCGGATGATGATTGCTTCTCCCTGTTAGATACTTTTGCGTCCCGTTCGCAGAAATTAATATATTATACTTCTTATATAATTCCTGACCTGGCGGCAGATAATCCAATAGAATAATGCACGGTTTTCGGATTGAAATTCTTTTCGCCTAAGACCGAATATATCGTACACTCTGTATTTGGGACATTTATATACAGATTTTGAAGCTATTCCAGAAATTCAATAAAGCAAGTTTGCGAAAAGTCACATAATAGTGCTGCTTGCGGGCTCGAGGTCAAGAAGAAAACTCAATTTGTTGATTTGTTTCCAATATATTTCGGATGCACATCGGCATCCGTCTTCAGGGACACTACAAGGAACAATTCACCAATTATAACAATACATTTAAACAAAATTTTGAACATTTTTACATACAATATTTAACACGTCTGTACCGCTTGACGTGGAGTTTAACACTAAGCTATTGTTTGTTCAGTAGGTGTCTGTATATGTGGGCGCAGTTGTCGGTGTCCGTTTTGTAGTTTAGTCTCTTGTCTGTTGTTGTATTTATTATATGTAACATTTCGAGAGTGAAGCGTTTCTTGTAGTTGTTCTCTTGTTGTAAGATTGTGGTTTCTTCGAAATTCGGCGAGTGTCCGCTCTCCATACAGTGTGTCGACAGTGCAGTTTTTTGTATGGTCGTTTGGTGTCGGAGTTTATAATCGGATTTATGTTGGGATATCCTCGTTTTGAGTTTTGACTTTGTTGTTCCTATGTATAGTTTGTTGCACGCGTTTTCCGAATTCCCATTACATGGTATTTTGTATATCACGTTACTTTTGTCTGTTTTGTCAATTTTAGACTTCGTCTTGTTGAATAGTTGTCCCATTGTGTTTGTTGGTTTGTGAGCTATTTGTATGACATTTTTGTTGAAGCAATCGGATTTTGCAAAACGTTCTGAGAGGTCCGGTACATAGGTTAGTGGTCTATACGACTTGGGTTGTCTATCCTCTCTTGGATTTGCTGTCTTGTTTCTCTCTATTAATGTTTTTATAACACTCATCGGAAAGTCATTAGTCTGCAGTATAATTTTAATTTCGGAAATAACGTCATTGTGGTATGTCTCGTCGCTAATACTCAGCATTCTGTTAATACAGCTAACCGCTGTATTTATAATCATATTTTTTGGGTGTTTTGAGTAAAAATTGATTATTCGTCCCTGATGCCGTGGGTTTTTTGTACCATTTAAGTTTTACTTTATCTCCATGTCTATTAATAGTCGTATCCAAATAGGGAAGTGTTCCATCTATTTCCAACTCCGTGGTGAATTTCAAGTTCCGATGGAAAGAGTTGAGTGCGTCTAGTGTATTTTGGACCTCGGTTTCCTTGATTATCGCAAATAAGTCGTCTACATATTTAGTGAGCAGTCTTGGTGGGTGTGTCAGTTTCTTTATTGTGTTGTCAAGTAATTCTTCCATCACAATGTCAGCTATTACTGGAGATGCTGGGGATCCCATTGGCATGCCTTTCAATTGTGTGAATATCTGATCCTCGAACTTGAAATATCTTTTTTCAACTATGCAAAATTTTATAATTTCCATAAACAGTAGTTTTGGTATGCTGGTGTATTCCTGTATTGATGTCCATTTCTTCCTAATGATGTCTAAAGCTAAATCTGTGGGAATACTCGGAAATAGTGAGACTACATCGAATGACACTAATTTCTCCTCCTCTGAAAATGTGGATGTCATTGGTCCGTTGCTTGAATTCCATTGAGTTCTTCACATTGTAAATGGAATCAGCCGTAATGTTCCTTAAGATCTGTACTATGTATCTACATAGCCCACTGGAGGGTGCATCTAAAGACGAGCAAATTGGTCTAAGTGGGGTTCCTTCCTTGTGAATTTTGGGTAGTCCGTATATCCTAGGGGGCAGCGCTGTACTAGTCGTCAGCTTATTTTTTTCCTTCTTGGAAATGATCTCTAACTTAAACAGTTGGTCTACCAAACTGTTGTTTTTATTTTGCAATCTTGTGGTTGGATCCTGTCTTAGTTTCCTATATGTGCACAAGTCCCCTAATATGTCCATCATTTTATTCTTATAATCGTCCTTTTCTATTGCCACCGTCTTGTTTCCTTTGTCTGCATTTAAAATCAAAATATTGTCATTTGTCTTCAGAAATTTCCGTGTCTGTTCCACTGTATCTAGAATTGCACGATCTCGCGTGCTCTCTCTGTTTTTGGATTTGGCATCTCTTTCAAAAGTAAAGAGAATCTTGTCCGCGCTGATTCTTGTTTCTCCTTATCTCCTAATGTTTGCACAAGTTCCTCTCCATCTGCAATGTATTTGAAGAGAGGAAATCTCTTCCTATCCACTGGTACCGCAAACTTCGGGCCTTTTGCAAGCAAAGCTTGTATGTTCGGCGGAAACTCTGCATTGGTTTTGTTTACGAACCATTCGGAGGACTTGTTGTTGTATGCAAAGATTTGGTTCCGTTCTTTGCGTAGTCTCTCATGTTTCCTTTCTTGTCGTTCCTTAAGTGTTGTTGTTAGGTTGTTACAAAACTGCACTGTCGACACACTGTATGGAGAGCGGACACTCGCCGAATTTCGAAGAAACCACAATCTTACAACAAGAGAACAACTACAAGAAACGCTTCACTCTCGAAATGTTACATATAATAAATACAACAACAGACAAGAGACTAAACTACAAAACGGACACCGACAACTGCGCCCACATATACAGACACCTACTGAACAAACAATAGCTTAGTGTTAAACTCCACGTCAAGCGGTACAGACGTGTTAAATATTGTATGTAAAAATGTTCAAAATTTTGTTTAAATGTATTGTTATAATTGGTGAATTGTTCCTTGTAGTGTCCCTGAAGACGGATGCCGATGTGCATCCGAAAAATATTGGAAACAAATCAACAAATTGAGTTTTCTTCTTGACCTCGAGCCCGCAAGCAGCACTATTACAATTAGAAAGGTCGCTAACCAACAACTTCAAGTCACATATTCACATTACAAATCATAATATTCGAAAAAAGTAGAACAGAAAGATGTATTGAAAAAAAAAAACAAAATATATTAAAATTGAACCATCTTAATGTTCAAGTAGTCCCGATAATTCCACATTTTTAACTTACGCAACAATATTAGCCACCTTCTGCTTGCGCTCCCAATCACGATTCTTGATCTTAAGACGTGTGCGCGGCGGCGTCGTGCCAAACTCTTCATAGTGGGCTGCCAGCTCATCATCCGGATGCAAGTCCTCATCCAAAAGGGCCGATTCGGGCATTGGCCATTTGCATTGGTCGCGAGGGCGATTGCTTTACCCGGAATTCCACTCTGATGAGAGATGCAAAAGTAAAGACAAAATAAATCAACCTTAATTTTTGAACACAGAGGGAAATAATAAACTAGTATGTATTTCATACTTGAATCTTGCATTTCTGAAATTACTAAATTCTTTTGGTACGTTTGAATTTCATATTTTAATTTTAAAAATTATAAGAATATCTGCGGTCTCAATTTTAAACTAGGTATGGTACCTAAGGGTCGAACACTTAACATAAAACTTAAAGTCTGAGCTAATATCGATAAAAAATTGACTGTATAGTCAAAGAATAAAACTAGAGATATTCGCATAAAACAGTAGTAAATCACACAAAATAACTTGACTATGCTCGATATTTAGGTACCGCATGATAATTTAAATTTACTTCACTTATTCTTGCATTTTATCAAGATGCTACTATGAACTTGACAAACTATTCCCACTTAAGACATAAGCCAGACATCCAGTCCTGCGACTACTAGACTATCCTCCCTGCAAACATTTTGCCGGGTTTCTTCGTCAAAAAGAGAGTTTGGCGATAGTTTGAGGGGAAAGTTTGGAGATAGTTTGGCGATTTACACAAACAAAATACATAAGGTATCTAATTTTTAATATACAAGGAATAAATCAGCGATATGTGGTATAGCTTTTTTTCATCCAATCGGTATATTGGCGAACTACTCCTCAATAATCGCCTTGAAGACATGAATGCGACTCTTTTTAAAGGATTCTCCCATTTTCATCATTCAATCTGTAAATTGGCGATTTATCGCTTAACAATCACAAAGAATACTTAATAGGCTTTTTACACTGAGCACATCTAACATTCCATATCATGAGTTAAAATGCTTAATAACTATTTGCTATGCCAACATTTGTAAATTTTGGTTATGTCAAAATAATAAGTAGGTTTAAGTCTAAAAGGACCACTCAATAAAGATGACAAATTTTGCCACGGTAAATGATTATGACTCATGATGTGGGATGTTAGATGTGCTCAGTGTAATTAGCCTATAAATGAGATTCTTCTTGAAGTGAGCTGGAACACATTTTACAATTTACATTTTACAACAAAAACAAAATACTTTGGTAGCATTTAGCAACAACAAAATACTTTGGAGTCGCATTTTAAACTTCGTTTAATTTGTAAAAACAACAACGTGGATTTGCGTTAATGTACAAAGCAGTTGGAGCTACCATAACAAGCAGCGGATGAAGAATAAAACAGCACCACATATGTATCATATCTCGGAGATACACATATATTAAACTTAAGTTCCGACCAATTACCATCCCAGCAATTGACAGAAAATCAACCCATGAGATGCAGTTTGTGATCGAGTTTGTACTGCCCCTCGTTTATCAGAAGTTATTGACTTAGTTATCAAATGATAAGACAGCTTTGACAGTAGTTGCTATTGGTCAAACTTTTCCAATATTTGCAATATTTTTTCAAAACTCCAGGAAGAAACGCATTCTTATTCCACGTAAAAGGCTTTTTCGTTTCCCGCAACAGAGACTTTAGTGGTATTCCTGAAAGTGATTTGCTTTTGATTTCTTCGAACAACTGCTCCTTACAATACGTCCAGTGTGCCCAGAAAATGTAAGGAAAATAAGGTCATTCTAATTGATTTCGTGAAAGGCTACCCATAAAAATAATTTCATATTGATTTCGTTTTAGTGTGACCGTTCTCTCAACGAAAATTACGACGCGCGCTTTGTGTTTGTTTAAATTTTTGTGATTTAAAAATGAAGAACATTGTAAGTTATCTCGCAATTTAAATATTAGTAATTTAACGATTATGTATTGCATTTGAGCATTTGAACAGCATACGAGCATTTTGAAAAAAAAAAAAAAAAGACTTGCTGCTCAAGTTTTTGGAGTTTGTGCTTAAATCTGTCAAAGATGTTCAGGGTTCAGGCACAGTTCTCTTAGAAAGTTGGAAATCACAAATTCTTCCACAATTTTATCCTGCCATCTTCCTCTCTAGATCTGCCAAATTGCATAAGCCACTTCCCGTGACCATAAACAAATACATAATTAATTAAATTCACCCTATTAAAGTTTGCAACATTTTAAAACTACATATTCTGCCCAAAACTATTATTAAAGAAGCTTAGAAAGATAGAATTTACAACAGGCAATCAAACCGAATCGTTTTTCGGTTCCGGTTCCGGTTCTGATACGTACCGAAACTTATGTTTCGGTAAAAGGTTCTGTTTTGGTTCTAACAATATTTCGGTAATCGGTTCCGAATTGGTACATTGATTTTTATTTCGGTATACCGGTACGTACCGGTTTGAATCGTTAAAATTTAAAGACATTTTTAGCCTAAGACCTGACAAAGTGAATAAGCAATCTAGACACACACAAATACGGATGTATTCGATTTACATAAATTTTCAATTGCATTCGTTGGTTCTTTTCATAAAATACTTTCAAGTTTGTACTACATTTTGGTAGTTGAAACAGCAGGAAGATCTTTTAATAGCTCCTACAATTCCGAAAACTTTTTCGACTTTTATCTTCGTTATCGATTTAAGCTCAGAAAACCTTGTTTAATGCCATTAAACTGATTTTTGAAGATACTGAACTAATTGTATTGTCCCAATTCTTTTCATATAAATACATATCGTTCAGTTACTTTAAGACTGTCACGACTTTTGAGTTAATGATGCAGAAATATTCGCCATATTGTGTTCTATATGGTGTACAATTTTCATATTGATCTAATTTATTCTCTGGAAATATGTTATATCATTTTACAGGTTCATTTTCATGATCCAACAAGAGCGGCATATCTGAGTTGTCCTACAGACGATATCGTTACAGATCCTTGGGCTTACTGTTCAGACGTTATATTTTCAAATTGGATTGAATATAAACAAAAAGATGTATTTTCCATTGAGAATACGAAATCGATTATTTTGAGGTATGATAATGTTGCTGCATTCGCTGAATCCATTTCGTTTCCACTTTCAAATAAAGTGTCAGAGCTAATTTCCACACTTAGTTGGACTTAAACAGACAATATCCACCAAAATAGTTACCCAGGTAATTTTGTGATATTACAATGTGGGATCGATAGTGCGATAGTGTTCGCTGTGCAGTCTAGTTGTTACGCTCAGAACCGAAACTGTACCGGTACAATGTTAAGGTTCTTTTCGGTCTTTTCGGTACCATGAATAACGGTTCTCGAATATCGGTATACAAAAAAATTAAAAATATGGATTCCAGTTCCGGTTCTGGTTCTGAGTTTTAATCGGTTCTTTACGGTATACGGTTCCGGTCCTGGTTCCTGTTTGATCCCCTGATTTACAATGTTTTTCGGCATTTTTTGCTTTCCATAATTTAAATCTTGCGCCAATTGTCTATAAGCGAAAGCAAATCAAAAAGAAATCAGGGTCGTTTTACCTACTGATTTAGATTTGCTTTCACGAAATCAAAATCAAATCTCCAACGCTTTCAGGAATACCACTATTATCTTATATTCAGGAAAAAACGCTTCTTTAATCTTATTTCTTATCCCCAGGATGAAACGCTTTCTCATCCCTGAGAAGAGACTTTTTCCTATCTCCCAGAAGAAACGCTTTCTTTCCTCCCAGAAGTGTCGCAGAGTGGCACACTTCTTCTACTGGAAGAATCGCATTCTAATCTTCTGCGATAAAAAAATGTTTGCTGGGATGTCTCTTGTACCATGTACATGATATCAGTGTGAAGGCAGCCTTAGGGCCGTTTTCTCATGTTGCTATTTTTGCAATGAGAAAGTGCATCTAGGTGGATTTACTGCATTAAGAATCTTTATGTTTGCACTTCTATGGAAATACTGAAAAGATTTGAAAACTGCTGCTAAAAACAGTTAAGTCTGAATTGTTAATAAGTAAACAAAAAATGGAAAATATTGGATGTGCCGTTTATATACAACCTGCAGACATTGCTGAATAAAACAGATGAGCATACGAATTCCCCTAGTTTATTTCTTAAGCTTCGTTCACACAGGAAAATAATTTGGCTAAATTTTGATAATAATAGCCATGAAGAATTTACAGGATTTAAAACTTAAACTATTTTTGTTGACAATTGACAAAACAATTTTTGATCAAAATTTGTCGAAATTATTTGCCTGTGTGAACTTAACCTTATACCTATTGCTTAATCTCCCATCATAGTAACCGAAAGAAAAACCTCATCCTCCTATGTAACATAAACATTCAAAATAACAATCAACAGCCGACTGCAGGGTGTGACCGTGGCGCAGGTGACCAAATTTATAATCAACCTACATGATGTCTCATGTCTCACCAGTTGCACAAAAACCACATAGTTGCAAAATGTTGGTGGATTTTGATTTGAGCTAAAACAGGAACATGTGAAAACGGCCCTTAGGTTTCGTATCTTCTATTTAGTTCTTTCTGTCACATAAAATAACAAATAACAAAGAAAATATGGCGAATTTATCTGACACATAGCAGCGACTTAGAAGATAAGAAATTGGCCACAAGTTTATCTGAGAAATCGGACCGAAGCGAATTAATATCTGTCATTCATTGCGATCCGTTTTTCAAGGAATCAGATGCTTACAATAAGGATCATGAAGCAAGATATATGAACCGGCTCAAATCACATTAAAGGCCAATATTCACCACGTCTGTTTGGTGAAATTGTAATGAATTGAAGCTTTTGTGCTGTCATCATCTAACTGAATGGTTTTAAGAAATTTAAAAAGAATCATACTGCATTAGCCAATTGCTTGGTAGCACGTCAAACATTATCGAAGTTGGATTGGAAATCAGATCGTAGTCTTCAAGAACTCTTTAAATCGAAAATCATTCGAACCATTCGAATTGTTTACCGATAAAAAAATAGTTTAAAATATTTAACATAATAATATATAATAATAAGAATTATATAATAATAAATAAATAATTAATAAGAATAATCTTCGTGCAAAGTTTGGTTACGATAGCTTTAAATCGGAGTGAGGAGATAGCTTAGAAACAGACGGACAGGCGGAAATCAAGTCAGCTCGTCTTGCTGATCAAGATGCTGGTCGGAGGTGCTTCCTTTTACGCGTAACGAACATCTGGACTATTTTTATATACGCTTTGCAAGGGTATAAAAACCCATGTATTTGACTTTGTGTCCAGGTCGCGGCAAGCATCGCCTCCTATAAAAAGAGATGACCGCGATAATAACAGAATTGTGAATGGCGAGGGCTTGGCCTAATTGTTTTGCTAATTGGCACAGCAGCAAGCTCTGGGAAGTGCCGACTAATCGCCGATAAGCCAGGTAAATATGCAGTTATTGTAGAGAAATACCTGTCAGGTGGGTGGCCTGTGTTGGTTTACTTTATCTTATCATTGTGCAGCAGACAGACGCTTGTCACGCCTATAATTATGCTTTAATTTCAGCGTAGATTTGATTTATACCGGCACACCAACGACATACAAATTGCCCATTTATGTGTGTCGATTGAAGAGTAATAAATCGCGCCACTTTTTTCATCAGCCAATTTCATCATTTGTCCTGCAAATGTTACTTACTTTTTTCGCCGCATTCTGAGCTTACAGTTTCGGAGGCACAGTGTTTCTCAAACTGCGTAACAAGCAGCGAGAAGATACTTTTATATTTTTGATAAAGCCTCGTAGTTTGAATTGTTTCTCCGCGGTGATTGCCTTACAATTTATGTACATCTAATTGTACTGCACACATTTTACACACCGGGGACTGCGACAACACTATAACCATACATATAGACGACTCGGTACTCGCCATTGCCGGAGAACTTTAGACGCGGCCAAGCGAACGAAGCGACTGAAGTGATGACTGTGCGCCACCGCCGGTGGGTGTTGATTTTCCAGTTACAATCTCTTCCACAATATGCAAGCAGACGCAAAGTTCACACGGCTCTTTCAAAATTCATAAGCCGCTTGATATTTGGGCAAGTGGCTGCCCACGAGAAGCGTTCATTGTGCGAATTGATATGCGGCCGGGGGCTCTCCGTCAATTTATTAGCACTTTAACCAAAATGTACCCCATGAAGTCGCAAATGTTCTATAGTATACAAATCTATATGTACATATGTGTACATGAGCGTGTGTGTGTGGGGGGAAAACGGAAAAAACAACGCGCCGAACGACTGCAGCTCCCAGCTCAACGCAACATACTAAAGCGTTGAACCGCGTCACACGCTAAGAGGCCTCTTCCCATGGTTCAACTGATTGGGAGCGTCCGACTGTAGCAAGTGGGTGGCCACAGAGAGCGAGTGAGAGCGTAAGAGCGGCGTTGTAGAACGCTTGTGGAACGCAAGTGCGCGACAAATCGGCGGCATATCGAACAATCGGTCGATCTAGCAAGCAATTGCAGTTTGTAATTTGTCTCTGTTTGTTAATTATAAATTTTATGGGTTTTACTTTGAACGGGCAGAATAGTTGATTAGCCGTGTTTACTTCAAGAAATCGCGTAGAAGAATCGGGATGGGGCCAAATGCATATGGAATAGGTACCCTAGCTAGTACCTTCAATTATTCAAATTAAAAACAAGTGGGAATAATACCACAATAGATCGATCCAAAATTATTATAAACAAATTTTAATTTGGTCGAACTTTGTACAGTTCCAAAGGTACACAGAGTATATTAAGTTTGTGCCAAAGTATGTAATAGGGAGAAGGAATCATTTTCGACTCTATAAAGTATTTATATTCTTGATCAGCATCAACAGCCGAGTCGATATAGCCATGTCCGTCTGTCCTTACGTATGAACAAACAGATCTCAGAGAAGGTCAGAGATAGAGGTTTGAAAAGTAGGGGACATATACTTCTTATACTTGAAGGCAGATCAAGTCTATTTTCAATTTTATACACGCCCCTGCCGACCCCGCAATTTGGAAGATAAATGGTTCGTACCTTCTAGAGATATTTAATAATTAGCATTATTAATCGATTTGCCAAAGAAATGATAAAATGATTTCTTGTTATACCCTTGTAGAGGGTATATTAAAATTGTCCAGATGTTTGTAACGCATAGAAGGAAGCATCTCCGACCACATAAAGTATATATATTCTTGATCAGCATGACGAGCTGAGTTTATATAGCCATGTCCGTCTGTCCGTCCGTCTGTCCGTTTGTTTCTATGCTATCTCCTCCGTCAGTTTAAAAGCTTTCTTAACCAAACGTTGCACGAAGCCTTTTAGTACATCCGGATATATAGCTGCCATAGGAACGATCTGTCAAAAAACTAGTTTTAGTGAAAAATACCTTTTTTGTTTTCAATGCAAACGCCCCAAAACCTCGCAATTTGCAGTTTTCTATGATTTTACATAATTCCATTAAGTTTGATGAAAATTTAACAACTATATAGTATAGCTGCCATACAAAAGTTAGTTTAGAGAAAAAGTTTTAGTTGTTTTCAATGCTATCGCTCTCAAACTTGTTACTGATCAGTACTGTATGCTACCACATAATTCTGCCAAGTTTGATTTAAATCGGATGAATTTAGAATATAGCTGCCATAGGAACGATCGGAAAAACTTTTTTGTTTTCAATGGTAGCGTCTTTAAGCTTTCCAGTTATGAATACTATCGGTTTCCATACAATTTTGTTTGATCCAAATCTGATGAATATATCATATAGCTGCCATATAAGAAACTGGCAAGCAAATGGTCAAAGTAGTGGCGCTATCTATTGCCGAGTTTGGAAAATAACTCAGCTACGAATGTTCGACGAACGAGAAGGCCAGGCTAACTTCGTCTGTGCCGAAGTTTTTATACCCTTGCAAATGCAAATGTCACAGTTTAAGAACGCTTACATAAAAATCAAAAAATTTTGTTACTAAAACCTATTTTCCGACAGATAAACGTCTGAAAAAAGTTTTTCTCACTAAGACTCAGTTTCCGACCGATCGGGCCTATGGCAGCCTTAAGATATAGTCACCCGATGTCGATCAACTTTTTCAAATTAGTTTGAAAGCGTTTAATATTAATAATCACCGACCTTAAGAACGATTTACTTAAAAACAAAAAAGTTTTTTTTCACTAAGACCCATTTTCCGACCGATCGGTCCTATGACAGCTATAAGATATAGTCATCCGACTTTGACCAAAATTTGCAAATCTGTTTGAAAGCATATAATATTATTAATGACCGAGTTTAATCACGTTAACATTGAAAACAAAAAAGTTTTTCTCACTAAAACCTATTTTTCGACCTATGGTTCCTATGGCAGCTATAAGATATAGTCATCCGATTTTGACCAAAATTTTCAAATCTGTTTGAAATTATATAATATTATTAATGACCGAGTTTAATCACGTTAACATTGGAAACAAAAAAGTTTTTCTCACTAAAACCCATTTTTCGACCTATGGTTCCTATGGCAGCTATAAGATATAGTCATCCGATTTTGACCAAAATTTGCAAATCTGTTTGAAAGTATATAATATTATTAATGACCGAGTTTAATCACGTTGACATTGAAAACAAAAAAGTTTTTCTCACTAAAACCCATTTTTCGACCGATGGTTCCTATGGCAGCTATAAGATATAGTGATCCGATCCGGTCGGTTCCGACATATTAGCAGCGTGCAGTAAAAAGAAGACTCTGTGCAAAATTTCAGCTCGATAGCTTTAAAACTGAGAGACTAGTTTGCGTAGAAACAGACGGACAGACAGACAGACGGACAGACAGACAGACAGACGGACAGACAGACAGACGGACGGACAAAGCTCAATGAACTCAGCTCGTCCCCCTGATCAAGAATATATATAGTTTATGGGGTCGGAAATGAATATTTCTATGCGTTGCAAACTTCTGGGCAAAATTATAATACCCTTTGCAAGGGTATAAAAACATTTAAAAACTTAATTTATATAAATTAAACAAGCTACAAGGGTATATAAACTTCGGTCGAACCGAAGTTAGCTTTCTCCTATTTTTTTTTAATTACATTAAATTGAATAATTTTATTGAAATTTTAGCGAACTCTCATTTTCTTTAAATTCAAAAGACACTTGTCTAACTACTTCGCATACTAAGCTTACTGACCGATATATACGACAACAGGGTCTTGTTATGGCACTGCTTTTGGGCTGACACCGGCTAACTTTGTCATCTCAGGGCGGGATCTTAACCCAACACAAGAAAGAAAGTCGGTCAAGCCCGACTATAACATACTCTGTACCCCTACACTCGCATTTGCTGACGAGTCAAACGGCCAGTTAACGTTTATTTTAAATATATGTGTAAATGTAAGTATGAAAATGTAGATTTTAAACTGTTGTTATGGTATACGTTATTAAATGGAATAAGATTTTATATTTAATATGTAGGTATGTGTGTATGTAAATGTCTAGACGTGTTGGAATATAAATTCTAAGTATTAATAAATCTTTCTTAATATTATAAGTATTAACGTTTGATGTAGATTTGAATGTATAACGTTTTAGAAGGCTTGACAACAGCGCGCGCAATAGCGCAACCGGTAGAGAGTAAACATTTTTAAATACAATTTAATATAATTCGGTGTTTTTCAGAGTCCAACTGGTGGTGGCTTCAATGGCGGATTCCCACTCTTGATTCAGAACATCTTAATTTGTTTAAAAAAAATAAAAAATAAAAAAATGGTAATATTGTACACACTTTATATTTATGAATTCCATACTCTGAATCAATGGAGACAATGTTAAAGTCAAAAGTGTAAATATTGAATTTTCAGAGCATTTGTCCCCTCCTCAGTGTTGGCGACTCGCCACTCAGCTACTTCTTCAGCTTGCTTTAAAAAGTCGACTATGTCCTTGGCAACAGACAGCTGTCAGACTGAGTTTAGCTCCCACTTCCTATTTGTTCCTGATCTACATCAATGCTCAGGGGGAGGGGGGGGGGGGTCATTGGCCGTTTTCAAGGCCTTGCCTTTGTAACTTCGAATTTTAAATTACCCCCCCTCCCGCATCAATCAACACCCTTGGTTGCCAACTTCCAACCCTAGATGACGCTTTATCGGCGCTCTTACACCTACGCAACTCAATCTCGATAGAAATGCCTTTCGAAGTCGAACACACATAAAACAAAACAAACAACAAAAAACTTAAATCAATTACACAAAACTACAAATGCAACAGTCTCTTGAAAAACTTTAATCAGATCTGTTTTTACTTTCGACAAGATTTGCCGAATCTGAATGTAACAAAGTGGATGTTGTACAAAATTTTAAAAAGTACACAGAGAAAAATATGATGTTCCAAATTATTACCAAATGGCCATGATTTTGGTCTGTTTTTTCCGTTCATGGTCATGAAAAAAGGAAAATGTTCATGAAACAAGAAAAAATATAGAAATTTTAATGATTATAATCCTCAAAGAGATTTAAATTGACATAAATGCGAAGAGAACACACGAAAGGAAAATGAATAGGGCTAATTAAATTATGTTCATTCTATTTTTATGTTTTGGACGGAAAGAAATCGATTTCGGGACCATAGTGTGTTGTAAAAAAATATTGACAAAAGCACCACAAAGAAAAAAAAAAACAAAACAAGAAATAATTGTTTATAAATCGGTTGGCCGAGATTTAACCACCAATCGACCACGGCCCATGTTGCTTGCTGAACGGCTAAGTGCCAAGTGCTTACATTCTTTGAGTCTCGAGGTCCTGAGTTCCTGAGTCCGCCGAACCAACATAAAAATACAATTATTAACAAATGTACAACAATTTAGGGGGTGGTGCTGGGGCGGTCGTTCCCCCTCCCTTTCCCATACATGATTACTTTTTGTTACTGTGCATAAAACTGTGCACAAAATGATTAAAAAACAAGAAGGAAAGTCGGTCAAGCCCGACTATAACATACTCTGTACCCTTAATGTCGCAGCTCGCATTTGCTCACGAGTTATACGCGCTCATCTCTAAGATTCTCTCTCTCTCTCTCTCTCAATAAGATTGCCTCTGTTGAACGGAATGCTTATGGGGGGGTATTAACTGGCCATTTTTTGCTCATAACTTGAGTATCGTTCATCCGATCTTTATCATTCCTTCAGCAAATCGATAAATAATTTTGATTACTAGATATCTCTAGAACGTACGAACATTCTATCATCAAAACTGTGGAATATATGACGTTTTTTCCAAATTGCTGGGGCCGGAAGGGGGCATGGCAAAAATTAAAAATATACTTGATCTGCCTGCAAGTATAAGAAGTATATGTCCCATACATGTCAAATCTCGATCTCTTATCATCTCTGAGATCTGTGCGTTAATACAGACGGACAGACGGACATGGCTATATCGACTCGGCTGTTGATGCTGATCAAGAATTTATTTACTTTATAGGGTCGGAAATGATTCCTTCTCCCTGTTACATACTTTTGCACAAACTTAATATACTCTGTGTACCTTTGGTACCGAGTATAACAATCCCCACCCGTTAATGAGTGGGAACAAAATGTTCATTAAATAATGTGAACAAAAGTTCATGAATACCGAAAAAAAGTTCATGATTTCGTTAAAATTCGAACAGATAATTTTTGAAACTGATTACCTTGATGGTATTCTCTTAGTATATTTTACTTAGGTAGAAACCAAATCACGGGTTTGGGTATTCCCTTTGGTTGGTTTGGGTATTCGCTTTGGTTGGTTTGCGTATTTGCTTTGGTTGGTATTAAGAACAATTAAAAAACGCAACTTGATTCTTAAATCAAATACTTAATTAAATTAATTTGATACAAATTATTCATAATAATATTAAGGTTTTCAAAGCCTTGAGCTTAGCCTATTTTACTAAACAAAATAGTTAAGGAGGTGAATTCAACTAAGGGCCGATTTCTCTTCTTCCAGATAGCTGCTATATGTCAGATAAACTTAAAATTTACTCTGTTATTTGTAAGTTTATGTGACAGATTGTGCTATGTAGGAGATGTGAAATCGGTCCTAAATCTTCTAACAAAACAGGACTGTTAAAGATCAACCGACAGAGATATCGTTGGCACGTAAGATTTAAGCTTCGGTTGGAATTTGGTTGAAAGAGATTTCTGTAGCAAATATAAGTATTTTAGTTCCATTGCTCAAACATTATTTCAAATACTATACAAAAATCCATTATCAAGGTATTTAAGTTTGGGACGGGTCAAAAAGTCAAACGGAATCCGCAGTTAACTGTTGGATCAGGCATTCGGGAATTATTGAATTAAAATTTTTGAGGTTGAATTAAAAAACAAACGAGAAAGCAATGCTAACTTTGTGTCGAAGTTTTAATACACTTGAAAAAGCTCGCTTCGACGGTTAGCGATAACGGCCAAGTTTCGCAGATCAGTTTAAAAACATATTTTATTAATAATGACCGAGTTTTAGAGCGCAAACTTTAAAAACAAAAAAGTTTTTCGCACTAAAACCCATTCTCCGAACGATAGTCTGGCAGCTACAAGAAGTAGTTATCCGATCCGGGCGGTTCCGACATATTAGCAGCGTGCTGTCAAAAGGGGACTATGTGCAAAAATTTAACTCGATAGATTCAAAACTGAGGGACTAGTTCGCGTAGAAACAGACAGATGGACAAAGATCAATCGACTCAGCTCGGCATGCTGATCAAGAATATATTTACTTTATGCTTCTATGCGTTGCAAACTTCTGGGCAAAATTATAATACACTTTTTAAGAGTTATGATATGATTTATTATGATTTTTGACATGGATTATCATCTTTTTTTGGTGATGAAACATCAAACTTGGTCACTGTAAATTGCAACTCAATCGCACTTAGGGCCCTCGGAAATCGGTATTTGTTTCGGAACCAATGGAAGTGCAAGAACATTATGTAATGTAATGTGAGATTGGAACATATATTCAAAATAACATAAAAGATGGAACATTACAATGATTTCAAGCCAAAGAACTGCGCAGCCTATCGGAAGCGTCCCCGGAAGCGTATGCCTATGATGATTACCAAACAATCTGCGGACTACTTCAAAAGACTCAGAGGACAAACAAATCGGCTAGCAAGGCGACTCCTGCGTAGATGAAGGATGAATGACGTCAAAGTCAGAATAAGAATTCTAAGAATTTTTTTTAGGAATTCGGAAAACCCGAATGGTTCTAAATTATTAAGGAAAGTTCGAGATATCCGAATTCGTCTTATTAAATAATCATCATATTTATCATATCACAGTTTTGCGGTTTGTTTTCAATGTTTCGAAGTATTTTTGAAATAGTCGTCAAAAATGTATATGCAACAAAGTATAAAACCAGGTTTGTATGGACTTTCTAGAACATAGCTTAACATAGTAAAATTAAATAGGGCAACTTTTAATATAATTTTCAGTCAGATTCTTTACTAAATGACACACCAGTCCAATTATTTACAGCTAATTTGACGGTCCAAAAATATAAAAATTATGTATGGTTTTTAAAAATATTATTAGAAGGTGACGCAAAGTGGTTTGGTTTGATTATTCAAGGTTACAGCTAGATATATCGAACCAAAATGGCAGCTTTCGATATTCTCTAACATACATAGATTGTAGAATTGTAGAATTACTAAGGCCAACAAAATGACCAACTTTTAGAGGTGCAGCCTTGTTTACTCCTGGGACTTGAACTCGGTACCTCGAAAGACTGAAACACACCCAGGCGACGGGCAGCATAGCTCACTCGACTATGATCCATGAGCTAAACGTGGTGACGAAAACACACTTATAAATATACGCAGTTGACTTTCGTACGCATCGGACAGCGATAAACTACGCATGCGCTCTCTCTCTCTCTGCGAGAGCGAGTCCAACGCTATTCTCTCAACGACAAAATGCTCACAGTGTTGCCATTTTAGCTATTTAGTTGCTAGATCAAGCAATTTTGAAAGTGGAAATGCTATTAAATTTTTGAAATTGCCATTAGCTACAAATCTCGCAACTTTGAGATTAGGTTGAGCTATTTTTAGCTATTCGCTAGTTTTGAGTCGTAGTGCAAAATAATGACTAATAGCCGACTTTCTATGCTATTAAACATCCCCTTAGTACAACGCTATAGATGTAAATAAATCAGGAATTAATTAGGGCATTATCATTGGAAATATCTAAAGTTCATGAGTGTTTTCTCTTCATTTTTACGCCTAATAAAGAACGCCTTGCCAGTCTCAAAATGATTACAAAAAATCCCGTAAGGAAAGCTATGCTTTTAGTACCATTTCTTTCAAATCAGGGCTGAATTCAGTACTGAGCCCACCTAAAGGTTCTGACACTACTGTGGACTATTCAAAATGTTGAACCTGATGACGTTAAATGAGAATTTAAGCACTCCGAAAAAAAAACTGATACCCTAACTTCTATTTGGAATGGATATTATCATAAACTTTCTAAATTTATATTATAATTCTGTTTTTTATCCTTTTGAAGCAATGATGACTTCCCGCTCAGTCATCTGTCTTGGCTAGAACATTCACCCGACAACACCTAGTACTAGCTTTAATACAAGAACCCTGATGCAATGAGGGAATAAAGGGCCTGTTTACAAGAGAATCCACGGTAATTTGGGACAAAAGTCATGCTATGTAATGTAATGTGAGATTGGAACATATATTCAAAATAACATAAAAGATGGAACATTACAATGATTTCAAGCCAAAGAACTGCGCAGCCTATCGGAAGCGTCCCCGGAAGCGTATGCCTATGATGATTACCAAACAATCTGCGGACTACTTCAAAAGACTCAGAGGACAAACAAATCGGCTAGCAAGGCGACTCCTGCGTAGATGAAGGATGAATGACGTCAAAGTCAGAATAAGAATTCTAAGAATTTTTTTTAGGAATTCGGAAAACCCGAATGGTTCTAAATTATTAAGGAAAGTTCGAGATATCCGAATTCGTCTTATTAAATAATCATCATATTTATCATATCACAATTTTGCGGTTTGTTTTCAATGTTTCGAAGTATTTTTGAAATAGTCGTCAAAAATGTATATGCAACAAAGTATAAAACCAGGTTTGTATGGACTTTCTAGAACATAGCTTAACATAGTAAAATTAAATAGGGCAACTTTTAATATAATTTTCAGTCAGATTCTTTACTAAATGACACACCAGTCCAATTATTTACAGCTAATTTGACGGTCCAAAAATATAAAAATTATGTATGGTTTTTAAAAATATTATTAGAAGGTGACGCAAAGTGGTTTGGTTTGATTATTCAAGGTTACAGCTAGATATATCGAACCAAAATGGCAGCTTTCGATATTCTCTAACATACATAGATTGTAGAATTGTAGAATTACTAAGGCCAACAAAATGACCAACTTTTAGAGGTGCAGCCTTGTTTACTCCTGGGACTTGAACTCGGTACCTCGAAAGACTGAAACACACCCAGGCGACGGGCAGCATAGCTCACTCGACTATGATCCATGAGCTAAACGTGGTGACGAAAACACACTTATAAATATACGCAGTTGACTTTCGTACGCATCGGACAGCGATAAACTACGCATGCGCTCTCTCTCTCTCTGCGAGAGCGAGTCCAACGCTATTCTCTCAACGACAAAATGCTCACAGTGTTGCCATTTTAGCTATTTAGTTGCTAGATCAAGCAATTTTGAAAGTGGAAATGCTATTAAATTTTTGAAATTGCCATTAGCTACAAATCTCGCAACTTTGAGATTAGGTTGAGCTATTTTTAGCTATTCGCTAGTTTTGAGTCGTAGTGCAAAATAATGACTAATAGCCGACATTCTATGCTATTAAACATCCCCTTAGTACAACGCTATAGATGTAAATAAATCAGGAATTAATTAGGGCATTATCATTGGAAATATCTAAAGTTCATGAGTGTTTTCTCTTCATTTTTACGCCTAATAAAGAACGCCTTGCCAGTCTCAAAATGATTACAAAAAATCCCGTAAGGAAAGCTATGCTTTTAGTACCATTTCTTTCAAATCAGGGCTGAATTCAGTACTGAGCCCACCTAAAGGTTCTGACACTACTGTGGACTATTCAAAATGTTGAACCTGATGACGTTAAATGAGAATTTAAGCACTCCGAAAAAAAAACTGATACCCTAACTTCTATTTGGAATGGATATTATCATAAACTTTCTAAATTTATATTATAATTCTGTTTTTTATCCTTTTGAAGCAATGATGACTTCCCGCTCAGTCATCTGTCTTGGCTAGAACATTCACCCGACAACACCTAGTACTAGCTTTAATACAAGAACCCTGATGCAATGAGGGAATAAAGGGCCTGTTTACAAGAGAATCCACGGTAATTTGGGACAAAAGTCATGCTATGTAATGTAATGTGAGATTGGAACATATATTCAAAATAACATAAAAGATGGAACATTACAATGATTTCAAGCCAAAGAACTGCGCAGCCTATCGGAAGCGTCCCCGGAAGCGTCCCCGGAAGCGTATGCCTATGATGATTACCAAACAATCTGCGGACTACTTCAAAAGACTCAGAGGACAAACAAATCGGCTAGCAAGGCGACTCCTGCGTAGATGAAGGATGAATGACGTCAAAGTCAGAATAAGAATTCTAAGAATTTTTTTTAGGAATTCGGAAAACCCGAATGGTTCTAAATTATTAAGGAAAGTTCGAGATATCCGAATTCGTCTTATTAAATAATCATCATATTTATCATATCACAGTTTTGCGGTTTGTTTTCAATGTTTCGAAGTATTTTTGAAATAGTCGTCAAAAATGTATATGCAACAAAGTATAAAACCAGGTTTGTATGGACTTTCTAGAACATAGCTTAACATAGTAAAATTAAATAGGGCAACTTTTAATATAATTTTCAGTCAGATTCTTTACTAAATGACACACCAGTCCAATTATTTACAGCTAATTTGACGGTCCAAAAATATAAAAATTATGTATGGTTTTTAAAAATATTATTAGAAGGTGACGCAAAGTGGTTTGGTTTGATTATTCAAGGTTACAGCTAGATATATCGAACCAAAATGGCAGCTTTCGATATTCTCTAACATACATAGATTGTAGAATTGTAGAATTACTAAGGCCAACAAAATGACCAACTTTTAGAGGTGCAGCCTTGTTTACTCCTGGGACTTGAACTCGGTACCTCGAAAGACTGAAACACACCCAGGCGACGGGCAGCATAGCTCACTCGACTATGATCCATGAGCTAAACGTGGTGACGAAAACACACTTATAAATATACGCAGTTGACTTTCGTACGCATCGGACAGCGATAAACTACGCATGCGCTCTCTCTCTCTCTGCGAGAGCGAGTCCAACGCTATTCTCTCAACGACAAAATGCTCACAGTGTTGCCATTTTAGCTATTTAGTTGCTAGATCAAGCAATTTTGAAAGTGGAAATGCTATTAAATTTTTGAAATTGCCATTAGCTACAAATCTCGCAACTTTGAGATTAGGTTGAGCTATTTTTAGCTATTCGCTAGTTTTGAGTCGTAGTGCAAAATAATGACTAATAGCCGACTTTCTATGCTATTAAACATCCCCTTAGTACAACGCTATAGATGTAAATAAATCAGGAATTAATTAGGGCATTATCATTGGAAATATCTAAAGTTCATGAGTGTTTTCTCTTCATTTTTACGCCTAATAAAGAACCCCTTGCCAGTCTCAAAATGATTACAAAAAATCCCGTAAGGAAAGCTATGCTTTTAGTACCATTTCTTTCAAATCAGGGCTGAATTCAGTACTGAGCCCACCTAAAGGTTCTGACACTACTGTGGACTATTCAAAATGTTGAACCTGATGACGTTAAATGAGAATTTAAGCACTCCGAAAAAAAAACTGATACCCTATCTTCTATTTGAAATGGATATTATCATAAACTTTCTAAATTTATATTATAATTCTGTTTTTTATCCTTTTGAAGCAATGATGACTTCCCGCTCAGTCATCTGTCTTGGCTAGAACATTCACCCGACAACACCTAGTACTAGCTTTAATACAAGAACCCTGATGCAATGAGGGAATAAAGGGCCTGTTTACAAGAGAATCCACGGTAATTTGGGACAAAAGTCATGCCTTCCCCAGAGCCTGTATAATGATTAGGAAGAATATTAAATATACTATCTTTTCAGAATTCCTCTCCAGAGATTGCGTCGCGATAGCGACCACCGAGGCGAAGCAGGGAAATACCACGGTCATAGCCTCTGCCTACTTCGCTGGAGATCGTATGTGTCCCCCACAAGAGGTGTCGGCCCTGGCAGAATACTGCAGGAACAAAAGCCTGCCGCTTGTAGTCGGATGTGACGCAAATGCCCACCATGTCGCATGGGGAAGCTCCGATGTGAACGATCGATGTGAGTGCTTACTAGAATTTTTATCCAGGCTTCACCTGGAAATATGTAATGTAGGTTCTGTCCCGACATTTGTAACTCGAGTAAGGGAGGAGGTCCTTGACCTCACCTTCTACAGTAAGTCGCTAAAACTTTATATAAAGGATTGGCAGGTCTCCCTAGTGGAATCTATGTCAGCCCATAGAATAATCCAATTTAGATTGGAAACGAATACACAGCAAAGTATCCCTAGCAGGAACCCCCGCAAAACCAATTGGGGAGGCTATTTGCTTCATTACTTAATATTATTTCGAACAAATGGACTACACAGATATAACAAATGCTGCCCCCTCTTTGATTTGTAGGCAACATTTTTAGGTTCAATTTTAGCTAGCCAAAAATTCACTGAAGATGCTTTTGCTGCTTACGGCGAAATCACAACCTTCCCGTTTAGCTCAATACTGAAAGTAACCAATAGAGATTCTGTCTCCAGGCTGTTTGCAGACCACATTTTAATTATTATTGTAGTCTTAACTTCTTGTATAGTATGTTTGTGTAATTTTTTTTAGATTTTAGTTCTAAAACGAATATTTTTTTGTAAGTTTTGATTTTTTGCAACTTTTTAGCCCCTTTTTTTTTGTATTTTTAGCTATTTTTAGCTATTATATTTTGCACATTTAGCAACTTACGCATGCGCTCTCTCTCTCGGCGAGAGCGACACCAACGCTATTCTCTCAAAGTTAAGTTGCCCTCACTCCCCTTGAGTATAAAAACCAAATTGAGAATGTTTAGAACGAATTTATTTCGACTTCAAGAGCGAAATTATTGAAAATTCAAGAACGACTAATTTTTTTTTCCAAGAGCGTTCGTACTCAAATTATTCGTTCTAGTTTTTTCTTAGTGTACTTTATAGAGTCAGAAATGATTCCTTCTCCCTGTTACATACTTTTGCTCAAACCTAATATACTCTGTGTACCTTTGGTACCATGAACCAAACTTAATTTCTACAGAGTATTGGCCTGCTGATTTAAGGATACTGATGGAATAGAAGACCGCGCGAAATCTGGCCGTCCGCGCACTGTGCGAACGCCACAAGCCATCAAAGCCACTGCGCAAGCAGAAAATCATATCTAGTGAGATGAATATCAGCAAGGACAGCATGTCGCGCATCATAAAACGTGACTTAGGACTCAGTGCATAAAAGAGACACATCGGCCACTTGCTCATAACAGCATTGAAACAAAAACGCAAGAAAAAATCGAAAGCATTGCGTCGCCAATGCGCGAACACCACCCCCAGACGAATTCTGTTTACTGATGAGAAAATTTTCACCATAGAGGAATCGTTCAATAAAAACAGACGAAAGAGTGTTTGCTGTGTCATCAAAACAAGAGTCCGAACTTATCCCGAGAGGTCACCATCCGGCTTATGTGATGGTTTGGTGGGGAGTCGCCTACGATGGGGTCAAAACTTCCGCGAAAGTGTATCAATCCGACGTTTTGGAACATGTTGTAAGGCCTCTCAACACGACAATATTTGAAAACCAGCCGTGAACCTTTCAACAAGACTCCACTCCAGCTCACAAGACAAAAACGATTCAAAAATACTGATGAATGGCCTGCTCTACTCGAAACCCAAATATTGCGTCTTTGAAGTGCGACCTTGTCCGAGCAGTGGACAATTTCTCGATGCATGAGGTGCGCACTGCGATCGATGAGTGGCCAGAGAGACTTCGTCGTTGCTGGGAGGCACAAGGCGGACATTTCGAATAAGTTGTTCAACTATTTGAAGCCATTGAGTGACCGAATAAACAGAAGAAAAAAGTTTACAAAAATATTCAATTGCGAGTACCGAAAGATAAAGCAAGGTATCAATTCGAAACCGAATACCGGAAAAAAAACTTTTAACGGAACCATAAGCTTCGTTACATACCAAAACCGGAACTGAAATACGATTCGGGTTGATTTACAGTAGATTAAATAAACATCAAAACGGTAACAATTCCCATATAGTTGCCAATATGTATGGGATAACATTGCGTATGAGCAACTTATCTGCTCCAGGCAAAAGTCTTTTTTCAAATGCAAATGAATTATTGGGGAAAACAGACAGCTGTATTTCCATTTTTTTGCCTCTTGCAATTATCTTCTAAAAAAAAAAAAGTGTATAACATGTGCTGAGTGATTGTATACAATAGAATTATTTGGTTCGAAATTCCACATTTTCTGTTTATGATCGACGCCGGTGTGTGTGTGTGTGTGTTATAATATGCCATAATTATGCTTATCAAAACTTAAGCAATGTACATATACATATGTGAGTGTTTGTGAGAGCCAAAGGCATGAGCAATTTGAGAGAAAAGGCATGCAATTATTTTGTTGTACAGCAGCGTCTACGTGAGTGACCACGCGGTGTACCCACACCATTGACAGTGTCAAACTACAGTTAAGAGAGACCTTCGTTTTTGCTTTTGGAATTCCATTCAACTTCAACCAGCAGACAACAACGAGACTTGGAAATTTGAGAAGAAAGCGAATTGGATTTCAAAACAGAATATCAAAGCGCGTCTAACGAAAGAGGTTACAAAGCAGAATGTCTTAAACGCGTTTTAACCTCCATCCCTCCCCCCGAACCTGGCATCAAACTGGTATGCCAGACGACGACTTGGCGACTGGAGAGGCAAAGACACAAATTAATTTCACTTAATTTCCATAAAAACAAAAAATCAGGTGCCTGGCTGGCAAATCATCAATAAATGACGTAAATTTCGTGCTAAATAACCTCAAGACACGCCACGAACTAAGCAGGAAAATCAAATCAAAATCATAATAAAACGTATGAATAAGCGTTTTGGCAAACACACAGCGCACAAGCTAACAACAAATGTCTGAGCACTGCATATGTGTACATATGTACATATGCGTTGTCTTATCAGGCAAAAGCCAGCGCTATCAGTAAATATCTTGGAAGACCCGAAAGTGACTATGATAAATCAGCCCAGTATTATTTTATGCATAATAATTTAAGAAAAGCGCAAAAGCAAGTGTTCGATTTCAATTTGCTGTGGCTGGCAAAAATCCAACAACAAAAAGAACAATTTCAAATTCGAGTTCGTTGATTTTGCCCAGGCCAAAATGTGGCTTATAAAAAAAAAACACGTTGTTTACGTTTTGACAATTAAAACTGGTGAAATGCAAAAGAGTAAGCTGCGCTCTCCCTCTCTCACGCATACAAGCAGACAACAGTTGCTGCTGTTGTTGCTGCTGCTGCTGCTGCTGTAACACTTCTTGTTTGTTTAGTTTGTGGTGGGGTTTTCCGGCTTACCTTGCAACATCTTCATCCATGATTGGCTCGCGACGTAATCGTGGTGGCACTGGTGGCTTGGCGCGCTCTTCTTCCAGTTGCTGCTGCTGTTGCTGCTCTGGTGCTGTTGTTGCCGGCATCTGTGGTAGTTGTAGGCCTTGTAGTGCTACATAATCAATAGTACGCACTCTCCGACGATTGTTTGACATTTTCACTGCTGCTGCTGCTGCTGTGGCTGTTATTCTTGGAATTCCTCACCAACACACACACACACACACACACACACACACGCACACTATATTAGCACACGCGACCGTTGCTGTCGCTGTGGTCGCTATTCTGGTTATTTTGCTGCTGCTAATCAAATTTTGTTTTAATTTTCACTTTCGCGATACAAAAGCCACACACACAATTCTGTCAAAAAAATTCGGTTGGCGTTCATAACGAAAACGGCGAATGGAATTTTGAAATCGTTGACGTTTTTACTACTTCATGGCGGCCCGCACTAATATCTTGTGACAATACATCGCACCTGGGCACAAGAGACTCACTGAAACGCGTTAGGGTATTGGCGTTGCTCGCGATTGCGTTGCAGGCAAATCCATCCAGGGATGGCCATTACCATGAGTTCGATTCAGTGAATCAGTTCATTGTTCGGAACTACGAGTTCAATTTTTGAACATTTTAAAGCTGGACTTGATTATTTAACATGGCTTTTTTTTTTTAAATTTAAGTAATTCCTTATAATTGTGATATTTTCCTTAAAATCGAAATCGATACTATCAAATATTAAAATTATAAAAATGGTTAATTGATAGAAAAATTGCATGTGTTCTACAATTCGCTTTCGACCCTAAAAAAAACTACCGAAATCGTATGGGAACTCGGTCGTTTTTGGGTTATTTCCAAAAGGCTTCACCAACCACTGACAAATTTTGAAGACATCTACTTCTACTCTACACGTAGCGCCACAAAAAAAGCCGCAATCTAAATATTCATATACTTGTATGTTTCCTTGCTTGGGGTTTCTATAAATGTTTTCCGAATTGCCCAATTATTTTTTTACTGATTAATGGAATATTTTTAAATAAAAGTGCATAGCAATTTTTATCTTATGAATGTTAGTTTTTTAGAAAAAGGTTTTTTTCCAGACCCATATATTGATTTTGGTGACTTTTCAGAATTATGACAGCTTTAAGAATAAAAATTATAATAATTATAATAGTGCATATACTCAACAAATAATGATTTTTTTCCAAAAGTATACTTAATTTGCTATAATCTAATATATATTTTGTATCAAATAAATGTTATTTTTTTTTATACCTTTGCAAAGGGTATTATAATTTTGCCCAGAAGTTTGCAACGCATAGAAATATTCATTTCCGACCCCATAAACTATATATATTCTTAATCAGGGCGACGAGCTGAGTCGATTGAGCTTTGTCCGTCCGTCTGTCTGTCTGTCTGTCCGTCTGTCTGTCTGTCCGTCTGTTTCTACGTAAACTAGTCTCTCAGTTTTAAAGCTATCGAGCTGAAATTTTGCACAGAGTCTTCTTTTTACTGCACGCTGCTAATATGTCGGAACCGACCGGATCGGATGACTATATCTTATAGCTGCCATAGGAACCATCGGTAAAAAAATGTGTTTTAGTGAGAAAAACTTTTTTGTTCTTAATGTTAGCGTTCCCAAACACGGTCATTTTTAATATTTCAAGCTTTCAAACAGATTTGCAAACTTTGGTCAAAATCGGATGATTTTATATCTTATAGCTGCCATAGAACCGATCGGTCGGAAAATGGGTCTTACTGAGAAAAACTTTTTTGGTTTCTATGTTAGCGTCCTCAAACTCGTCCCTTATTAATATTATATGCTTTCAAACAGATTCGCAAACTTTGATCAAAATCGGATGACTATATCTTATAGCTGCCATAGGACCGATCGGTCGGAAAATGGGTCTTAGAGAAAAAAAATATTTGTTTTCAAGTAAATCGTTCTTAAGGTCGGTGATTATTAATACTAAACGATTTCAAACTAATTTGAAAAATTTGGTCGAAATCAGATGACTATTTCTGCAGGCTGCCATAGGACTTATCGGTCGGAAAATGAGTCTTAGTGAGAAAAACTTTTTTGTTTTCAATTTTATCGTTCTTAAACTTGGCGATTGTTAATTTGATATGTTTTCAAAAAGATTCGCGAAATTTGGTCGAAATCAGATGTTCATCTGACGGAAAATCGATTTTAGTTACAAAAGATTTTGATTTTTATCCAAGCGTTCTTAAACTCTGACATTTCAAAACAGCATTTGCAAGGGTATAAAAACTTCGGCACAGACGAAGTTAGCTTGGCCTTCTCGTTTTTTTTATACCCTTGCAAAGGGTATTATAATTTTGCCCAGAAGTTTGCAACGCATAGAAATATTCATTTCCGACCCCATAAACTATATATATTCTTGATCAGGGGGACGAGCTGAGTTCAGTGAGCTTTGTCCGTCCGTCTGTCTGTCTGTCCGTCTGTCTGTCTGTCTGTCTGTCTGTCTGTCCGTCTGTCTGTCTGTCCGTCTGTTTCTACGCAAACTAGTCTCTCAGTTTTAAAGCTATCAAGCTGAAATTTTGCACAGAGTCTTCTTTTTACTGCACGCTGCTAATATGTCGGAACCGACCGGATCGGATCACTATATCTTATAGCTACCATAGGAACCATCGGTCGAAAAATGGGTTTTAGTGAGAAAAACTTTTTTGTTTTCAATGTTAACGTGATTAAACTCGGTCATTAATAATATTATATGCTTTCAAACAGATTTGCAAATTTTGGTCAAGATCGGATGACTATATCTTATAGCTGCCATAGCACCGATCGGTCGGAAAATGGGTCTTAGTGAAAAAAAACTTTTTTGTTTTTAAGTAAATCGTTCTTAAGGACGGTGATTATTAATATTAAACGCTTTCAAACTAATTTGAAAAAGTTGATCGACATCGGGTGACTATATCTTATGGTTGCAATAGGACCGATCGGTCGAACATGAGTCTTGGTCAAAAATTTTTTTGTTTAGTTTTGTTAGCGTCCTTAAACTCGCTGATGACTTATTTTATATGCTTTCAAATAGATTCGCAAAATTGGTCCGAAATCGGATGACTATATCTTAATGCTGCCATAGGGCCGATCGGTCGGAAATTGAGTCTTAGTGAGAAAAACTTTTTTCAGACGTTTATCTGTCGGAAAATAGGTTTTAGTTACAAAATTTTTTGATTTTTATGTAAGCGTACTTAAACTGTGACATTTGCATTTGCAAGGGTATAAAAACTTCGGCACAGACGAAGTTAGTTTGCCCTTCTCGTTTTAATTTAAATTAGTACTTTGTAGTACCCCTTTTGCGTTAATTACACATTTTACCCTATTGGACATCGAATTGTACAAAGCGCTTAAATATTCCTCAGTGATATCCTCGAACCATACTTTTTCTATCACATCCTTCAATTCTACCATGGTTTTAGGCTTCCTTTTTTTATACCCTTGCAAAGGGTATTATAATTTTGCCCAGAAGTTTGCAACGCATAGAAATATTCATTTCCGACCCCATAAACTATATATATTCTTGATCAGGGGGACGAGCTGAGTTCAGTGAGCTTTGTCCGTCCGTCTGTCTGTCTGTCCGTCTGTCTGTCTGTCTGTCTGTCTGTCTGTCCGTCTGTCTGTCTGTCCGTCTGTTTCTACGCAAACTAGTCTCTCAGTTTTAAAGCTATCAAGCTGAAATTTTGCACAGAGTCTTCTTTTTACTGCACGCTGCTAATATGTCGGAACCGACCGGATCGGATCACTATATCTTATAGCTACCATAGGAACCATCGGTCGAAAAATGGGTTTTAGTGAGAAAAACTTTTTTGTTTTCAATGTTAACGTGATTAAACTCGGTCATTAATAATATTATATGCTTTCAAACAGATTTGCAAATTTTGGTCAAGATCGGATGACTATATCTTATAGCTGCCATAGCACCGATCGGTCGGAAAATGGGTCTTAGTGAAAAAAAACTTTTTTGTTTTTAAGTAAATCGTTCTTAAGGACGGTGATTATTAATATTAAACGCTTTCAAACTAATTTGAAAAAGTTGATCGACATCGGGTGACTATATCTTATGGTTGCAATAGGACCGATCGGTCGAACATGAGTCTTGGTCAAAAATTTTTTTGTTTAGTTTTGTTAGCGTCCTTAAACTCGCTGATGACTTATTTTATATGCTTTCAAATAGATTCGCAAAATTGGTCCGAAATCGGATGACTATATCTTAATGCTGCCATAGGGCCGATCGGTCGGAAATTGAGTCTTAGTGAGAAAAACTTTTTTCAGACGTTTATCTGTCGGAAAATAGGTTTTAGTTACAAAATTTTTTGATTTTTATGTAAGCGTACTTAAACTGTGACATTTGCATTTGCAAGGGTATAAAAACTTCGGCACAGACGAAGTTAGTTTGCCCTTCTCGTTTTATTTTCGCAGCCATAAGGGCCCAGACATTTTCTATTGGGTTGAGGTCAGGGCTGTTTCCGGGCCAATTTAGGGACTTAATGCCCAATTCTTCCTTCAAAATTGTTACCTTCGTTAAGAAGGTGGTCAAAATTAATTGATTAAGTCGTTTTAATAACAAAAGCTCACTGAATTACTTACAGATCGAGCCCGATGGCAAGGTGCAGAATCATCTTGAAAAATAGGATCTTCTTCTTTCTCACTTATTGCCTCAATGCCTCAAATATTCACCATACCCTGAACCATTAAAATTGATTCAGTTGTATATTTAGATATGCATCCCCATATCATAATGTATGGTGAATGCTTAACGGTTCCCACACAGCAATTTTCAAAATATCGTTCGCCCTTTCTACGGCGCACCTTGCAAGAGGCATCGGATCCAATGAGATTGAATTTGGACTCATCCGAAAATAGGACTCGTGACCATTCGGAATCACTCCAATTTTTTTTTTCCTTGGCCCAGTTTAGCCGATTTTCCTTCATTCTTTTATTTAGGAGTGGCTTTTTAGCTGGTGTCCTTGCCATTAAACCCACCTCACTTAAACGACGTTGAATTGTTCGGGTCGAAACATCCTTTGCAGATTGTTGCCGTACCTCAGATGCTTTCTCAGCTGCATTTTTAAAGCGATCCTGCAGGCTCGTTTTCATAATAATACGATCTCTCGTGCTGTGGTGCATTTTTTCATTCCCGATCCTTGCTTCCTTTTCACTTCACCTGTCTCACGATATTTTTTTAAAAATCGACGCACTGAACTTTTATTACAACCTGTCTGAGCTGCTATTTGACGATTTGGTACATTTTGCTCAGATAATAAAATAATTCTCTCCTTCTCCCGAATACTGAACTGCTTTCCTTTAGGTTTACTTTTAAAGGTGTCTTCAAAAATAAAATTCTAGAAAAAGCTATTTTGACTACTGAGCTCTTGAAATGACGAATCTATGTGAAGAATATTTAAGGGAACCCCCCCCCCAAAAAAAATATGAGCATAGAACGGCATTTAGGGAAATCCCCGCATAGTGATGGCGAAAATTCATAAATTGTCGAGGTGCGGCTTTTTTTGTGGCGCTGGGTGTATATAGAAAACAGTTTGGGGCCGCGCACACTTGCTGCTGAAAGATGAACTTTCAGCTGCATATGTGCGCGGCCCCTAAGAGAGACATTGGATGAATTTCATAATTTATTTGGTCGATTACGAACGTACCCAAAAAACTTTTATGAATACGCCAGAATGGATATGGATACTTATATTTACAATAAGCGACAATATTTTAAATAAAAAATTTAAATAATGGGAGATCGCATTCAGAAGGAGGAAAGTCTTATTCATTCGCATCTATGTGCATAAGTATGTATGTGAGCTTCTTAATTTTGTTTGCATGTAATTTTGTGATAAAAGAGCAACATACTTGTAGCATTGACATTTTTTGACAATTGTATTGAAGTTTTAGTTTTATTTTAGTTTTAGTTTTAAATGCAATTTCACTTTCACTACAATTTCACTGAAATTTGGTTTGTAAGCACAGTACGCGAAATAATTCGACACTTGTTTTCCCGATTTTGGAAAATCTGCCCAGGAGGAAAATGGCCGGAAAATTCAGCACGAAAAAAAATATTTTTCATCCGATTGGGCTGAATCTCGGTTTCTAAGGATAGAATACGAAATAATTTGAAATGTGATTTTCCAATGTCAGAAAATCAACCCCTCAGGCGTGAAAATTCCGGAAAATTCTGAAGGCAAAAAATTATTTTTCAAACGATTGGCTTGAAACTCGGTTTATAAGTATAGAATACGAAATAATTTGAAATGTGATTCTCCAATGTCGGAAAATCCGCCCCAGGCATAAAAATTTCCGGAAAATTCTGCATGCAAAAAACTATTTTTTATCCGATTGGCTTGAAACTCAGTTTGTAAGGATAGAATACGAAATAAAGTGAAATGGGGCGGTAACGATAACGATAACGATAACGATAGCGATAACGATAACGATAACGATAACGATAACGATAACGATAACGATAACGATAACGATAACGATAACGATAACGATAACGATAACGATAACGATAACGATAACGATAACGATAACGATAACGATAACGATAACGATAGCGGTAATAATTCACTAAACTGATGGCGACGCAGCGAAGCTCGACGGGTTGTATGGTAGTCTACACATATGTATATAATTGAACTTAAATAACCACTGGTAGTGTCGGCTTTAATCGATACTTACAATAGAAATGCTAGAACAGAGGTGCCCAGAATCAGCTTACGGTTGCGTAGACATCAATACAAATTAGGAAAATATTTGAGAAACAAAACATAAACCCGATTTTTGTTTGTGTGTGTACCTTGTATGGTAAAATTACTGTGTAGAAAAGTTACTTACTGTACTGTTGATATAATAATACAACTAGAAAGGTATGGCGCTCTCTCAGTGTACTCTTAGCTCGGTTTAAAACATTTCATTGTGCATTTGACCCTTGAAGCGACGTGTTGTGTGAGCGCACGCGTTATTTTTTTTTTTTTTGCTTTGGTGACGGGAATTTAAAGGGTGGGTTTGTGTTGCATTGAATGCTATGTTGCTTTTGTTTTTTCTACATTACTTTTTTGCTCTTCACACATACTAAATATGTGTGTATGCGAGTCGTTCACTCTCTCGCGCACTCTCTCGCGCTCTCGAGCGTCAAAAAGGGAGAGTGTATTAGTGTGCTTCGACCTGACAGCATCAAAGGCTAGGCAGCGACTGAAAGGCTTTTTGCTCTCTTCTCCTCAGCCTCGGCATGCGTCCGGCTCGTATACGTGTAAGTAGCGAAATGTCCTCGCCCCCCAGGCGGTTCTTGTGAACATCGCTGGTTTAAAATGTTGCCTGAGCGCCATACCTTCTTTTTTGCATCATGGTTGAGATGATAAAAGCTAAATTTGCAGAAGCCTCTGAAGGCCATTCCGTAGGAGGAGTTTGCCAAGTGCTATGATAACTGGAAAGTTCATTGGCATAACTGTGTTGCAGCGGTAGGGGATTTTTTTGAAGGGGATGTAATAGATTTAGATAAATAAATAAACATTTTGATTATATGAGAAAATTTACCTTTCAATTTGATCACTGTACTATAAAGAATTTTCCGGGCTTTTACCGAACCACCCAAAACACCCTTAACAGGTAAGTAGCCATGAAAAGATTCGATGCAACCAGACAGAACCAAGTAAACTGCTTAAGTAGTCAAGATTTTTCATAAAGCTTTCGTTTGTAGGAAAATCAGACTTAGTCGGAATTTATACGGTGATGCAAACTTCATGAAGGTTTTCAAAATGGTCTGGCTCTGGAGGTTTAGTGGTGTCGCTTGCCCCTCGCTCCCACAAGCGAAAGCTACTTCACGGTGTAAATCCCAACTTAATCTCTCTAAAAAATGCATGATGTACTCGTTAGCTCGTTGCGCAGTCGACAATTTTTTACTTAACCGAGCTTTTTTTATACCCTTGTAGAGGGTATACTAAAATTGTCCAAAGCTTCTCAGACCGCATAAAGTATTTAATGATTATTATACCCTTGCAAAGGGTATGATAATTTTGCACAGAAGCTTGCCAGACATAGATATATTCATTTCCGACTCCTTAAACAATATATATTCTTGATCAGCATGACGAGCTGAGTTGAAATAGCCATGCCCGTCTGTCCGTCTGTTTCTATGCTATCTCTTCCGTCAGTTTTAAAGCTATCCTAACCAAACTTTGCACGATGTCTTTTGATACAATGACGATTCACATTTGTCGAGTCCGGCGGCATCGGATGACTATAGCATATAGCTGCCATAGGAACTATCGGTCGGAAAAGTAGCTTTAGTTTGAAAAACTTTTGTGTCTCCAACGCAAAGGTGCCCATACCTCGTATTTATAAGATTTATATGCTTTTACATAATTCCATCAAGTATAATGAAAATCGGTCAACTTTTTTTCAAAACTATATTTTGTATGGCAGCAAAATATAGTTTTGAAAAAAAGTCACTGTAGGAAAAACGATTTTGTTATCAATGCTATCGTCCTCAAACTTGTAACTGGTCAACATTATATGCTACCACACAATTCTGCCAAGTTTCATCCAAATCGGAGGACTATAGCATATAGCTGTCCTAGAAATTATCGGTCGGAGAAATAGATCTTGTAAGAAAAACTTTTTTTTGCTGAGTTTGGGAAAAATCTCAGATAAGAATGTTCGACGATACAATATACAAGCTGCTAGGGTATATAAACTACGGTCTAGCCTAAGTTAGCTTTCCTCTATTTTTAAGCTTTGATTTTAGAATTAGATCAGCCTCTCCATATAAAATAAAAATATAAAAATACTAACATCGGTTGAAAATTGTTATGCAAATACCGGTTCGGTTCATAGTATTTCGACTAAGAACTGGTTTTGTAATGCATCCCTGTTGAATATTAATTTCAATCCATTGCAAGCAGTTCATTTGGATTCGGAACATCCACTGCTTGCTTTGTGAACTGCTTTCTTTGCAGTGAAATGGGCGGGGCTTAGTTTCATTATCCTGCCTGCCATCAACCCTTGTGGTCCGGAAATGAAGTTGGGGGTTAAATTGCGTCCATTGACCAATCAGCTCTTGCCAGTCTCTGCTGCAGGTGTGGCGGATGTCATTTTTTATGAACCACAATTTTAGGCGCCTTGTTTTTAACTTTAATGTGGCGCATAATTTGCGATGCGTTAAGTTTTTTTCCCGTTTGTTTGTTCGGAAGCGACAGCGCAGGATAAGCGTCGTCGTTGTCGTCGTAGGTTGACCAACACGGAAGCCACTGGCCATGCCGGAGGCTTGTCAGTCTCATCGGAAGTAAAGCCCAGCTCAGTCGCTCGCCGATTATACAAGTGATAAGTCCAGTTGCCAAATGCTGCCCTCACCAGCCCAGTGCCCGGAACAAGTGGGTGGTGGTGCTATCAAGACTGCGCTAAGTCCAATTGGCACACTTAACACACAGCAACGTCCGTCGTCGCCGCGTCAGTTTTTCGAACGTCTTTACGGGCATCTCGAGACGCGCAACAGTGACAATGGTGACATCGATGTCGGCACCCACAAGTCGCCTAGTTGTGAGACGCCCTATCACAGTGATGGCGGCAGTGTCTCCTCACCGGACATCTCGATAAGTGACGAACGTGTATCGCTGGTTGGGTTTCCAGCCTATGACTTGTACGCTCCCAAAGTGGATTATATGAAGCACAGTTATGCCAGCCCCCCCAGAACCATATCGACGGGAGCTGCCAGTGTATCGTTTCCTGGTTTTCCAAGTGATCCACATTTTAGCGCTGGATTTTCAGCCTTCTGTGAGTATAAGCCCAAAATTTGAACAAAATGGCGCTGTTGTTGTCAACAGTCGAGTTATTGCATGCATTTTTCCAAACGCTGTGTATTGCATCTCAGAGTCGCGGTGCTTGTGTTTATTGCTGCTTGTATTTAAATGCGTTTTAAGAGGAATAATAATAAATCAGGCTCTGATCATATTTAAGCAACATAAAACGATTTGGAAAATTGGATTAAAAGTTCCTATTGTCAACTTACTTAATAAAACACGAGAAATATATCGATCAGTATACAGCTGTTCTTCCAGCACTAACGAATCTAGCTTTACCTTCTCGTTAGTAATCAAATCACTCTTCAATTCTATAAGGAACAAGCACAGCAAATCGTGGGTCAGCACTTTAAGTCATTTGAGCAATCAAAAATATAAGTTTGGTGCTAAGTGTGGACGAAGAACACATAATTTGACCGCCATGCCGAAACTTTTCCCATGGGTCCCCAAACTTTCCGAAACTCATGAATTATGATTTTATTTATTTTTATACTCTGTACCAAAGGTACACAGAGTATATTAAGTTTGTGCAAAAGTATGTAACAGCCAGAAATCATCTCCGACCCTATAAAGTATATATATTCTTGATCAGCATCAACAGCCGAGTCGATATAGCCATGTCCGTCTGTCTGTCTGTCCGTCCGTCCGTATGAACGAAGAGATCTCAGAGATGGTAAGAAACATGTATGGGACATATATTTCTTTTACTTGCAGGCAGATCAAGTTTATTTTCAATTTTTGCCACGTCACCTCCCGCCCCCCCAATTTTGAAAAAACATCATATCTCCCACAGTTTTGATGATAGATTGTTCGTACCTTCTAGAGATATAAAGTAATCAAAATTATCGATTTGCTGGAGGAATGATACAGATCGGATGAACGATACTCAAGTTATGAGCAAAAAACGGCACAGCATTCCGTTCAACAAAGCCAATATTTGTGAGAGAGAGAAAGTGAGAGAGAGAAACTTAGAGATGAGCGCGTATTACTCGTGAGCAAATGCGAGCTGCGACATTAAGGGTACAGAGTATTTTATGGTCGGGCTTGACCGACTTTCTTTCTTGTTATTTTTAAGCTTCTGTTCGATAAATGCGATCCACTAAAAAGTAAAATTATTCAGCCAACTCAAAATTCGTGGTTCAGCCAACACATTAAATATCAAATTAAGTTGCGAGTCGCTGCATATCTACTTCGGGATTTTCAGTCTCTACGAACAAAAGTTACAAAAGCGATAAGCTCTGCCAAATGTGAATACATCAAGACTAAATTTTGTAATGCGAGAACACCAAATCAGACTTGGAGAGAATTAAAAAGCTTAGGTGTAGGAAAGGCAAAGCCTCAACTAAAATCAGTCTTGGATGTCAATACAAAATTTGTAAATTTGAATGTACCTGCAGCAACCCATAACTTGTACCTAAATGCTTTACCCCTATGTGATAGTAGTTTTAGTTTGGAGCGTGTAAATTCATGTGATGTTCTTGAAAGTGTCCTACACGCACAAAAATCAACTCGCCCTAAAAAGTGTAATTTTCGCCCTAATTTTTAAATGGCCCCGACTCGCCTTATTTTTAAGAAAATTTTCTAAAAAATAAAAATTGTGCTCTAAATTTCAGGGAAATTTAAAAAAAAGGGGGGGGGGGTGGTGGGAGGGGGTTTGAGTGTTGTTGTGAACTCCCCCACACACTATCTCATCTCTCTCTCACATATCAATATCATCATCCATCATCATCCTCCCTTTTTTCCTTTTTATTTTTATATTCATTTAGAAAAACTTTCTTAAAATTTGGGTTTATTTTCTTAATTTTAGGCAAATACCCTAAATTTGTAACAAATGTTTTCAAAAATCAAAGGCGAAATTACCCTAAAAATTAGAAAAGGCAATATGCAAATTCCCCCAAAAATTTAGAAAAATAGAAAAGTTTTTTCTAAAAAATTCATTTTTAGTGCATCTTTTCTAAAATGCAGAATATTTTTTCTTAAATATAGATATTTTTTCTAAATTTTAAGGCGATTTCGATTCTAGGGCGATTTTCTTAAATATAAAAAAATTATTTTCTGAGTGTAAAAGTGAAATCAAATGCTGAAGGCTTAGAAAAAGTTAATCCAAAATTCTGGAAAATATTACTTCCTATGCTTCTGGATCATATCACCTACACTCAGAGAAAAAATAGAGAATTTCACTCTTGAATCAAGAGCATTCGTTTTCAAAAGTACGGTAAGAGTGAAAATTCTTGATCCAAGAGCGAAATTCTTGATTCAAGAGTGAATTTTTGATCCCGACATTCCTGATTCAAGAGTTTCAGCTCTTGATCCAAGTATGAATAATTATTGATTCAAGAGTCAATTTAATAATACCCTAACGTCCAGGAAAACATTCGGGTTAGTTAGGCAGCTTTAAGGCTTTTTGTCGCCAAAACATGTCTCATCCCGACTCTATTTTTTGGTGTGGAAATATTTTGTATAAGTGACGCAAGCAGTTTGCAAAGGATCAAGGTGACATATAATTCAATCGTAAGATATATATTTAATCTGTGTCGTAGAGACCATATCTCTATCTTTGCTAAAAAAATTCTTGGCCTAGATTTAGAGTCATGGATCAGACTCCGTACTTTACTAACGACAAAAGAGCCTGACTATTTATTTCAAAATATACAACTTGCTGTGTCAACAGCGTGTAAACATGGCCAGCTCAGAAAATCACTTTTTCATTCAATCTGTCCGCTACTGGACTAACCTGCGGCATAACATTAAAACTATTGGGAATGCAACGCATTTTAAATCTCAGTTAACTAATCATCTTAAAAGACAAACATATATTTTATAAACGTTTTAGAAAAAAATTAGTATTGTATAAGTTTTGTTAGGATTATGTTTTGTGTAATTTATATTTCGTACTTTTTTTTATATATTTTGTATTTTTATTATCTCTAGTGATCTGTCTTTATAGTACTTATGTACCTGTAACATTGGGAAAATACCGAAATAAAATTTAAATTAAATAAACTTTCAATCACAGTACTTCCTTCAGTACATCATGCAAATTCCTAATTTTTTCTAGAATAATAATTAAAACGAAAAAAAGTTCTAAGAAAAACAAACAACGAAAAGAAATTTGGTAATGCAAAAATGAGGAAAAATAGCTGGCAACCTATAAAAATAACCAATTTGGGAATAACCAAAATAGTAAATAAAGTAAAAAAACGAGAAGGCCAAGTTAACTTCGTCTGTGCCGAAGTTTTTATACCCTTGCAAACGCTGGTTTTGAAATGACAGAGTTTAAGAACGCTTAGATAAAAATCAAAAACTTTTGTAACTAAAATCCACTTTCCGTCAGATGAACATCTGATTTCGACCTAATTTCGCGAATCTTTTTGAAAACATATCAAATTAACAATCGCCAAGTTTAAGAACGATAAAATTGAAAACAAAAAAGTTTTTCTCACTAAGACCCATTTTCCGACCGATAAGTCCCATGGCAGCCTGAAGATATAGTCATTTGATTTCGACCAAATTTATCAAATTAGTTTGAAAACGTTTAATATTAACAATCACCGACCTTAAGAACGATTTACTTGAAAACAAAAAAAATTTTTTTCACTAAGACCCATTTTCCGACCGATCGGTCCTATGGCAGCTATAAGATATAGTCATCCGATTTTGACCAAAGTTTACAAATCTGTTTGAAAGCATATAATATTAATAAGGGACGAGGTTGAGGACGCTTACATTGAAACCAAAAAATTTTTTTCACTAAGACCCATTTTCCGACCGATCGGTCCTATGGCAGCTATAAGATATGGTCATCCGATCTTGACCAAAGTTTGCAAATCTGTTTGAAAGCATATAATATCAATAATGTCCGTGTTTGGGAACGCTAACATTAAGAACAAAAAAGTGTTTCTCACTAAGACCCATTTTTTGACCGATGGTTCCTATGGCAGCTATAAGATATAGTCATCCGATCCGGTCGGTTCCGACATATTAGAAGCGTGCAGTAAAAAGAAGACTCTGTGCAAAATTTCAGCTCGATAGCTTTAAAACTGAGAGACTAGTTTGCGTAGAAACAGACGGACAGACAGACAGACAGGCGGACAGACAGACAGACAGACAGACGGACGGACAAAGCTCAATTTTATCTTAGATTTTAAGGGCTTAAGATAAAAATCTGGAAAATTCCGCATATGTGGACAGGGTCATTGGGAACGCAATACAACAAATTCACTTCAATCGGGTAACTGGTTAGGTTACCTCCAGAAGGAGTAAAACCTTAATTCTTGAATATCTTTAAAAGCACGGTAGATTTTTATTAAAATGCATGTCTCTAGAGATGGTACTCGACAGCCAAAAAACCGCGATATGGAGTACCATTTTTAGGCTAACAGAGGTCCTTTTTATTATAATTGAAGGGTCCCAAGCAGTGGTATTTTAGTGTTCTACTGTGTTACAAACTTTTTATATTGTGTGTCAATCACGCACAAATGGCTTAATGGATTCGGATAAAATTTCGCACTCAGATAGTTGATAACCTGGTGTTGAACATAAGCTTTATAACTTTTATTTAAATGGTCAAAAAAACCGCGAAATTTGCAAAATTATTTTAGGAGTTTTTATTAACACGCTTGATGTTTAGATGACAATGCAGGAGTTGGTAAATAGAAATTGAAATGGTCAAAAAATTGCAAAATTTGCAAAATTTTCATAGGACCTAAGATTATTATGAAGATTGGATAAATGCCAATTGAAGAAACATCTTTAAGAGGTGGATACCAAAAACCTCGAAATTTGCCAAATTTTCATTTGAATATTTACGAAAGCGCAGGCGTTGATAAATAAGAGACGGAGATAGAACAGTTCAAAATATTGAGAAACTTGCCAATTACGGGACAAGAAAATCACGAAATTTTCAAACTTCTCATTTGAGTTTAGATTAATAAAGACGCTAAGATTATTATGAAGCTTTGATAGATGGCAAGGGTAAGTAATTGAGGTGTGAAACAAATGGTCAAAAAAATCACGAAATTTTAGAAATTCTCATTTAAGTTAATATTATCATAAAGACGGGTTAATCCGCGGGCAAATAGGAGGAGTAGATCAAATGGTCAAGAACATCGCGAAATTAGCAACATTTTCAAAGGACCCAGGTTAGGTTAGGTCATCGAAGTCCCGGTGTGGTACCATATAACCCTTTCTACGCTGGGGTTGTAGAGGGAGGTTCTGTCCCGTTAAACCATTCAGAAAGTAGCACAAATTTTAGCCAAGGGGCAACACCTATTTCAGAAATGTCTGATAAATCGTTTAGGAAAGGACTTCCCAAAACTGCTAGTTGCCTTCTGCTGAGAGCTGGACAGTGACAAAAGAGGTGCTGTACACTCTCCTCTTCATCCACTGAATTGCAGCTTCTGCAGAAGTCATTGTGTCTGATGCCAAGCCTCGCGGCGTGTCTTCCGATTACGCAGTTTCCAGTAAGGGCCCCTACTATTAGGGAAATGTTCTCTCTTTGTTGACAGAGTAACGCCCTAGATCTGTTAATATTGAGAGTAGGCCATGTAAGCCTAGATACTTCACATGTGGGAATCGTTTGCCATCGATTTATGGTTATTCGACAAGTTGATTCGTTTGTTTGTAGCTTAAAGGTCGCAAGTGGCACCCCAATGTGGCTCTTATCCGGTAGGTGCTGATTGGTAGTGTTGCCTTCGTTGCCTTCAATGTTGCAGTGTCCAGGCACCCAAACGAGATTTATTTTAAAGTGCTGAGCCATCTCATTAAGAGATCTGAGGCACTCTGTAAGAGTTTTGGCGATATTAATATTACCGTCAAAGGACCTAAGATAATTATGAAAATTGGATAGATGGCAATTAAAGACGCACATATGAAAGGGGTGTAGACCAAAAACCCCGAATTTTCAATCATTTTCATTTGAATATTTAAGAAAACGCAGGCTTGGGTAGGGTAGGGTAAATTAGAGGCTTAAATTGAACACTTTAAAATATGGCGAAATTTGATGGATGGCAATGTAGACGGATAAATACGAGGTGTAGATCGAACTGTTAAAATTTTCCATATGACCAAAGATTATTATGAAGATTATTATAATGGCAATTGTAGACGCGTAAATGGTTAGATCAAAATTTTTGTGTGTTAGACTATAATGTAGACATGTAGACGGGTAAATTGACGGGTCAAGATCAAGCGTTCTTAAAAATCCGTAAATACACAACATTTTATGATTAGTTCAGATTATCATGAAGACTTAATAGTTGAAAATCAAAGACGGGTAATTAGGAAGTGTCGGTCAATTGGCTTAAAGAAATTTTAGCATTTGCGAAATTCTTATATGAGTTTAGATTGACACGAAGACGGGTAAATAGAAGGGGGCGTAGCTACGCACTCCGGGTACCTGCTAGTATAATAATCAGTGGTAAGCACGCTCTTGCTCCCATTGCTCCGAGATCTACGTTTTCGACAACTGGCATCAATTAGACGCAAATGAAATTGCGTCGCCATTGGCTCTCTTCGAAGTGTGTAACAACAATGTCCATATCGGCTTACGGCGCCAGCAGGGCGTACACACAGACGCCACGACAGGTGCAGTGTGCGCGATCGAGACTCGCTGATAAGGTTTGTTAGATTTTAGATTGTCATGAAGATGGGTTAAATAGACGGGTAGCCAGAACAAAGCATTTGATACATACCTTGAGTATTTAGCAAGTTAATTTACATCGCAAACTAAATCCAATTATCATTTCGGCTTTTATAATTCCAATTCCGTATTTGATGTTTAATGGTCTTATCTTATCGCTACAAATATATTACATAGAATTGTGCTAACGTTCCTAACTAACGTCATTCTTTTTGTACTATTTCGTCGTTGTCTTTGGCTCTTCGGTTGTCTTATCTGCTTGGGATTCGCGCATCATTTTCAGATTGCGTAGCTCAAGACTCAAAAACATTTTCAAATTCGGATCGCTGATCTTGTTAATAACAATCTCACGAGCCCGCTCATCATTGTCGTTCAATATTTTGGACAGAGTTTGGGCATAGTCCAGCCAAACACAATTGGCGCAACCGGACATACAGCATGTTGTGGGTTCGGGTGGTATCTGAAATAACAAGAATCGTTTATATACAAATATTGTTAAGCCGTCCTATCCGCATAAGCTCACCACAATATCCTTGTCACTGTTTTTTGCCAAATGCCTGGCAAGCGCAGCAAAGACTGGCGGAGCGCCTCTACGTCGCAGCAGCATGCATCTCGGACAGCTGAAGCACAGGGGAGCCAGCATAGCTGCCAGAACTAAACGAAAGTTTCAAGCATTTTAAAGGAAATGAGCCAAAGTTCACACGCCTGCGCAGAACAGGTGCTAAAATCTAGCAACAGAAAAAATTAGTTCCGGAGGAACTAAAAAAAAGGTGATTAAGTGTAGAAAAACCAAACCCCTGGCAAGCTATTGAATATCATTGCACTCGTCAGGATTATGTAAAATCAGTGAAGAAAAAATCAACAACCCGAAACCGAGGAAACAATAAGAAGGTACAGAGGAAAGGGGTGCCAAAAGAAAGAGAAAAAAAATTAAAATGCATTCAGCTGAAAAAATTCTCGTTAACGTGTTCTTGCGGTGTTTTCGCTTAAGGTGGTTTTTATGGTCAGTGGAAGGTTAATTTAAGAATGATATAGAGTGTGGAGTCGATGGCAGTGATGGAAGACAATAGGAATTTATTTTTCTATTTCTCTTTTAAAACTTAAATTTTAAGAAAATTAAAAATTGAGTTAAAGGAACACAACATTCTAGACTGATGACATCTAGAACCTTCACCCGAACACTAATAAATGAAGCTCTGAAAACTAGAAACTCGGCTGTCAATCAGTGTTTAAAAACCTTAACAAGTTTCAATTTTGTTGACTGCTGCTGAAACATTTGATTTGAAAATCTTGGTAGTCAGTGTCGAATCAAAATCAAAAAAAACGAAATGCGTAACGCAGGAAATCAAATCAGCAGTTGGTGCTTTGAAAGTTTTTCATTTGATTGACTGCGACTTTTTGAATTACACTGAGCAACACTAAAAAGTTGATCGAGTCGAGACCAAAAAATTCTGAAATGGTTTGATTTTGGTACAAAAACCTTCGCTGGGTTTGGTCTGGTTAGCTGCCGTTTTCTTTTTATTGCACTTTGAAGTTTTCAACTTCTGATTGCGATTCGCAACTCCATATCTCGTAAACTATTTGGAATTTAGCTTTGACATCTTAGAGGAAGTTGTTGCTCTTGGCTAAGCTTACAAAACATTTCTAAAAAGCATGTCAAAAAAGACACATCTTTATACTCAAAATTACAAAAATTTCGTAAAATCATCATGTTTTCCCTCATTATGTACTGTTTTTCAACTTTGTCTTGAAAACTGTAACGAATTTGACTAAGCGATGCAGGACAAAAACGTAGCTTGGACTTAAATAAACAAACGACTGAAACATATCAACTTCATTCGATTGGTCCTTCGTATAGTTACGGGCCCATAAGCATGTAGAATTGGAGACAAAACTCGAAAAATGGAAATTTTTGGTACCAATTGGCCGACACAGTCAAAAATTTCAATTATTTTGTATTAAATCAAGAAAATAGTTAGAAAACATAACTTAAAAACTGTAATTAAAAAATTTAATATTTATACTTTTTTACCGAAAATGTTCGTTTTTTCGAGTATTTCTGACAGTTGTACGTGCTTCTGGGCCTGTAGCTTAATGAAAGAGTAACTAAATGAAGTTGGTTCGTTCTAACGGTTTGTTTATTTTGGTCTAAGCTACAACTTTGTGCTGAATTACTTGTCCAAATTTGAAACGGGTTTTAAGATGAAGTTAAAAAACTGTAGAAAAGTGCTAAAAACTTGGCTTTTTTGAGCAACTTTTGTAGTTTTGAGCATGAAGATATCATTTTTTTGATCCTGTGTCTGAAAAATTTACAAATTTTGTTAAGTGTTAATATGGTAATATCTAGCAGATGAGAAATCTGCCGATAATCTAAGCAAAAAGTTTGCGTGAGGGCCTCTATTACAAAAGATATTTATTAAGACACCGTTACTGAAGAATGATATATAAATCAAACCAAATCATCCCAGACACAATGCAAGAGCACGAGTCTAAGTTAAAGGTTGTCCATGGTCAAAGAACCGCTTATTAAATGTATAGCCATAGCAGTATGACTGGGATAACACTAAACCGCGATCATATACCACGGATGACCAATGGTGGATATCAAAATGTACAGCTGTGCCCAAGAATGGTGTATATACCGAGGCTGCAAAACCTCTAAAATTTGGCAGAATTTTCGTTCAGGAGGTTGGAACCCATCAAGATGTTTAAGGTTCGGTGCGTGGACCGGTTCCAAAGCATTCCGTACCGAGGGTTTTTCTTCTTGGCTCGCTAAAACATTACCCCTCTATTTTTGGTGTATTTGAGCAAATCGGCTCAAATCGGCTTTATTGGGTAAGACTCGTCTCATTTAAACCCGTCTTTGGGGACTTAAAAAAACAACCTTCTTCTAATTAATTTCTGCACGTAAATTGATTATTCGCGATCCGTCGAGGAAAATTAAATCACGAATTTTTGGGGTGACTTACCTTAATTTTCCAAATCGGTAACCTCCTGTTTGGAATTTGAACTATTCATAATTTGACTTTAAAAACGTCAAATGTCATTCGGAAGGCGACCAATATTTTGTAAAAACTTTGACCTTTACGAAATGGGTCGCTATTCGCTTGAAGAAAGTTGGAAAATATTAAAAACATATTTCCAAAGTGGTGAGTCCTCGACTCAAACTGTGCGAAATTTGAAAAAGACATTTAAGAAAAAAAATGTTCCGAAAACTTAATTTGTGGATCAATTCGTAATGCGAGTTCGTGAAACTGGAATGTACTCGTCCGGTGCGCTCGACCGAAAACATTGCTGCGGTTGCTGAAAATGTGCGGGAACAACCATCGTCGTCAACTCGCCATCGATCTCAACAATTGGAAATTTCGTGCACTTCTTTGATGCGAATTTTGCATAAAGACCTTGCCATGAAGCCATACAAAGTTCAATTGGTGCAGCAGCTAAAGCCAATCGACCATCCGAATCGTCTACAGTTCGGAAATTGGGCGGAAGATCGTTTGGCTGAAGATGGTGAATTTGACCGAAAAATCATCTTTTCGGATGAAGCACATTTCCAACTCGGTGGTTATGTTAATAAACAAAATTATCGCATCTGGGGCACAGAAAATGCGCATATTGTCGTCGAGAAGCCAATGCACCCACCACCTGTCATTGTTTTGTCTCGAGGCATTTGGTTTCAACAAGACGGTGCTACATGCCACACGCCACAATCGATCTTCTGCGCCCCATCTTCGAAAATCGAATAATCAGCAAATAAGGGGATGTGAATTGGCCGCCAAGAAGCTGTGATCTGACACCGTTAGACTAGACTTCTTCAGCTTTTATTCATTTATACAATTCTGCAATATGTTTATTTAGAAGCTATATTGGTTTTAAGTAAAAAAATATTTGGTTTCTTGGATCCCTAGATTCAGTTGTAGGAATTGGGATTGAATTAAAATTTTAAAATGTATAGTTTTTGGAGTTTTTTTGTAAAATAATTGACATTTTAGGATAACAACAAACATCACTTTTTGCTTGATTACCTCATACACAAAAATTTTTACTCACATTTGATCAAACAACTAAACTCAGCATTAAATATATAATATATAGCTCATACCGGCAATCATATCGAGCGGTTGAGCCAGAGTCCATGTTTATTCATCGAACAAAACTCAGCGTTGAATATAATCAGAGTCATACCAGCAAAAGCATCGAGCTGTTGAGCTACAGTTTTTTGATCGAGCATTTATGTATTCGATCGGACAAAACCACAGATGAGAGAAGGGTAGATAGTACCTTTGCGCAGTCCCTCTTCTCTGTTTGCGGCGCTGCTACGGCGCTCTGGTTCGATCCTCGCCCTGTCTTGCTCTGTCGCTGTTGCAACTTATCATGGCTGATGGGTGGGAGTGAAACAAGGTTCAGTTTGAGACGAAGACGGTTGCAAACAGAACTTGGTTCGACAGAGCAAACGTATAGTCTAGATCACAGTCGGCCAAATGGAGAGGACATAAAAGTGTGCTTGTGTTGGTGAGCAAGAGAGCTCTCTCCAGACTACAGCCGTGTTACTGGCAATTCAATGTTCACCGATGCACACAATCATGAGTTCGGCACGCGTTTGCGTAAAAACACGAGTTTGTTTATGGCAGCTATACGATATATTCATCCGATTTTGACCAAACTCCCCAAAATTGTGTGGAAACCAATAACATTCACAACTGAAAAGTATAAAGACCATTGAAATCAACTAGAACTACTTTTTCGACAGATCGTTCGTATGGCAGCTATATTCTATAGTCATCCGATTTGAATCAATCTTTGCTGAATTGTGTGGTAGCATATAGTATTGATCAGTAACAAGCTTGGGAGCGAAAGCATTGAAAACAAAAAAGTTGTTCCTACTAAGACTTCTTTTAAAACCTATCTTTTGTATCACCAAGTTATACTATATAGTTGTCCGATTTAAAAAAAAACTTGGTGAAAAAAACTATGTGAAAGCATAGAAATTGATTTCATGAAAATTTAACCGCATTGCTTTGGATGACCATGTCGGACACAAGCTTAGAGACGTGCGATAGTTTATGTCACTCTGCCATCTCCAGCGTTTCTTGTCTCTCAAAAATTGTCTTTGCTTAAAATGGAGGGGAAAACTAAAAGCAGTGCAGTCCAATTCCAACGCAAACGCAGAAAGTATCTCTGCTGTAGCGAACTTTCTGTTGCTTATAAGGTGACTATCGTTCATTTGATCTTTAGCAAACTTGGTGGATCGATAAATAAGGCTGATAACTTAATATATCTGCAAGCAATGAACCTTTGACCTAAAAAATGTTTGTTTAAATTCAATAGTGACCCTGCACTTCTACGCCTCAGTACTGAGTTTCTCAGTGCTGATTCAGACCTGAAAGGTAGGAACAGAGGTACAGAGGCATAGCTAAGCTCTCCGCTATTCCTAAATTATTTGAAGAGATTATAACCTCCACCTTGCAGCATTATGGCAAATCGATTTTATCACCTTTCCAGCATGGGGTTATTAAGCGATGAACCTTTGACCTAAAAAATGTTTGTTTAAATTCAATAGTGACCCTGCACTTCTACGCCTCAGTACTGAGTTTCTCAGTGCTGATTCAGACCTGAAAGGTAGGAACAGAGGTACAGAGGCATAGCTAAGCTCTCCGCTATTCCTAAATTATTTGAAGAGATTATAACCTCCACCTTGCAGCATTATGGCAAATCGATTTTATCACCTTTCCAGCATGGGGTTATTAAGCGATGAACCTTTGACCTAAAAAATGTTTGTTTAAATTCAATAGTGACCCTGCACTTCTACGCCTCAGTACTGAGTTTCTCAGTGCTGATTCAGACCTGAAAGGTAGGAACAGAGGTACAGAGGCATAGCTAAGCTCTCCGCTATTCCTAAATTATTTGAAGAGATTATAACCTCCACCTTGCAGCATTATGGCAAATCGATTTTATCACCTTTCCAGCATGGGGTTATTAAGCGTCGGTCAACTACGACCAATTTGCTTGAACTTACTTCATTGATTAATGGTGGGTTCCTTAAGAAAAAGCAAACCGAAGTCATTTACACCGACTTTAGTTAGGCTTTTGACTCTGTAAACAATGATCTTCTCCTCTATAAACTTGATCGGTTAGGATTTCCCGCCCCTTTTCTGCTTTGGATTTCGTCCTATTTAAACAAGAAAGTCGGTCAAGCCCGACTACAACATACTCTGTACCCTTAACGTCGCAGCTCGCTTTTGCTCACGAGTTATACTCGCTCATCTCTAAGTTTCACTCTCTCTCTCTCTTTCTCTCTCTCTCACTAAGATTGCCGTTCAATAGAATGCTGTGGTGATGGGTGGGCGGTGGTGGGTGTTTACTGGCCGTTTTTTGCTCATAACTTGAGTATCGTTCATCCGATCTTTATCATTCCTTCAGCAAATCGATAAATAAGTTTACAAGGAATCTCTAGAAGGTACGAACGATCTATCTTCAAAACTGTAGGAGATATGACGTTTTTTCCAAATTGCGGGGGCGGGAGGGGGCGTGGCAAAAATTGAAAATAAACTTGATCTGCCTGCAAGTATAAGAAATATATGCCCCATACATGCCAAACCTCTATCTCTTACCATCTCTGAGATCTCTTCGTTCATAGAACCCAAAACGTTGTACAACGTTTTGACACTTCAAAGCGCGTCTCTGTAACTTCTGGTGTACCGCAAGGTAGCCACCTTGGTCCTTTGTTTTTTACTCTTTTTAATAATGACCTACCCACCATACGATCTTATTCTCGGATACTTATGTATGCCGATGACGTAAAACTTATTTTATCTTTCAATGCCCCGATGCATTCCATTAAATTGAAAGATGATTTAAACTCCTTGCAGTCTTGGTGCTTGGTTAATTTTTTGCACCTTAATTGCTCCAAGTGCATGTTTATGACTTTCCATCGTTGCAAACCTTCGCTGGCTACATATACGATTGGCAATGAACCCTTGCAACGAATATCTACAGTCGTTGATCTTGGAATTCTTTTTGACCCCAAATTGAGCTTCAATCCACATATCTCCTCTATTGTTAATAGGGTGAAAGGTTTACTTGGATTCATTAAACGTTGGTCGAAGGAATTTAATGATCCATACACTACAAAGCTTCTGTACACTGCTCTTGTCCGTTCTGTGCTTGAATACAGCTCGTCCGTCTGGTGTCCGCAATATAAAAAGTATATCGATCGAATTGAATCAGTTCAAAAGCAATTCTTGCTTTTTGGCCTAACCTTCGTTTACCAACGTACTCCAGCAGACTTTTGCTTATTGACCTTCCTTCGTTAGCTAATCGCTAGCTAATCGTAGAACAGTCTTAGGTGTTTCTTTTCTTCATAAGCTAATTATCGGTGATGTAGACTCTTCTGATGGCCGGGCGTGGCGTACCAGTTGTATGTGTGGCTGCTGGTGCGGGAGTTCGTGGGTTCGATCCCGCCTCGGACCATCTAATAGAAAAAGTTTTTACTTTCTTTAGAAAAAAGCTTTTACACACCCGGTCACCTTCACCAGCTACTGTCGACAGCTGTGAAGTAACTAGCCATGAAAAAGCAAAAATTTTCTAACTTTTGTCGTTCGGATTCGGCGTTAAACTGGTGGTCCCTTTCTCTTGTGCGAAAAGTTATAAGCACACACGCCAAGAGATTGAGAGAAGCTTGGCCCTGGCCCTCCTGGAGGTGCTGTTTGAGCCAATTTTGCTTTTACTTTTAGACTCTTCTGATCTTTTAGGTCGCCTTAACTTTTCCGTTCCTTCTAGGCCAACTAGAAACTATTTACGTTCAATCTTCTCTCTCTATCTCTGTTTTCTTTTTATTGCACGATTCTATATCTCGTAAACTATTTTGAATTTTGCTTTTATATTTTTGGCAAAGTTGTTCCTTTTGGTTTGGCCTACAAAGCATTTCTTTGTAGCAAATCAAAAAAATTACATCTTCATACTCAAAATTTCAAAAGTTTCTCAAAAAAACCAAGTTTTTACCACTTTCTTACAGTTTTTCAACTTCATCTTGAAACCCGTTAAAAATTTGGACAAGTAATATTATACAAAGTTGTAGCTTAGACCCAAATAAACAAACTGTTAGAACGAACCAACTTCATTTATTTACTCTTTCACATAGTTATAGGCCAACACTCAACACACAACACATATTTTCGGTAAAAAAGTAAAGCGAGAAGGCCAAGCTAATTTCGTCTGTGCCGAAGTTTTTATTCCCTTGCAAAGGCTGTTTTTGAAATGACAGAGAAGAACGCTTTGATAAAAATCAAAAACTTTTGTAACTAAAATCCATTTTCCGTCAGATTAACATCTAATTTCGACCAAATTTCGCGAATCTTTTTGAAAATTAACAATTGACAATCGCCAAGTTTAAGAACGATGAAATTGAAAACAAAAAAGTTTTTCTCACTAAGACTCATTTTCCGACCGATAAGTCCTATGGCACCAATAAGATATGGTCATCCGAGTTCGACCAAAGTTTGCAAATCTGTTTGAAAGCATATAATATTAATAATGTCCGTATTTGGGAACGCTAACATTAAGAACAAAAAAGTTTTTCTCACTAAGACCCATATTTTGACCGATGGTTCCTATGGCAGCTATAAGATATAGTCATCCGATACGGTCGGTTCCGACATATGTATTAGCAGCGTGCAGTAAAAAGAAGACTCTGTGCAAAATTTCAGCTCGATAGATTTAAAACTTAGATACTAGTTTGCAAGGGTATAAATATTACATTTTTAAATTATAATTTTTAAGTTATGTTTTTTTCACTATTTTATTGGTTTAATACAAAACAATCAACATTTTTGTCTGTGTCAGCCAATTGCCACTAAAAATGGCCATTTTTCGAATTTTGATTACAATTCTACTTGCTTAAGGGCCCGTAACTATATGAAAGACCAATCGAATGAAGTTGGTGATGTTGTTGATGTTCCAACCGTTTGTTTATTTAAGTCTTAGCTACGTCTTAGTAATGCATTGCATAGTCAAATTCGTTACAGTTTTCAAGACAAAGTTGAAAAACAGTACAAAATGAGGGAAAACATGATGATTTTACGAAATTTTTGTAATTTTGAATATAAAGATGTGTCTTTTTTGACTTGCTTTTTAGAAATGTTTTGTAAGCCAAGCCAAAAGCAACAACTTCCTCTAAGACGTCAAAGCGAAATTCCAAATAATTTACGAGATGGAGTTGCAAGTCCCAATCTGTAGCTTAAAACTTTAAAGTTCAATTAAAAGAAAACGGCAGCTAACGAGACCAAACCCAGCGAATGTTTTTGTACTACCTTCATACCCTTTCAGAATTTGTAAGTCTCGACTGGATCAACTTTTTATTGTTACACAGTGCTATTAGTTAGTTTTGTAATTTTATTAGAATTTTTTTTTATTAGGCTTCCTTAGCTAATAAAAATTTTTGTAACGTATATATATTTTTATTGACAGCCTGTTTTTGGCAACTCTAAATAAATAAACAAAAAATAGATAAATAAATAAACTACTCCAGTTCATGACTGATTTCAGTACTGTTTCCCGTACTACCCATTAAATTAGCCCATGAGTTCAGTACTGAAATCATGCCCGAAAGAAGAGAAGGTCAGGAAGTAGTAGGCCCTGTCTGTGCTAAGGCAGCCACGATTTCACCACCAGCCCTTCCAAATCAGGGCTGAATCAGTATTGAGCCGTACTGAAGGGTGAATATAATCTTGATATTCAAACCTCTAGCTCTTACCATTTCGGAGATCTCTAAGTCGACTCGGCTGCCGCTGCTGATCAAGAATATATATTCTTAATAGGAACGGAGATGCTTCTTTCTGGCTGTTACATTCACTTACACAAACTCAGTACACTCTATGTTCTTTTCGTATAGAGTATGAAAATGAACATTGTAATTGAGCTTAACAGGAAACCAAAAAAAAATTTCTTTCAAAATCACCCGCAACATTCACTTAAACGTCAAAGGACACTTGCATATCGAATTTCACACGTGATTTCGAAAAAAATCGAGGCACAACATAAGCCAGTTTCAAGTGTTACTCAAGCAAAAGGGTAATCAGGCAAAAACTAGAGATTATTTCCCCCGCACCTAATTTCAACTTGTCAGCTTCGCCTTGTTACATCAATTAGATCCAGACAATCGAGTAGAATGGGCGTGGCATAATGTGCGGTTGGCTGAGCTGAAGAATGCAAACAAACAATGCCAACTCAGAATATGACGGGCAGAGGGAGGCATAGAGCCAGCTGTTGGCATTGTTAAAAGTTTCCCGGATCAGGACTGATTCTTGTGCGGGGGTAGCGAACTCATAAAAAAAACCACGTGTAAAATGCATTTTTAATGTGCACTAACAACGAGAACGAATTGTGAGCGAATTGTGTGGTTAATTATTTGTTTAACTTGCCAACACGCAAGGACAGTTGCCCACGTTTAGGGGTTGAGCCTAATGTGAGATTAATTTCACTCTAACATCTCTATTGTGGGCGAGTGAGGAATAAATGAAGGATTATTAATGATTTGTCTTGTCTATTCCAGTGGCTCGGCGTCGTCGCAAGGAGGGGCGCCAGCGACGACAGCGCACTACCTTCAGCAACGAGCAGACTCTTCGCCTGGAGCTGGAATTCCATCGTAATGAATACATCTCGAGAAGTCGCCGCTTCGAGCTGGCCGAGACTTTGGGTCTAACCGAGACGCAAATCAAAATCTGGTTCCAGAATCGTCGTGCCAAGGACAAGCGCATTGAAAAGGCTCAAATAGATCAGCACTACAGGTAACACTATGCACATAAGCTCTTTTGCGGTAAATTTAAGATTGAAATTTTGTTAATTCTTCGAGAGGTTATCTCATATAATATACCTTAGCTTGCAAAATGCATAACCGATTTTTAAATTATGGGAATATTTGTAAAAGATTTCTGTCCGCAGTGCAACAGAGTTTTTGCTAAGTATCCAAGGTGAAGGTCCCAGATGTTGCAGTGCACATCATTCTAGACAGTCTCCAGAGGCATTCGGGGGTATCCTAAAGCTGCCTTCACACTTGTCATATATCTTTATAGACATTGTCTGACAATAGTGCAATTGCAAAACAAATATCTTTGAATATATTGAAAATTTTGTCTCCTTTGATGAAATAGGACAAGTTCCATTTGATAAGAATTTCTCTTTAAAAAATTTAGACAACCGACCATTTAGAGATATGTGAAAAGTGTAAAGGCAGCTTTAGGATTTTAAATTTGCAGACTATCTACCACATTAAACGAGGTATATATCTGCGCTGCATGGGCCTGAACCGTCCTTCATAAAGCGTTTAGTATATATTTAGCTCTGATGCTTACATTGCGTTTTGCCAGAAAGAAATTTTAAATGCCCCAGTTATCTTTTCTATTTCTAGTTTTCTGCCTTTTCTACACAGAGGGAAAAATCTTGTTCAGAAAATGAGTTGCCTTCAAAATAAAATAAGAACAATTGTTTTCAACATTTTTGACAACAAATGTTCTTGAAATGAGTATAGTTGTACTCAGTTGCCTTATAGCAACACCAAAATCGGTTTTCGGCAGAGAGAGAGAGAGAGAGTTGGCTCTCTTTTTGATCTCTCTCTGGTTTTTTCAACTCAACTTTTTGTTAGCTCAACCACAGAAAAGTATAAGTAGCCCTCTAGATGTGAAGCTAATAAACTGTGCAGTAGCTCAATCTGCCAGCGCGCCATTCCATGCCTTTTTCGTTAAGTGCAAAAAATCTGAACTGCTGTCAATTTATCAATTTACCCGAAAAGGATTGTATCAATCCGAAAATGCTCATTTCAAGTACGGATCCTACTTGAAAATCAAGTGATCTTGAATTGAGATTGAAGTAAGTAAGGAATTCCAATGTCAAAGCGAAATCAAAACGAGAGCAAGTTCCAAAGTGCGAGAGGAAATACTGTCAGGCAAAATTGGTTCTTACACATACATAAATTTTTCGGTCAACTTAGGCTGCGGAGAGGGTTTTATGGACATATATCCCAGTCGGACTTTGCAGAACGTGGTTCCTAATGGAATGCCATTTTTCATACTGAATTTTGCACAGTATAAATCACTACATATTTTTTTAGTATGATATAAGTTTAAAATTCTGATGGAAATTGTATCCACATTCTATCCTCATGTGCTTGGAAGGCTAAAGTTCACTGTATCATGAAACCGTCCCTTCTCTGTGTTGTGCTTTTGGCACGCGCGTAACAAGAAAGAACGCAAAGGAAAACCCGAACGATTTCCGAACACTGTTTTTTTCAAACACGTTCTTTTTCATGTGTTTGGAAGGCTAACAGTCGCCATTAATTGAAACGTTCCCTTCTCTAGGCAGTGCTTTTGACACCTATTAATGGGAAGAAGAAATGCGGAATTCAAAGACAAACGGAGCCACCCAGTCGGACCTGACACCATGAAAAATGGACATCTTTACAACTTCTTTTTTACCGAAGAAGTAGTTCTCAAAACCGAAAAGTTCCATTCGCATTTATTAAGGCGTGAAACCGTCAAAGAATGCATCTTTGGGTTGGTATTTTAGCATGGGTTTTCGTTGTTGCCTTCAACTTCGTGAATCGTTCGGGTTTCCCTTCCAATTTCTCTTTCTCAAAGAACAGTTTCAGATGTCCGTCCGTCGTAAGAGAATATTCCATGCATGCGACGTTCGCTGCGCAAAGAATGTATGATTGACACAATCTTTTGGAACTCATTTTGGATGACATGAAAAAGAGCATACTAAAGATGTGAAATATAGTTGGTAAATAGCACTTTCGACATGAGAAGGTAGCTGTTGAATTGCATTCGTTGCGCCAAGACAGCGATCAGCCTCCACTGGGGTGTTGTTTGTGTCCTGTTTTTACAGTTGTGTAGAAAGAAAAAATGACCTCGAGCCGGCTAGAAATTGCTAGTTAGAAAATTAAAAAGGACGTTAAAAAAGTAGTAAAAGGATTCTTTTTTCTTGGGTCAAAATGCAATTAAATACCGAGCTCAAGTCAATCTTAGGTATTTTTTCAGCATTCCTTATTCGCATGGAATATAGTTGAATATCGAACTCAATCAATTTTTCGGGTATTCTTGCAACAAAACGAATTGGCGATCAAAGCAAGTACGAAAACCGAGCTTAAATCAATGTCGGACTTTCTTGATTGGATCGGACTGAGGATTCAAATCGATGTCGAATAACAATATAAAATCAATCCCGTGTTTTGTTGAAATAAGCCTATATCGAGCTAAAGTCAAGCTCTCGCGAGCTAAAATCGGTATCAAGACAAGATTTTCGGCATTGTAAAATCCGTACTTAAGTCAATTCTCTCGTACTTGGGAAAATCCGGGATTGACCGACTTCTGACATAGCCTAGGGTTAATTTTAGTCCGGATATCTCAGATTCTTTTTTCTGTGTAAGAAAGAATTTATATGTAGGCGTATTTATTACCTTTCTTTCAAGATCTTTCAAGTTATATTTATATGAGCTTTCCTCTCGAAAAAGTAGAAATAAATTTCAAATTCAAATAATTCATTAATTTTTTTATTGGAACTTTCAATGCATAAGAAAAATGCTTTTATTATCTGCATCGACTTACTCCCCCTCCAATATTGCAACGGAAGTAATTCAAAGAAATGTCACTATTTTAATTGATGTACACACACATAAAATTAACACGAAATTAATTTTACGACATTTACGCGCACACAAACCCAATTAGACAGTCTCACCCTCTAAGCACCGCCGGGTTCCCATCGAAACTTGCTCATTTTTTGATGTAATCAATTTTTCAGGAACTTTGTCGTGGCCAATGGTTTTATGAGCTCTATAATGGGTCAAACGAGTTACGCGGCAGCCAGCAGTAGCAGCAGCAGCGGCACGCCGCCGTCCATGCTGCCACCTGGAGGAGTTCCAGTGGGCCTGGGCTACTATCCACCGCCAGTGCCCAAGCCGAGCACGCAGAGTCTCGTAAATATAAACCGACATTTAGATGCTAATTACATTGACATTGATGACCAACTACAACAACAACATCGCCGAGTGTCCTTCAGCAGCAGCAACAGCGCCGCCGGCAACATGCCCGGCAACAATGCCGCCAGCAGCAGCAGCAATGCGCCGCCCCCGCTTATTAATTCGTGCTAGCAATTATGTAACAAATAATTTTTAATTAGAGCTTTAAATTAATTATTTAAATCATCATAAGTAAATATAATTTGTACCTAAGAGTTTTGTCTAAGCAAAATTATTTATTAAATATAAACGAAGATTATTGAAAACCAAGAAGAAAACAAAGAACTTTGGATTGTTTATTACCTTTTAGACTGTTAAACAATTATAATTCGCATGGCACAACTATACGTTAACTTTTGTTTACTATACATCAATGTTTATATAAACACAAATCAGCTGCTTCAGACTAGAGATGAGCAGAATTTTCGCAACAGTGACTCAGTCACTGCGACTGAAAAAATATCGTTTCACACTGTGATTTCGTATTAATAGTCGTACTGATAAAAGTGATCTAGAGCTGCTCCATACAAAATGTTCAGTGTGCCCTCAACAAGTAAGGAAGTAAAGTACTAAAAGATTTAACGAAATCAACTTTGAGGCTGATTTATAGCCAATTTCCACCTCAGCGCGTTCTGTTATCGATTGCACGAATTTTAAGATAAGTTCCCCAAAGGTGTTTCTTTTGCGTTCAGCGTCCACTTCCATGTCCACAACAGCTGATTTGTGTGAATCAAAATTAATTTAAGTGACATATTTTTGCAAATGATGAACGAGTGTGCAGTGACCAGTGTTGCGTACGGGGATTTTCACCCATATAGCCTTAAGGCATTTGTAGGTTATAAACATTTTTACTACTATTCCAGTTCTTATACTCTGTACCAAGAGTAAACAGAGTATATTAAGTTTGTGCAAAAGTATGTAACGGAGAATAAATTATTTCCGACTCTATAATTTATATATATTGTTGATCAACATCAACAGCCGAGTCGATATAGCCATCCGTCTGTCTGTCCGTATGTCTATGTCTGTATGAACGCACAGATCTCAGAGATGCTAAGAGATAGAGGTTTGACATGTATGGGACATATATTTCTTATACTTGCAGGCAGATCAAGCTTATTTTCCATTTTTGCCACGCCCCCGAAATTATTAATAAACGTCATATATTCCACAGTTTTGATGATTGATGGCTCGTACCTTTTAAAGACAGTTTGTAGTTTGTATCATAATGATCGGATAAACGATACTCAAGTTATGAGCCAAAAACGGCCAGTTAACACCAGTTCTAGGTTGTTGGATCTCACAAATTCTTCCACAATTTTATCCTGCTTCTTCATCTCATCACCACAAAAATTACATGAATGACTTTTATTCACAATTAACAAATACAAAAAAAATTAAATTCATATGAAAGTCGGTCCAGTCCGACTGTAATATACTCTATACCTGTAGTAGTAGCTGAAAGCAGCGCTGCCGCTGTGAGTATGAGTATGAGTATGAGTATGAGTATGAGTATGAGTATGAGTATGAGTATGAGTATGAGTATGAGTATGAGTATGAGTATGAGTATGAGTATGAGTATGAGTATGAGTATGAGTATGAGTATGAGTATGAGTATGAGTATGAGTATGAGTATGAGTATGAGTATGAGTATGAGTATGAGTATGAGTATGAGTATGAGTATGAGTATGAGTATGAGTATGAGTATGAGTATGAGTATGAGTATGAGTATGAGTATGAGTATGAGTATGAGTATGAGTATGAGTATGAGTATGAGTATGAGTATGAGTATGAGTATGAGTATGAGTATGAGTATGAGTATGAGTATGAGTATGAGTATGAGTATGAGTATGAGTATGAGTATGAGTATGAGTATGAGTATGAGTATGAGTATGAGTATGAGTATGAGTATGAGTATGAGTATGAGTATGAGTATGAGTATGAGTATGAGTATGAGTATGAGTATGAGTATGAGTATGAGTATGAGTATGAGTATGAGTATGAGTATGAGTATGAGTATGAGTATGAGTATGAGTATGAGTATGAGTATGAGTATGAGTATGAGTATGAGTATGAGTATGAGTATGAGTATGAGTATGAGTATGAGTATGAGTATGAGTATGAGTATGAGTATGAGTATGAGTATGAGTATGAGTATGAGTATGAGTATGAGTATGAGTATGAGTATGAGTATGAGTATGAGTATGAGTATGAGTATGAGTATGAGTATGAGTATGAGTATGAGTATGAGTATGAGTATGAGTATGAGTATGAGTATGAGTATGAGTATGAGTATGAGTATGAGTATGAGTATGAGTATGAGTATGAGTATGAGTATGAGTATGAGTATGAGTATGAGTATGAGTATGAGTATGAGTATGAGTATGAGTATGAGTATGAGTATGAGTATGAGTATGAGTATGAGTATGAGTATGAGTATGAGTATGAGTATGAGTATGAGTATGAGTATGAGTATGAGTATGAGTATGAGTATGAGTATGAATATGAGTATGAATATGAGTATGAGTATGAGTATGAGTATGAGTATGAGTATGAGTATGAGTATGAGTATGAGTATGAGTATGAGTATGAGTATGAGTATGAGTATGAGTATGAGTATGAGTATGAGTATGAGTATGAGTATGAGTATGAGTATGAGTATGAGTATGAGTATGAGTATGAGTATGAGTATGAGTATGAGTATGAGTATGAGTATGAGTATGAGTATGAGTATGAGTATGAGTATGAGTATGAGTATGAGTATGAGTATGAGTATGAGTATGAGTATGAGTATGAATATGAGTATGAATATGAGTATGAGTATGAGTATGAGTATGAGTATGAGTATGAGTATGAGTATGAGTATGAGTATGGGTATGAGTATGAGTATGAGTATGAGTATGAGTATGAGTATGAGTATGAGTATGAGTATGAGTATGAGTATGAGTATGAGTATGAGTCCGAATCTGCCTGGATCGGATGACTACTTCTTGTAGCTGCCGTAGAAACGATCGTCCGAAAAATGGGCTTTTGTGAGAAAAAATTTTTTGTTTTCAAGGTTAGCGTTTTTTAACTCGGTCATTATTGAAATTAAATGTTTTCAAACTGATCTGCGAAGTTTGGTCGAAATCGCTAGCCTTTGGAGCGAGCTTTTTCATGTGTATTAACTTCGACACAGACGAAGTTATCTTTTCTTTCTCGTTTTAAAATACATTTTACCTTTCTTCAACTCGTCATATTCGTCGTTCTCCAGCTCGCGCAAATGATGGAGCATAATTTTAGACATATTTTGAAGCATTATTAGCAATAATACACAATCCATTTTTACATGTCTTCACACAATTTACACATTTATTATAATTGAAACAAAGCAACTCAGCTATCTGCCACTTAAATTTTAACATTAACTTTACATTGATGGAGTTTTTAGCAGTGGATCACAAAAAATTGTTAAAGTATATATGTATATGTAGTAGTGGAACAGGGCTATCAGTCTTTCAGTGCTTTAGAAATTCCAAAAGGCAAGCCCTTGCTGTTTCCCTGCGCCCTTACAATCCATTGTTATTCAAAATTAAAATTTGTGCTAATTTTTGTTTATTTTGCAACTTTAAGGTATATATACCGATGCATAATAGGTATTATGTTTGATAACCCCTAATATCTGCCCCTAAGACGATATAATTGATTCAACAACGGCTGTCTCTGTGTCAAATCTGCAGTGCCCTCATATCGGCGAATTATATTAAATAATTCATGTTCTCTATCAAGCGTGTCGCTGCCTAGCTTTCCCGTAAGTACAGATGCACCTTTAACAAACTTCTCAAAGAATTTCACATCTTCCATGATAATTTCATTAGACAATTCCAATAACCCGGACGTACTAATGTCAAACGATTGGGGATTTAATTGAGTCCTTACATCATTAAAGACAAGCTGCACATCGTGGACATATTCCAGCTTCTGTTGAGTGAACCGGGTTTGACGTAATGTCCTGCCCCTGTCCAGATAGCTCTTTAGGATAACTTCACCCTGACCTCGATCCTCGACGGGTACGAACTCCACCACTTTACGCACAAAGTTCAGTGCAGAGTCCAGTACATTATCCGCTTGGATGCTGTGAATGGTCTCGACGTATTCAAAGAATTGGGAGATGGTTGCAGTTGGATTTTGCGAATAGGAACTGGACAGGCCCTAAAAATGTTCAATTCAAACAGAAATCGTTCAGACAGTTGGTAAATTGATCACCTACCAGAACAGCCAGCGAAACGAGCAGCAAGCAGCGCATCTTAATCAAATTTAAATTCCAACTAAAGATGCGGGTTGTTGTGGTGGGAATTATATAGAAGAGATAATGCTTATCAGTCATTTTTGGCAGCTACCGAATGTTCATTTTCGTATAATTCGTACATGATGTCACCCTGCGCTAAATACAGCCACTATTTAATACGTGTTTTATTGTTGAGATAATCCATTGCGAATTATATACTTTTGGATCGGGTCAAATGAATAAAGCAGGAAATAACATCGGAACATTTAAGCAAACCGAAATAATTTTTGTTTAATTTTTTTCAAGAATAAACTACAGTTCAAAAAACTAACTAGTTCGAAAGTGAATAGTTCATGCAAACATTCACTACAGAACTATGTCATTAAAATGAACTAACATTTCCAACTTTAACATGTACATAACATGTCCTTGCTATCGGCTCTGTTAATGGATATTCGTTAAGGATATTGAAAGCAGTGCTGCAAACTGGTTTTGAACTGAGCCGATTCGAACACGGAATTTCGACTTTTTATTTACTGCGAACTGAACCGCTCACCGAGCCACGTGAGAAAAATAGCTGAAGCTAAATCTTTTCCGAACCAAAATAGTCGGTTCGGTTCAACAAAAGGACTGAAAATCCAACCTATGGCCTGCCCAATGTGTAAAACCTTCGTAAATTATGTTGAAACAAACTTTATCTGCGTGCAGACAATAGGAGTCTAAATTTCAAATTTGCTTGCTCTAACTCTTCTAGTCCCTGAGATATAGGTGTTCATACAGACAGACGGACAGATGGACATGTTTATATCGAATCGGCTGTTGATGCTGATGAAGAATATATATACTTTATATGATCAGAAATGTTCCCTCTGCCTGTTACATACATTTTCAAAACTTCACGATTTTTTTTTTTACTATTTTTAATGGTTAAACGGTATAAAAAGGCTTACAAACAAAGAGATTTTTGACGATATGTCAAGGCCATGGAATAAAAATTAGTCAATCAGCCATGCTCCCATTTTCGCTTTCGCAAAAATTTGACGATTTTGAGTCCAAATTTGGTCCAGAAACCGGTTTGAAATCCCAAAAGATTTGCGAAAGCGAAAATGGCTGAATATTCAAAATTCTTTTTACGCAAATTGTTTCTGTAAAATTTGGTTGACTTTACCGACCTTGTGGGTTGGCGCATTTTTAACCCACAATATCGGTTAAATTTGTTTATGTTGTGACAAATAGAATATTAATTTGACTTTAATTGTGACAAATGTTTATAATCTTAGGGCCAATTTCACATCTCCTACATAGCACTTTCTGTCACATAAAGTAACATTTAACAGAGTAAATTCTTAGTTTATCTAACACATAGCAGCTATCTAGGAGACGTGAAATCGGTCCTTAGTCGATTAATACAGTGAAATTGATAAAAAAGATTTTAATCGATTAGACAAGGCAACAAAATTAGACTTTTTCCAGTACATTGAAGGGTTGGTGGTGATTCAAGATCATTTTCGTGTGCTGAACACGAATCTGTTTTCAGAAAAGGTCCATCACGTCGAGATTTTTAGTAATCTGAGCTTAGAGTTGGAAAAAGTACATATTTTGAACCTTTTCAGACGCGTTTTGTGGGGAATCTACACTTTTGTTTTGAACATCGATTATTCGCCACCTCTAACAGTTATACACGAAACAATTTAGCTTGTTTGGGTGACGTCCCGCGGCAACCTTCGGGTTCTGCTTTTCACTCTGAAAACTCAGTACTTCAGATGTACCAACTTTGTATATCGTAGGTAGGAAGACTTGAGACGTTGGCTGAGCAACCCCTGACTTTTGGAGGCTCTTTGTATGAAATGTCACCCCATAATTAAATTAAATAGATTTCAGTTTATTTGCAAATTTATTTTTATATTTAAAACCAGGGCTGCAAACACAAAAAAAATTTCGGAACCTCCGGTTTGCGGGTTCGAACCAAAATTGAACAACGGTTAAGGTTCGGAAATTTGAGGTTCGAGGTTTTTGGGCGTTGGTTTTGGTTCGAACCTTGGTTCGTTGGGTAAAACGAAATATATTTAAAATAACAATACAATAGGTATACACTTGACGCCAAGATACATTATAAGACTGTAAGACGTCGATTATGATTGACGTGAGGTTGGCGCTTGTGTGCTGGGTATGGACTTCCTTCTAATCTAGTGTATAAATCTTTAGTCCGCCCTCTAAAAAAAGTCAAAAATGTCTAAATGTCAAATAATTAGCTAGAATTACAGGTTCCGGCAAAATTGAATAGTTTCCGAGTTTCGAGCTTACCAGAGAGCGCTATCTGGTGGGGAAAACAGTTAAATTGACAACGCTGCGTGTGGCACACTCTTCTGCTTGTATGAATGTATGTACTTTTGTTGCTGGACAAAACGGCTGACATGTTTTTGCAGTAGCATGCACCGAGTTGCTTAGATTGGCGCATATGTATATGTATAAGATGAAAATTAAAACGTTCAATACATTGTGCGGTGTACAAAGGTGTTTACATTTAATTTGAGATTCAGGGTTTGGCTCACAGTAAAAAATAAGTCGGAATTCCGGGTTCGAACTGGTTCGGTTCAAAACCGGTTTGCTGCCCTGTTTAAAACCGCAAGTTTTGTCTACTTCTATTAATATTATTGATGTTCGCCATGGTGTCATTAATGTTGGCTTTCGTTGCTGATGCTGGCCTTTAAATGTGTAGTTGTTTGTGGTTTTTAAACAAGTGACCTGTTTTAAGTAAAAAATTTATTATATTATATTATTATATATATAAATTTGGTAAACTAATGATAATAATAATACATAAATGCTATAAAATCCCTAGATGTAATTAAATTCGATACTCACGAAGAATTTATTGCGCATTTGTAATTATAAAATTATTATTAATATTCATTTCTTTATTTCTTTTTTCCGCAAAAGCCGAAATCGAACTGACTTCATAATTTTTTTCATATTCTCTCTCTCGTTTGGTCAACGCTAGCCAATCGTTCGTGCCTAATTTCGTTTTTCTACTTCGTGTTCGATCTCCACGAGAGAGAGTTTAAGCGGTTTCACGATATGCTGACTCCTAGCCATAGCTGAAAAAACAACGTGTGAGTTTGTCTTGGTAAAAAATGGACTTATTTCAAGCCAAAAAAAAAAAAGTAGTGACTATTTTCGTGAAATTTCATGCCACCAAATGTACTTATTTTTGTAAACACATGCTGCAAAGTCCGACTGGGTGGGTGGGTAGCTAGGGCGTGAGTGAGTGCGCGCTTATGTATGTGAGTGTGTATTTGTCTTAAGTGTACAGGTTATTTTGGAGTCGGCCCACTCGACTACAGCACTCTTACTTGTTTTAAATTTCAATATTTCGGGAGCCAAAGTGGCTAGAGACATAAATCAATTGCCAGTTATTGAGAAATGAACGAAGTTTTCGAAAATTTAAGCTGGTGACATAGTTTGGTAGTTCTCGTTGTAGCGCCACCTTAAAACTTGTCCTGACATTGTCTCCTGCTAAAGCTAATTATCTGAAAGTTCATAATACGCTCCATTTTCGAATACTTTGTTCAATTCTCTCACTTGCAATTCTCTAGCTTCTCTGGTTCCCGATATATTGCAATTAAAAAAAGGATCTCGTCTGGCTTGGACCAGCTTCAATCACACTGATGGCCGACGGCTGATCCGCGCTTGCCGTTGCCGCACTGGAGGCGAAGGCACTATTAGGACCAAAGGTTAAGCCGGAGCCGGTGCAGCTGCACTCAGATTGTGGTTTGACTACTGATCGGTCGCCTCCACTTAGGCGTCTCGTTGTTGTCTTTTTCCTTGGCCGGTTTCTCTTCGAGCGGTGAAAACGAGTAGGCAATGGTTTGGGTTTGTGTTTCCATAGCAGATCCAATTTGGAAATTTTGGAGATTTCGCGAGTATTTCAGTGCATTGTTTTTATACTAATTTCAAATTTGCTTGCGCTCTATCATTGATGGGAAAATGATTCAAATTGCAGCCGATAAGACATATAATAATAATATATAAAAATTAGAATTATAAAATATATAATAATAAAATTATATAGATAAGACATTTTTCTGAATCGACTACCATTTGAAATAATTAAAATTATTTTGGCGACGCTCTGCAACCGTAGTAAGTTGTAGTAGCTGACATCTGGTTTTGAAGCTGCGGGTTTGGTGTGAACACATGCTGTTTTCGCAGCCTAGACAATGCTGAGCCCAGTGTGAAAAGGTTATTATCGGGGGGTGTCCTGGAAATCTCCATACATTTTGACCTCGGTTGGAATGCAAAACGCTCGAAAAATCTGTCGGTGTCCCAGAACTTTAAGAGATTTCATTTCATTCAAAATCTAATTAGAACACAAAATATTCCAGAAAAGGTTTCATCTCTGAAATCAGGGCTGCATCTCTCGCAAACAAATTTCCCTTATTTTAGTTAGGGCTTAATTTGATGTTCAAGTGATAATTATTGATTGTGTTATATGTTTTATGGTGCATTTATAAATTATAATTCAAATTTATATATATTCAAATCATATTCTTCAAAAATAAAATTCGAAATTTAAAAAATTTTAATGTTTAAATTAATTTAAAAATTTATTAATTTGATGTTACCTATCCAGAAAAATAATGTTGTTTACATTTCCAAAACTAATGTTACTTGCCGAAATTGTTTGGGTGGTGAATTTAGCTAAATCTTCTAACAAACCAGAGATTTGAAACCAACCGAAAGAGATTTCTGGGACACCGAGAATTGGTTTTGGGTTGGAATTTGGTTGCAAGAGATTTCCGTGACACCTCTGTATATGGATTTCAGACGCTCACCATTGGCAGTCACAGTCGGTCACGCCATTTGTCAGTCACAGTGATACTGCACATCTCTAATTAACAGGGCTGCCGAGCCGTTACTTTACTAAGAGCGTAACGGGTACGTGTACCCAATTATCGAATTCTATTAACCTATCGCTAAGCCCTAGTGTGACCACACTCATGTCTGATTGTTGGTGTGTGGGTGTCGAAAAATAGTCAAACGTGGTCACACTAATGCATTAGTGACAAAACATGGTGATTTAGGGTGCTCAACAACCCGATTTTTCCAACTGCACTTTAATTATGGCCAGCGCAGCGCGAGTCAAGGAGGAGGACTCCACGGAAGAGCCAGCAGCCGAAGTAATTGAGATACGCGATGGCGAAGATGATGTAAGTAGGCTTTGCACTGGCTAAGCCAGCAATGCTCCCCCTCTCGCCCACTCATCGCTCTGACACATACAAATTTTATTCGTCTACGTCATGCGCGGCAAAAACAGCAGGACATCTGCGAACTGGAGCACTTGCGTAAGCTGTTCATTGGTGGTCTGGCGCCCTACACCACCGAGGAGGGGCTGAAGGTGTTCTATGGCCAGTGGGGAAAAGTGGTGGACGTAGTGGTAATGCGGGATGCCAGCACGAAGAGGTCGCGAGGCTTCGGCTTTATTACCTACACGAAGTCCACCATGGTGGACAAGGCGCAAGAGAACCGGCCGCATGTCATCGACGGCAAGTATGTTGAGCCTTTCAGGCACTGCGTCAGTTAGGCACGTTCTTTTTCCGTTTATCTTTATCACCACAGAACTGTGGAGGCAAAGCGGGCATTGCCACGACCAGAGCGCGAATCTCGCGAGACGAACATATCGGTGAAGAAGCTGTTTGTGGGCGGCCTGAAAGATAATCACGATGAGGAGTGCCTAAGGGAGTATTTTGTGCAATTTGGTCATGTAGTGTCCGTCAAGCTGCTCACTGACAAGACCACGGGCAAGCGACGAGGCTTTGCCTTCATAGAGTTTGATGACTACGATGCTGTGGACAAGGCCATACGTGAGTGCTGCGTTGGTCTCAATCACAAATATTGAATTTCAATTCCTCTCAATTTCGCAGTTCAAAAGCAGCATTCCATCAAATACGTTTTGGTGGATGTGAAGAAGTCCATTTACAATCTGGAAAAGAAAGACAAAATGCCACCAGGTGCCCCAGCCAATGGCAACATCAAGCAGCCGCCACCAGCCAGCCACCAGCAGCACCAGCATCCGCCACCGCCGCACAATGGTCAAATGGCAGCTCCCCCCGGTTACCGTCCTCCTGTGCCTCCCCCGCAAGCCATGCCGCCCTATCAGCACCAACCGCCGCCACCCATGAATGCTCCGCCACCCAATTACAACTATTGGGGTCCGCCCCCACCAGCCATGCAATCGTATTACCAACAGCCGCCGCCGCATCCTCAGATGAATGCCTGGAATGCTTATCCGCCGGCCCAGAACGGCTGGAATGCGCCGCCACCGCCTCCACCGGGCGCACCGCAATGGCATGGCAATCAGTGGGGCTGTCCACCACCCATGCAGCCACCAACACCTGGTTTACCACCCATGGATCATCATCGTCAAGGACCGCCTCCGCCGGCGGCGCCTGTCAATTGGAATATGCCGCCCAATGCACCACCACCAATACCGGGGGCACCACCACCTCAGGGTCCACCTCCGCCACAGCAAGTACAGCAACAGCCGCCACCACCAAACTTTGGCGGCGGCTATCAACAGAGCTATGGAGGCGGTCCAACAAAGCATAATATGAATGTCAATCGCATGAATCCCTATGCGACAGCCCCACCCAACAGCTATCGTGAGTAAATGAATTTTTCAGAAATTTTAAATTGATTCCGCTAAATGATTTGCAACGGTCGAGATATTCCCGATATAATGGGAATATTTATTAAAGTGCCGGATTTCGGTTACATCTAAAAAGGACAATATCCTTGCCGAAAGATCAGCCTTAAGTTCGCTTTAAAGGCTTTCTCTTAATCTCTCCTCTACACTCCTAGTCAATAGGTTAGACCGCACCCTTACCTATATTTCAAAATACTTTGAAGCTTTAATATAAGAAATAATATGAAAGTAGTAATTATGCAGAAAAATATTTTATCCTCCTGGTTTATTATCAAAATGATTATAAAAACAAATCAAAACTATTTTTTCCAAAAATTTTTCCTTTAGGTACTAAAAAAAAGTAATTTTTTTTATTGGTCAATAGACGCACTTAACAAAATCCATGTTACTTCTAAAGTGATTCTTAACATTTAAATATTATGCTTCAATATTAGATGAAAAAGAAAAGCAAACTATTTTAAGTTATGAGTGCTCCCATCTTGGTCACTTATAACTTCTCAAATGCGATGCGTACAGGGTATTTATGTAGTTCAACGAAATATCGCTCAAAGCTCATCCCCATACATTTTCAATTATGTTAAGGTCTGGAGGTATGGTGGCCAATTCATGGCATTAACATTTTGACTCGAAATAAACGATTTAACGACTCAAGCGTTATGAATAGGAGCATTATCCTCTTGAAAAATCCATGGAATTGGTCCGAATAGCTAACTTTATTTCGGGAATACAGATTCAGAGAATACAGAAATTTTGCTGAATAAAAATGAACTCAATCGTACCATAAAACGTTATCGCTCCCCATACCAAAACTCCGCCCTCACGCAAATCATGATAATAGTGTTGGTGTCCATCAGGGCCGCCTAAATTAAAACTGTTTTCATCGCCAGTTGTTAAGTCGAGTGTTAGATTGTCATATAATCTCTTGCAAACTGGAGCCTTTTTTGCTTGCAAATGGCATTCAGCCGAGGATTTTTTCTTAATTTTTAGATTGATAAGAATTATTTCTTTCATTTCATTTTGTTTAAGATTCTGTTAGTTTTCTATCATCGTTTATTTTAATTTATTCTGTATTAATAAATTGAATCACATGTTGGGTACAAAAATAACTGGAAATAACAAATGCATTCGTTTGGTCTGGAGGATCAAACACGTCTTTAACTCTTAGGTTCGGTTTGCGGACCAGACCGGATTTATCGAACCTAAAGTTTGGGTGGGAACCCTGCTTAATAACTTCCTAGATGATTTGGCACCTATTTTCATTAAATATACGATAAATGTTTGAAAACGTACTTAGAATCAAAACCTGCGTTTAAATAACGAGCACCGATAGAATATTCTCTCAATAATCGTCAACGTGCTTAGAAACGAGGATTACATAAATTTACAGAAACTAAACATAAATATGGTTTGCTTCTTTTGCTATTTTACAACTTGATTTTCCCTTTTCAAAGTTCAATATTCCGAGATTGGAAATGATTTCACAGAATTAATCTTCATTACACAATGCACGGATCCAGTACTTTTAGGCAGGGACAGTAACGATTATGAGTTCTATTATTTACAAATCTATCTGTAATGATTATTTTTTGATTTTTATTTTATTCCTCTATGATTAAGATTGATTTTCTAATATAAAATAATCATTATAATGATAGCAATGTTCGCATATACTTTTTGGTGCATACCAAATGGTTTCCAGATACGGTATCAAAAAATACCCTTCGTATGCAACAGAATTGGAAATGATGCGGGCCTTCTTCCCCGGCGTAAATAGTCCACAAACATATCAATAATAGTTAATGTTTTTACAATGTTTCGTGGTCCTCTCAATATTTTTCTTCTTAAACATCGCCAAATATATTAAATTTTTGAAAACCAAGTTGAAAATTGTGAGACAGCCAACTCTGTTTGCCATAAATCGAAATGTTATTGAGTTAAAAATGTTAAGAAACGAAAAATGTCTTCCAGCAATCATGGCATTTTATTAATCAACGGCTTCAGTTACTCATCTCCATTCGATTAATTCAAACTGGTTCAGGTTCTTATTACCGAGATCAGAGATCTGTTTAAGTGAAATAGTCTTTCAATGCTTCAGATCAAGGAAAATTAGCTTAACACTGTAAGATTTATTGGAGGTCCACTAAAGACATTTTGTAATGATATGCCATTGCCACCAAGAAATAGTGAAATTTCAACTGAAATTGTCTTTGGTGGAGAAACCGCGGTACGCTAAGATGCCTTGAACTGAAGTATTTAAATGATACGACCTATTTTCCTGCTGGTGATGAAGCACTTAACTCATAAAATTTATTACATAATTTTGGTGAAGCTGGTTTCAACCTAAATGGTCAATGTTGTTCTAAGGCAATTGCTGGTACCAAAATTGCCTATAGACCGCGAACCAAAGCTTCCTTTGTGAATCTGAAAACACAGTTCGGTCTATTTTTACGTCTAGCTCATAGTCCATGTGGAATGGTTCGTTGGTGAATATAAAATTGGTACTCCAATTCGCAGTTTTTTGGCTGTCGAGTACCATCTCTTAGGGAAATGCAATAGTCCATTATACCATCAGAAATATTGATTTTAATAAAAATCTACCGTGCGCTTTTAAAGATATTCAAGATTTAAGGTTTAACTCCTTCTGGAGGTACACTGCTCGCCACTTGAATAGGACACCTCTAAAGTCGATTTTCTATAGTTAATTGCTGCTAAACCAAGCCATCTAGGAAAATAATTTTAGTTTTCTTATAAAGTTTATTTAAATGTAGTAATTAGACGAAAACTACAAAATTATTCAAAAGTTGTAAGTATAAAAAAAACATTGTTAACCAATAAGTAACAAATTTTGGAGTCTTCATTTTGCACCACTTGAATAGGACACTTTATCTAAAAACCATTTAAGAATATTTCAATCTTTTTTAAATAACAATATTACTTAAATAAGAAACTACTAACATGCTTTTAAACCAAAAAAAGTTTTTAATAGTGTGTTGAGCCTCCTTTTTTCTCCAAAACCTCACACATTCGGTCTGGAAGGGATGCATACAATTTTCCCAAATAATTCAACGATATCGAGCCCCATGCTAATTTGATAGCTGCAATTAGTTCGGGAACGCTCGAATATTGCTGACCTGATCCATATACTTCACGTGTTAGCCATCCCCACACATTCTCAAAGATATTCAAGTCCGGTGAATAGGGTGGCCAGTTTAATAACTCCACGTTTTGGCTCGCTATATACGATTTAACAATCCGGGCCGTATGTATAGGGGCATTATCATGTTGATAAATCCATTTTAGATTTGCAAAAAGAGTTTGGAAGTGTGGAAAGGCCTCTTTCAATATACCATTATAACACAACGCATTCATGGTGGTTGGAATAAATTTAAGCTCACAGGTGCCATAATAGGAAATGGCCCCTCATACCATAATACCTCCAGCACTGCTGTGCAACTTATCAAGATGGTGTGGTTCTTTTCGAAGATCATGAAAATAGTAGCTGTAGCCATCGGGGCCCTCCAAATTAAACTTTTTTTCGTCCGAAGAGACAACACGTTGCCACTCCGAAGTCCAGGTGACATGTGCGCGCGCGAAATCAAGGCGTTGTAACTTCCGAGCCGGGTTAAGAGGTGGCTTCTTCTTGATTTTTAGTCTCCTCAGGTGTGTAGCATTATTAATAACACGACGCATGGTTGTCAAACTTGCTTTAATGTTGCATTTTACCCTTATCTTGGCCAAAGAGTCGTGCGAATTGGAAGCTTCTCTTAATATAAGTCGCTTGTCCGCGATGGTAAGCACACTGTGGGTGCGGCCCTTCATGTTTTTACCATAATTAGCCTCATTATTTAAAAAATTTGTTATGGCGTGACCGGCTCCTGTCGACTTTTTTTGCTATTTTGGCAATAGAAAGGCCAGAATCCTTGTAAGCTTGGATTTTTCCTTTCTCCGACTCAGATAATGAAGTGCCACGCCCCATTTTAATTTTTTTTAATTTTATAAACAAAACAATTAAAGCAAAAAGTTTAAGTAAACCAAAATTTGTGTGCACGTGTCAACGATACCGACCAAATAAAATGCATGTTCTATTCAAGTGGCGCAAAAATTCCATTGAATTTTAGCGAATGCTCACATAAAGTGCAAACAACTTTATAACGGTTCTATTCCAAAACTTGGAATAAACCAGAAAGAGCGAAGAATGCGTGCACAAAGATAATATGCAAAAAATACCGTTATTCTACCATTTCGTTTTCGAGTTACGAGCAGTTTTAAAGAGAGCATACAGGGTGTCCTATTCAAGTGGCGAGCAGTGTACCTTATCCAATTGTACGATTGAAGTGAAATTTTTGTATGGCGTTCCCCATGACCCTGTCCACATTTGCTGAATTTTTCAGATTTTTATCTTAAACCCTTAAAAACTAAGTTAAAATTGTTGCGTTCGCGGTTCGCGAGGCTTTATTTGAAAAACTGGGTATGAGGTGATGCTTACAGAGGTCCCTTTCATCATAATTTAAGGGTATCATGCCGGGTTTTTAAAAATAGTTGGATTTTGTCGAACTGTGTTATGACTTGAGTTAAATAAAAGAAAATCAAAATTTAATGATTATCGTCCGAGGGTTATTTATTTTGCCCAAAAGTATTATTCAAACGCCGATAACAGCTAGAAGAAAAGGCATTGTAGCAGGTTTGATGCATGTCCTTAGTAAGTGAAACAAATAGAATAAAACCCATATTCAAGTTTTCAATATGTATATAAAAAGGCGGTTTTCAAAAAATTTAACAGTTTATTAATTATTTAATTTGACAAATAATAGTTTTTGCAGCGAGTCCTATGAAAGATTCCATCTCAGATCCACAATTTGAGGGCAGAAAATGTTCGTTCAACACTTACTTGTGTTGCTGGAACGGCGTGTACCACTTTGGCCTGCTGGTATAAATTCGGATAGTCGAAAATTTCTTTCCTTTTGAAAGGTGAAAAAATTCCGAGGTGAATTGATAAGCTTGCGTCCCATTTTGCAAAATGAATATAACTTCAGAACATAGGTTCCTGGATGTGTGCGATTTGTTTAGCGATTGGAAAAATAAATCTTAAAAAAACATCAACGCACCTTTAGTAAATTTAGAGCAGAGTGGTCCTATTGATTGCCCTAACGAACTTTAAGAAGCAACGCGACAAGACAAGGAGAAAGAAGGAAAGCCGACAAACGTGCAAAAAGAAGAAGTACTGCTCAAGGCTGGCTGAGATTAGTATAATGATTCACTCAGTTGTAATCCTGTATAAGACTCGCTGCACAAACAATTATTTATTAATTAATTAACACAGTGCTACAGTGCGAAATAACCCGGGTAATGACATAGGACATTCTACATCCCATTTCAGCATAGGCCTCTAAACTTAGTCATAAATCGTAAATCATTTAATATATGTGCAAATTTAGATGAATAAATGATTATATGAAAAATTGTATTCAAATTTTCTGCCAAACTTCAGCATTAATGCTATATTAATATAACATTGGTCCCCGAAGAAAACCAAGTATGAGGAAGTGCTATACTCGACCTTCTCTACAGCGTACGCTTGGTCATTTCCCCTGGTTATTACAATTTTGTGAAATTTGTAGCACTGTGAAATTTATAAAATGAAAACCGCCATTTAATATTAATACTTACTAAGGACATGCATCAAACTTGCCACAATGCCTTTTCCTCTAGTCGTAATCGGCGATTGAGTAATACTTTTGAGCAAAATAAATAAAACTCGGACGATAATCATTAAATTTTGATTTTCATTTATTTTACTCAAGTCATAATGATTATTTTCTGAAAATCAAAAAAATAAAACTCATTGCAGAAATGAATAGATTATCGAAATATAATCATATTTTATTATACTCCATTTTTTCATACGGGCACTTCAAGTGGATGAGTTTTTTGGATGCAAAATTTACAAATAATCATTATTTACGGTCCCTGCTATTAGGAAATTTATATAAAAGTGACTTAAATAGATTATTAAATCGAAGCTTTTTCAAAACTGAGCTGGTTTCCGGTTCGGTAACACAAATATTTTAAGATTAATTATGTTAATACAAATTTTTTCTAGCGAGCGAGTGTTTTTTCTGCGTCACTAAGTTTTCTCTTTACAACTTTTCCAGATGGAACATTTGCTAAATGCTAAAAATCGGCGAAATATCAGAATAGTTTCCTTACTTTATTAAACCCTTGTTATGTCCACTTAACATAACACTTGTCGAACATTTTTATGCTATGAAGTGGCAACAAATGAATTGTTGTCAGAAATAGAAAAAAAAAACTAAAATCCCTTTGAAACCCTCTTCTCTTAGGAAATCCGTATTTCGTTGTTAAAAGAAACTATCGTAAAACTCGTAGGTCCGTGTACAATCAATATTGGTGACAAAAGCAAGGTCATAAAATTGAAAGGCAGTCGCCTAAATTTGCACGCATTTTCATGATTCTTCTAAATATATATATAAAATAAAACCAGTTTGTACTGACTGACTAATTCATTCATTGGCAATCTACGCACAGCCTTTACGGTAAGAGTCACTATGTCAGTATGTTCCATCTTTGGTGATCTTTTACGGGGAAACTTTATTCATTTCTAATTTATTGAACTAAATATTTATTTGGATATTGTCACCCATTTATAGGGAAAATCCGATTTATAGCAAAAATCAGATTAGCGTCCATAAGTCTTGAAACAAATAATACCATTGGTTTGTACATTAGATCGCATCTCCTGAGTATTACATTTTTAAGATCAAGGTGTCGAGCCTTCTATCTGTTACCTTTTACTATATACGTTCACAGTTCTTTGGCTGATTGACATTATCGAAAGTTTTTACTTATATTACAAAGATCTAGCTACAATATCTATTTCTCATTTATTACTTTTAAAACAGACAATGCCCAACCCCCTGCTCCTGGCTATGCTCCATATAATGCAGCAGCTGCTCCTCCGCCCAATGGTAGTGCTGCAAACTCGGGTCCGGTATCCAAAACAAATGTGAACGTATCCAATGGTTCGGTGGTCACAGGAGCTAGCGCCAATAGTAAATATCGTCGCTAGTGCGGGTGAGTAGCTCAGATGATTTGCTGATTGCTTCCAATTGTTATCTAAGATATGTCTTGCCACATGCCCCTGCCCTTGACCCTGCCTCCTTCTCCTCTCCCCCTCTTCGTGTATGTGGAATACTACCTTTTAAAGTATGTACTAATGTTTATAATTCTTTTTAATTTAGATGCCTTTTTGTGTGCATTCAAGATACAAGATAAATAGGCTCGTAATAAGCTAACGTAAATTAAAACAAACAAAACAGGACATCTCTCTATCATAGGACAACTAACTACGGTTTTTACTCTACACCTAAGCTATACAGTTTATGATTATTATGATTATTTAAATTAGAACTTAAGGCAATATGAAATATTTTATATAACTATCATATATATATATATATATATGGAAGATAAACTAGTTTAAGATCACAATTGACTTTCTTTTCGTTGCTTACGAATATTGTAAACAATTAATGTAGAGCCTAAGAGTTTTGCTCTCTCCCTCTCTCTCCTTGCTTTCGATCTATCTATACAAAATGTAATTAGCCAAAAAACAGCCGTGCAAAGTTTTTGGAAATTTCATCAAACTAATGCAGTTTCAGCCTGGAGCTTGTATAGAGACTAGTTAGCGTTTAAGCCCTATGTATTTATTATTAACCAAAAATAAAAGAAAACAATGTTTGGCTTTAGAGCACAAGAACGTCCAGCAAATATTTAAGTAAACGCAAATTCAAACCAAACCCTGGTCTGATGAACGTGGCACGAGTTGATATCAAAATGAAAATAAGCAAAAGGGAATAAACCAATGTCAATTTTATAAGAAACTTAAACTAAACCAATATGTACACTAAATACTACTTCTGTAAACACTTGTGAACGGTTTCTACTCGCAGATGTTTTTTCTTTTTCGCTTTCCATGACGCGAACTCTAAGTCTAGCACTAGCATATTTAAATTAACTAATTAGATGTGTAATTCATTCTCTAGTTTAGATGGCTTAACAGTTTGTAGCACATGGCAAAGGCATTTGGAGGTAACATCGCTTAAGTCCCACATTTGACCAGCTAACATTTACATACAATAAAATCTATGAAAACTTCTCATATTTATTTTAAATAAATAAAACGTGAAAACTAAACACTATGTCTTAATTCTGAGCTGCCTAAGTGTCTGTCAGTTAATGTAAGTTTCTTAAATTATTCAATTAAAATTTAGTTAATTGTACGCAACTCTAGGTTCAAGTGCAAGCAATTACATATCTATATAGCATACAATACTTACATACATATATACATACATACATACATACATACATACATACATACATAAATACATACATATGTGTACACAATGTCGGACGAAAATATTGGCAGTTCCATTTATCTACACTTTCGCTTTATTTATAAGAAATTGCTACAGCTAATCCAACTATTCTTAAAACCTTAACCCGTTCTCTTGATTTTCAATCGTTTTTACAGTTTTAACAATCTAAAAATGTATCCCATATCGAATTAAATTTTATTAACGACTTCTCTAATTGTAATCTTTTGCTTTCACAGCGATTTAATTTTTATGCCATTTAGTTTGCTTAGTTTGCTTTAAAAAGTCATCATTTCCGACCCCATAAACTAAATATATTCTTGATCAGTGCGTCGAGCTGAAACAATTGAGCTTTGTTCGTCCGTCTGTCTGTTTCTAAGCAAACTAGTCTCTTAGTTTAAGGCAGTCTTCTTTTTATTGTACGCTGATTATATACCCAAACCGCCTGGATAGTGAGAAAATCTTTTTTGTTTTCCATGTTAGCGTCCCCAAACTCGGGAATTATTAAAATAAAACATATTTATACAGATTTGCAAAACATTGTTGAAAGAGGAAGACTATATCTTATGGCTTCCATAGGACCGATCGGTTGGAAAATGGGGTCTTGTGAGAAAAACTTTTTTGTTTTCAATTTTTGATATGGTCGTAACCGGACTACGATAGGTCGGAAATTGGGTTTTAGTAAGAAAATTTTTTGATTTTAATGCTAGCGCTTTTATATTCTGATATATCAAAACCAGCATTTGCAAGGATAACCAAACTTTTGCACTCGCGGTTATTTTTTTCATCCGATCAACTCTCAATTCGGCTTGTAAGCAATGTATACGAAATTCTAAAAACCGCCCTTGAACTTTTTTATGCAAATACAAATTTTATATCCGATCGACTCTAACGTGGAAATTGGATATTGCCAGAAATTATTTACAAAACTTCCTAAAATTTTTATCTTTGTTGTTATTTGTAAGTGGCTTATTTGTCCCTAATTTCTAGGAAATCAGGTTAGGCTTTACAGGTCATTTACACTGAGCAACAACTAACATTTAGAAGCAAAATGTTTCGATACCACAATTTCCTCATGAAACTTAGTTATGACAGAGAAACTCGTCATTCATTATTATCTATATATATATTTTTTTAATTATTCAGTCGGCAAGAAAAACACTTGAAAACGCCTTGCTGGCAAGAGGAACATATTGACGACATGCGACAAATTCATGATAGTGATTTAAAAGCTGCTTGCTCCATTCACAACATGATGCAGATCTCTTCACCTACGCAGAGGACCCTAATACTCATACCAAATCGCTCAATATTTGATAACACAAGGCAACAAAATTAGACTTTTTCCAGAATATTGAAGGGTTGGTGGTGAATTTAGATGATTTTCGAGTGCTGAACGCGAATGAATCTGTTTTCAGAAATATCGAGCTCAAATTTTAAACTGACATTTAGATCTATAATACCTCAACTTTTCATAAAGATCGGATTTAAAATGTCGCATACTTTTCGGCTGTCCCCCTCAGGAACATTGGAATGGTATTAAACATTTCTTCCCATGAGTAACGGGTTTATAGAAGTCGTGCAGGCCCACTTTAACTTACGCTCTCGTTTCCAGGGTATTTATAAATTTCTAATTTAGAAAAATTCACCCACAAGAACGGAGAATGAAAATTTTATTTTTAAGCCGATTTTTAAGAAATTTAAATTGTAAGCTCTTTGAAAAATTTGTATAAATTCAAAAAAACCTACCCTCAATGCCGGGAAATGCTGGGTAAGCCTATGGGCCAAATAAATGCAAAAGGAAATCTTAAATTTGTGAATAATCCATCCACGATAATTCTCATGGCGAACCAAGCTCAATTTGCAAACTAATTACTGTGCACAAAAGTGTGGGCATAGGCAAATTTAGGAGTCTCTGTACAATGTTAAGATTATTTTTGTGTTTATTTTACGTAAACTTGATTTAGTTCAAATCGTGAAATTCTTCAAAGAAACTTTATATCAATGCAAGCATGGCGATTACAACAATACACACTACTTTCTATTCGGGACTTACAAATATTTAAAATTAACCAGGGTTCGGAATTGCTCGCGAGCGAACCCCGCGCTCGCTCTTTTTTCGGCTCTCGCTCGGAGCCGAGAGCCGAGTGTCGAGAGCCGGGAGCAATGAGCGGCTCTCAGCTCGTGAGTGAAAGCTCTCGGCTCTGAGCTGTGAGCAACAGCACGTGAGCCGGGACCCATCAAACGGCTCTCGGCTCTGAGCTGTGAGATCCAGCTCGTGAGTCGCAGCTCTTAAGTAGTGAACCATCAAACGAATCTTGGCTGGGAGCCAGCAGCCGGCACTCGGCTGACGACTTATTAAATCGCGAAATAATACCAAAGAGGATACAAAATATTAATAATGAAAATGGTTAATGCCAATCAGATGAAAAATCATGCCAGGATCAATGCATAAGTGCAATTCGCAGTCTTATCTCCATGGTAATAAAACCGCTAAATACTCAATAAACTGCTTTTCAAGGCAACAAATGAAAGTTATGTGTGGTGCTTATGTGTAACTTTGAAATTCAATTAAAGAAGAATCACTGTCGACCGTCAATTCATTTCTGAAATCTCAATTTCAGTTCATTTCATTGAAAAACAGTTTCTTAACTATTTAGCTGATTTATTACCATGGAAATCCCTAAGCTGCAAATTGCACTTATGCGTTGATCCTGGCATGATTTTTCACCTGACTGTCTCCCAGCCAAGATTACACATTGCTTGTTTTACTGAATAGCTGACCGATGTATTTCATTAATATTGATAATAGTCATAAAGTGGGGGGTAGAGATTTTTTGTCTTTATAGTTTGTGGCCAACCACCGTTCTCCCCTACGAAATTCCATTACGTTTCCTTTCAACTATTATATATAGTACATGAGTATAATAGTTATAAGAAAACATTACATTGACAAGATCGGACTACCAGAGCTACCTTACCAGTTTGAAGTCAGCAGAAACTTGCTTATCTTAACTCAAATTCTTCAAATTATTGGGCGCCAAAAAAACCTCCATGGGCTCATCGCGATTCTGGTACTATGGGCCATAACAAGTATTTTTGGCCAAGGAACCATAACTCTAAAATCATTTTCGAGCCATATTTTCATTTTTTGTTTTCCTCACTAGAACTTCTTTTTCGACCGATAGTTCCTATGACAGCTATATGCTATAGTCATCCGATTTGGATAAAACTTGGCAGAAAACTTGGTAGCATATAATATTGCTCAGTAATAAGTTTGATAGCGATGGCATTGAAAACAAAAAAGTTTTTCCCACTAAGACTTTTTTTCAGACTCATCTTGTGTATGGCAGCTAATACTATATAGTTGACCGATTTTTAAAAAAACTTGGTGGAATTATGTGAAAGCATTGAAAACGTAGAAATGCGATGTTTTGGCACGTACGGGTTGAAGACAAAAAAGTTTTTCTATCTAAAACTACTTTTTCGAACGTTAGTTCCTATGACAGCTATATAATACAGTCATCCGATCCGGCCGATTCCGACAAATGTGCAGCGTATATGTACCAAGAAGTTTTGTGCAATGTTTGGTTAAGATAGCTTTAAAACTGATGGCTATATCAACTCAGCTCCTCATGCTGATCAAGAATATATATACTTTGTGTGATCGGAGATGCTTTCTTTTATGCGTTACAAACATTTGGACAATTTTAATATACCTAAATACCTAATATAACTTTAATTGCTCGGACTATAAAAAATATGATTGACATGAATGATAAATCAAACACATTCGAACCACCATTTACTCTAAGCATTGCTTATGAAGTTGTAGAACTATATTTAGGTAACGATGAGCCACCGCTGCCGAAAATTCCGTTACACATACAAGGAACGGAAAGACACGTTCAATTGCTGGCTAGCGTGTCCAAACGAGTTTTATAACAGAATCGAGAAGGAGTTATGTCTGTGACATTAGAAAACCGTGGAAAATTACGATAGACTTGACAGCAAGAAGGACTTTCAAAAATAAACCATTTCAATTCTTTTCTAAAAAAAATCGTCTTTCCATTCCTTGTATTACTTTATTAAATAAAATTTTTTCCTTTATCATTTCATATGATTTTATTTGTTAAGTTGTATTTTGGTTCAAATATATTTGTTCATTCAAAGAATAAAAAAAAATCTAATTTTCATATTAAAATTGTCGAGATGTTTGTAACGCATAGAAGGAAGCATCTCCGACCATATAAAGTATATATATTCTTGATCAGCATGAGGAGCTGAGTTAATATAGCCATGTCCGTCCGTCAGTTTTAAAGCTATCTTAAACAAATTTTGCACGGAATCTTTTGGTACAAATAGGCTGCACATTTGTCGGAACCGGCCTGATCGGATGACTATAGCAAATAGCTGCCATAGGAACCATTAGTCGAAAATGTTGTTTTAGTAAGAAAAACTTTTTTGTCTTCAACACAAACGTCCCCAAACCTCGTATTTATAAGTTTTCTATACTTTCACACAACTCCACCAAGTTTGATAGGACAACTATTTAGTATAGCTGCAATGGAAATTGGGTGTAGAAAATGTATATAGGAGGCCTTGTCAGAAATGTGTACATTTGGCCGAATGTACATATTTGTGTCAGTGAATGAAATCGATATAGGCAGTGTAAGGGTACCCCACAATATTTTGGGCTATTTTTTGGTCAAAGATTTGTCGATTTGTGCAATATTTTCGTAAATTTTCCCCAAAAATGTGAAAAAAAATCCACAAATATGCACGAAAACGCCCCCTGGCGGCAGTTAAAAATAAAAATAAATGTGAAATATGGATTTCCCGACCCAAAAATCTCCCCGTATACACATTTTCAATTATTATTTTACATTTTAAATGGACTGGAAATAGGTCGATTTTTGAGTATTATCGTTCCTTGGGCAAAAATACTTCTTATGGCCCATAGTACCAGAATCCCGTTGAGCCCATGGAGTAAAAATAATTGACCCACTCTAATGTATAAATATTTTTTGCCTCAGTGCCTTGAATCCAAAAATAAATGTCTTTACAAACAAAAGTTGGATTAGCTGAAGAATATGCATTAAAATCAATAAGAAAATAAGTTTTTTATTTAAGTTTGTCATTTCAAACCCATTTGGTTGATGCTAACAGACCATAAAGTGAGTAGATATAGATTTAAAAATATTTTCATCCGCCATTGTACACAACCTACCTACCAAATCCTTGCGAATCCAGCCCTGAAGCTTAAGGTAAGTTAGTGTGTGGCTTACCAGTTCAGATCTAAGTACATGGAGAGACAGATATACATATGTAGAGCCTACAACAAAAATTATTCAGCATTTCTATTTCTTTTCAAAAAATAAAAATAACACGAATACAAACCTGAGCCTGAGAACTGGTAAGGGTGACGCCAAATCGTATGCATCTTTCCTGGGTAAGGGTAAGTTTTTTAATTTTAACTAATCGTTTCTTTGATTAAAAATAAAATTACTTTGAAAAAAAGAACAAAACCAAAATTGTTTCTATTTGGACTCGAACATGTTCGAGAGCAAACTTGTTGGCGTTGTGGTGTGGGCAGGCGATCCGTTGAATCATTGTGAAGCTCTCCCATAGGCAAACACTCAGTCGTGAGCTATCTTCGCGTGTGGACATTGTATTTCTGCCACCCAAAATTAAACCTAAATAGGAATAGAAACCTACAGTAAGTATAAATGTTAGATTTGAGTCGTTCACCCTAAAAGCAAAGTGTTATATTACTGCAAAATCAGCTTGAATATGTATTCAAGTTCAACGTACGACGATCGCAAAGTTATGAAATCGATAGCCCGTTAATTGAACTCAATTTTTGCCAAATCTTGGCCAATCAAAAACAAACATAATTTTGTCCAGAAGTGTCGTGGCATAGTGCACTACCGTAAATTTGTGCAAATTGCCCCTGAAAGAACAATCAGCTAAAATTGTCTACACTTAACGTTCAGTATGTGTGTGAACATAAACATTATATCTGAGGCATCACGTCATTCCTTTTGTCGGTTTTCGGTATAATTAAACTGCATCTACACACAGAATTCCAGTGGTATGCATTTGTACATACAAACATATTTACGCCTGCACTGCGGCAGCAACAGCATCCATCATAAAAGTTTCCTGGAAATCGTTGCAATATTTGTTCTAGCGTCCGCCCTATACTTTCTGGCCATGCTCCAGAAAATGTGCCGATTAAGCAAATCTATTATTTGTCTCTTCCAAAACCAAAACGGAAGCCCGTGATCCTGATAAGCAGTGGAGAGGCCAGGCCTGCGATAAGCATTTTGTCGTTGTTGAGCAACTAACTGTATACTATATAAGTATGTATCAAGACAGAGTTGGACGGAACGGCTATGGCGACATATATTCACATTCGTGCTGATTATAGTGGTGACCCGTGAAATGGTCCACAGTTTTATTTTTATTGAAGCAGCAGCCGCATTAAGATTAAGGTCAGCTTTAATCAGTTTGTCCACCTACATATAAATACACATACTCGTACATATGGACAATACATATGTATAGCCAACTCGAAATGTGCCATGTGTTCAACATGCCTTGGAATCACTGAGAAAATTCTAATTGATGATTTGGAGTAATTTGGAACAAAATGTACATTTGGCTATTTATGCAAAAAAAATGTAAGAAAATTATTTTCGATATTTCTTAGGAGATCATATGATGAGATATAAAATTTGTTCTAGTATTGCATTATGGGTAAATCACTAATATATAATAATTGAAATTGATGTCTTGGAAAAACAAGTTAACTATTTCTTCGGTTGATATTTTCATATCTCGGTTTACGTTCCCAGCGCTTGCCCATTGAGTCTGATCTGACATAATGACTCGAAGTTAGCGTGCAAGTTTCTTCTTTGTTTTCAAATCGCTCTAGTAGTTTGAATACAACGAGCTAAAATGTTTGAAAAAAAATGAATTTTGGCTCTAAAACGACCATATTTTTTTAAATTACCTAATTGATCCCAGCTACAGTATTTAATCATAGATTTTCTTCACCAGCACATTTTTTCTTCGTAGAAACGTGGTTCTTAAGTAGAAAAATTTAAAATATAATATTTTTCCTACACACTGAAAGAAAAAAGGATAGTTTTTGATGATCCTCAGGATGATTTTTCGATATCCATTTGGACTGGATAGTTAACTTTCCTTTCTTTTATCCTATCTTTTTATACTCTGTACCGAAGGTACATAGAGTATATTAATTTTGTGCAAAAGTATGTAACAGGGAGAAGGAATCATTTCCGACCCTATAAAGTATATATATTCTTGATCAGCATCAACAGCCGAGTCGATATAGCCATGTCCGTCTGTCCGTCCGTCTGTCTGTCCGTCTGTCCGTCCGTCTTTATGAACGAAGAGATCTCAGACATGGTAAGAGATAGAGGTTTGACATGTATGGGACATATATTTCTTATACTTGCAGGCAGATCAAGTTTATTTTCAATTTTTGCCACGCCCCCTCGCGCCCCGCAATTTGGAAAAAACATCATATCTCCTACAGTTTTGATGATAGATGGTTCGTACTTTCTAAAGAGTACTCAAAATTTTTTATCGAAGCTGAAGGAATGATAAAGATCGGATGAACGATACCCAAGTTATGAGCAAAAAACGGCCAGTAAACACCCCCACCCCTCCACCCATCACCACAGCATTCTATTGAACGGCAATCTTAGTGAGAGAGAGAGAGAGAGAGTCAAACTTAGAGATGAGCGCGTATAACTCGTGAGCAAATGCGAGCTGCGACGTTAAGGGTACAGAGTATGTTATAGTCGGGCTTGACCGGCTTTCTTTCTTGTTTAATATCCAATTCTTAATATCAATTAACTCTTAATGACATATCCCATGGATCTGTTATTAATATCTTTTAAGATCCATTGAATCTGAATGACGTCTCCCAAGGACCTTTTGTAAAGATCCTTTCCCAAATCAAAAAAAAAACAGCACAATAACTTGTATCAATTTATTAAATTTTGATAATACAAATGTAATATTTAATACATAAAAATGTTGGCAGTATCGGGAATGTTAAAATTAGTGAGTATGTATTGAATTAGACGTAGTATTGTCCTCCTGTAAGGCCATCCTCATTGTCGTAAAGAGGTTTCGGTTAAACGGGCTCTTTATATTATCGTTAAAATAGGAAGTGATCTTCTCCTGGGAGCCGTACCACTTTAATTCCAAGAGGTACTGTAAAAGAGCACAAGAAAGATATAAAAATACATTAGTATTATTGAAGTAGACCAAAATGCGAGTTTTTTGAGTGCAAGCTCAAATCACTTACCTGATGTTTATTATTTCACTTCAATTACACTTTAATATCACTCCCAACACATCATTTTAATGCCGGCTATGCATAAGCTCGTGTGTTCTCTCCAATTGTTTTACTTCGAATGACGCAGCGCTCATGACATCGAAATTCGCAATATGACTTTCTCTTTCGCACCAACGGGCATACTTGACTTGCTCGCCTTCGGGCTATCGCTTGCCCATAACAATATTCGATACTTGAACCAAAATAAGATCCCGTTCACTCTTTTTTAAGCTCCTTTGTATCGTTTTCACTAAAAAGGATATGACAAAAAAAAGGATAGTTTATTGATCTTGATTCTTTATCCAAAAGAGCTGAAACATGTGAAAAGGATATTTTAAAAAGGGGATCCTAAAGGGGATATTTCGAATATCCTTTCTACGGGGGAAAATCGTTGTTAAATGCAACATTTTTCATTGGTAGATGACCTCCAGTTCACCGATTTCCGTCTTTGATTTTTGCCCAAATGTTTTTTCATATAAAAAAAAACAAAATGTTTGTACTTTTGATTTTTGTTTATATTGAAAAGAGAAAATCCAACTTTAGACGGCTGCGCCACACTGCGCGTCTAAGGCAACGCATCCTTTGTGTTACTTGTATTGAATAAGATGTACTTGTATTAAAAACATACACCAATATTTGCATGCTTGTAATTCTTACCAACGAATTCCAATACTCTGCCAAAATAAATAGAGCAATTGAAATTCGCGAAGCAGAAGTCAAAAGTGTAAGCAGTTTGAAATCAAAAGGACGCACAGTTGATTTTAAATGACATATCTTGTTTATACGTTTAAATTGGTAAGATCAAGAAGAAAAATTATTAAAATCGAAAAATGTGAGATATACAAATTTTTTTTTGTGTGGTAAAATAAATTTCGAGCGTTTTCGAGCAACAAATAATTTTTTTCCAAATATTTTTGCTTGTTGTTTTTAAACTTCTAAACCGATTGGTGAACACTGTTTTACAAAATTATTTTAAAGTCAATAACCTTGCGTCTCATATCTTGCTGCACTCCAGCTTACGGTTCTGAATTGAAATGGGGCTTAAAGTGTAAGTATACCTACCAAAAGATTAAAAACAAGAAAGAAAGTCGGTCAAGCCCGACTGTAACATACTCTGTACCCTTAACGTCGCAGTTCGCATTTGCTCACGAGTTATACGCGCTCATCTCTAAGTTTCACTCTCTCTCTCTCACTAAGATTGCCGTTCAATAGAATGCTGTGGTGATGGGTGGGGGGGTGGGTGGTGTTTACTGGCCGTTTTTTGCTCATAACTCGAGTATCGTTCAACCGATCTTTATCATTCCTTCAGCAAATCGATAAATAATTTTGTTTTCAAGGTATCTCTAGAAGGTACGAACAATCTATCTTCAAAACTGTAGGAGATATGACGTTTTTTCCAAATTGCGAAAATGCAAAAATTGAAAATAAACTTGATCTGCCTGCAAGTATAAGAAATATATGCCCCATACATGTCAAATCTCTATCTCTTACCATCTCTGAGATCTCTTCGTTCATACGGACGGACAGACAGACAGACGGAAAGACGGACATGGCTATATCGAATCGGCTGTTGATGCTAATCAAGAATATATATACTTTATAGGGTCGGAAAAGATTCCTTCTCCCAGTTACATACTTTTGCACAAACTTAATATACTCTATGTACCTTCGGTACAGAGTATAAAAATTCATTTTTTAAAAACGTTAAAAAAACGTTTTTGAAATCGATTTTCGAGTTCAGCACTTCAAACTGCACTAAAAAAGTTATAGTTTAATTTTTTTTGGTTGTAAACTAGTGTAAGTCTAATGTAATACAGCAATATGTAAAGGGGAAAGAGTTTTCAGAAAAGATTTTTATGATTCCGGAGCTCCATTTGGTATTTTATCTAGCAAAATGTGTGTTTAGCAAACACACAAACTTACCGAACGACTTAACGAATTACTTTATTCAAGTACAAAAGTTTTATTTCAAGTACAATTTTTTCAATCCCGAAGTACTTGTTTAAGGGCCGTTTTCTCATGTTGGTGTTTTTGCATATCTAGGTGGATTTGCTGCATTTGCTTTGCTCATGTTCAATGCTAACCATCTAGATGAATTTCGTAGCAATCTACTTCAACCTCATTGATTTCAAATCCATGTACATTCTTATGCAAATTTAGTATTTTTGTGTATCCGCGCATATGGTCACGCTGGAAAATATTTGAAAACAAAAAACAACTGCTGCTAAAAACAGTAAAGTCTGAATTGTTATTAAGTAAACCAAAAATGGAAAATATTGGATGTGCCTTTAATATATAAGAACACCTGCAGACATTGCTGAAATTACAGATGCACATTCTAATTCCCCTAGTTCATTGCTTCAGCTAAGTTTACACATCCAATTAATTTGGCTAAATTTTGATTAAAAAGCCATGATTAAAGATTTTACAGGATTAAAAACTTAAACTGTGGTTCCATACGCAAATAATTTGATCAAATATGTCCGGAAAGTTCCACAATTTGGCATATTTAGCCCAATTTTCATGAAAATTTGTCCAAATTATTTGCCTGTGTGAACATGGCTTTCGACCTACTACTTAATCTTCCATCATAGTAACAAGTCGTTCCAAAAGAAAAACCTTCTCCTCCTCTGTAAAATTCTTGCTTTAATTTTTAAAATTGGCGCGCAATAAAAAAACATAATTCAGTCGAGTGCAGAGGTGCTGCCAACCTAGTATTTGACTATTCCACCCCTCCCGGTGTGACCGTGGCGTAAATGCCCGAATTTATAATCAACCTACATGAGACAACCAATTGCACAAAAACCATCTAGATGCAAAATCTAGATGGATTTCGATTTGAGCAAAAACATGAACATGAGAAAACGGCCCTAAGACTGTTTCGGGATATTTAAAGTACATTTAGAACTATTATAAAATCTTTTTGGTCAGACTATTAGTTTGATATGGCCTTAAGTACAGCCCGATTTACTCTCAAAATAAGTGCTAAATGTTGTTCATCGAAGTCTTATCAATTCTGAAGTCAACCCCAAAAGATTCTTGAAGCAAGTACATACTGTTCTTGGCTTAAGCCTATGAAATTCTAAAGCTTTTCCCAATTTGTGCTTGAAACTAGGTCTCTGTATTATACCAAAATCAAGAGGAAATGGATTAACCAAAGACCAAGATGTTTCAGAAATCTACCATCAATCTATAACCAAAGTGTTAGAACCAGTAGGGAATTTTAAGAACAGATTGCATTTGGGCAATTCAAACAATTGGCGGCTGTGTTAACTGCGGGGGGAGAATTTCCCCCACTAACAACATAAGGGCCGATACGGGTTACACACACACATATACAAAGCTTCTGTGACTTTGCGTTTGCTACAGTTGTCGGAATTTTTGCTACAAGTCTGACTTGGGATTCCCAAGCGATCTTAGCAGTTCTGGCATGAGGTAGCCTTGGGCAAAATATCGCTGATGATTGAACAGTGGAAGTTTATGAAATAGCTATACGATCATTCAGCCTCCTTTGTTGTGTTGTGCTTGTCTTGTTTTAGAAATGTTATGATGAAAATCATAACTTATAGACGTAGAGCCCGCTAAAAAGTACTTTAACTTAAAATAGTTCGCATTTTCCGTAGCACAGTCTTTGGAGCTTGCATTGTATTGCTTGCATTTTGTCCTCCATCCAAGAAAGAAAAATCTTCTCGGCGGTTATTTCGAATCATTTTTTTAACGATAGTTCGGAGTATTTTAAGCCATATTTCAAAGTTCTTCGTTCGTAAATTTGTTCACTGCTGATGGCTGCATATTTTCCAGTTTTTTCTGAAATCCTTGAACAAGTTGCTCTTTGCATATATTTGGTGACTTAAGGTATTTGGGCCCCTATAGCTCTAGTCAACAACCTATATTTCAGTTCTTGAATCGGCATTTCGTTTTTTATGAAACGATTCTCAAGTTATGTCCAAACGAAAGCGTAGCAGCAGCGCTGTTTTCAGCTTCAACTGCAGTACAGAGTATATTGCAGTTGGGATTGACCGACTTTCTTACTTCTTTTTTTAAGTGAATTTTAAAGTTTGCATCCACGGAAGCAAAATGTCTGGGAATTCTTAAATCAAGAAGAACACGTAACAATATTTTTCCAAAACGCTGAATAGTTCCTTGCTTAACTTAGATTATGAAGGAAAAACACTTCCAACTGAAAACCACACTTCAATCTGCAACTGTTACGTGAAAACTACACGGGTATTTAGTATATAATGTTGTGGAATCATTGACAACCGATTCCAACACGACAAATTGCTCTTCTTGAACGTCCTTAGGAGCACTCATCGACACCAGCAACGGCATCGTCCAGCTTAGGCGAGTGTGAATGCACTAAAATAATGATAAATTTAAGGGTGTGCTACATTCGTCGCGCTGTTTCTTAACTCCCGTTAAGCTAGCTCCAAGGAAATGTGGTATTCAGCGTATTTGCTTTCTTTAGAAATGAATACATCATTAATTTGCGCATCACTTGGTTTATCCCCATCTAATTTGAAATGTGTAGCATTATTTCCCTTGGCTAACCCAGGAAGAACAATGAGTTTGTATTGTTTTCCCGCTCGTTGTGGATCTTTAGCTGCATCTGTTTTGAAGTGACCTTTTGAACTTTGGTGTAGCACACACGATTTATGCGCAACATGCTCAATTGTCTTTGATTGGGTAAAGGCGCCGCTGGCTCCTCTATACATAAAATACTAAACTCTGAAATTTTAGTTGAATCTTTGCAGCATCATGCGCTCCCTCTGGCTACTGCTCTGTTTGGGGCTGTTGGCGTGGTCTTCAGCTAAGGCCCAGGACGAAAATCTGGCTGACTTGGACTCCGTCCTAGATGATTTGGATGAAAATGATGAGGAATACTTAGATTTGCTGGAGCAAAGAGCCAAGGTGGGCTTTTGTCACTAATTCTAGAATATATCGAATTTATATGGATTTTTTGTTCCCTTGCAGAGCCAAGATGTGGAACGTGAGAATGAGTTGGCCAGCAAATTAGCCGAAGTACAGCACAAATTGCTCAATCCCGTGGTCGAGGTGGATCCCTGCGAGACCATGCACTGTGGAGCCGGTCGCATATGCCAGCTGAACGAGAATAAGCCCGAATGCATTTGTATACCCGAGTGCCCCGAAGAGTTGGACGTGCGTCGTCTTGTGTGCACCAACAAGAACGAGACCTGGGCCTCGGACTGTGCTGTCTACCAGCAGCGCTGCTGGTGCGACATTAAGGATCCCGGCTGCCGTCATCCCGACAATGCCCATATGCACATTGATTACTTTGGCACGTGCCATGAGCCCCGCCTTTGCGAAGGGGAGGATCTGAAGGACTTCCCACGTCGCATGCGCGACTGGTTGTTCAATGTGATGCGCGATCTGGCCGAGCGGGATGAACTGACCGAGCATTACATGCAAATGGAATTGGAGGCGGAGACCAATAACTCTCGTCGCTGGTCCAATGCGGCGGTATGGAAATGGTGTGACTTGGATGGCGATACCGATCGTTCAGTGTCCCGGCATGAGCTTTTCCCCATTCGTGCCCCACTGGTGAGCCTGGAGCATTGCATTGCCCCCTTCCTGGAGTCGTGTGATTTGAACAAAGATCATCGTATCACCCTGATTGAGTGGGGCGCCTGCTTAGAGCTGGATATTGATGATCTTAAGGAACGCTGCGATGATGTGCAGAAGGCGGTGCCACATCTGCTGGGCTAGCCAGTTGGAATGGTGTTATCCCAGTTCTTTTTCAAATAATTTCATGTGCACAAAGTTTTTTTTTTGGCCACAATTGTACCAATGTGTAAAAATGTCTGTAATAAATTTTGATAATAATTCTTTTATAGAAGCTATCATTTAATTTAAGGTGTGGACAGGGTATCCGTATAATCATCGGAAGCTCTCCCACAGGAATATCTTCGCGTTTGGAAATTGATTAAATTCTTGCTGTACTACGTAAGAAACTTTCTCAAGGACATAACCTTCTTGGTCGTCTTCAAGGGAGCAGTTTCTAGAATGATAGAGTAGAGAAAGAGCACGAATCCAAGTGTGACATGAACATGGCTGCTAAAGCCCATCTGTGGTAGATCAGTGTCCTCAAGGCGAGTGGATTGCGAAAGTTCTACGCCGTAGACCATTGATAGCGCCATGTTATACATATGTACACAAAACATTTGTTGGAGAGTGCCCAAAATTAATGAAGCAACCAATAAACAGGCAGGTGATTACGTGGAGAGACTAAAATGACACACCAACACCACTGGCCATACGACTTTTGCGCAGAGGTAAGAATGCAGAGAGTTGAGAAAGACGGCGCCTCAGAAAATTGCTCACCAGGGACACAAGTTCAAGCAACCTCTCCTTCAATACCTTCCACAACAACAAACTGAAAGAATTCTACATCATCAATTAAATCATCTCACAAATTGTTACAGCAAGGATGGAGCTCTCTAATCAAAATGATAAGTTTGGTAAGTTCGGCACACAAGCGAAGGTTCGCGAAAGTTTCGCGAAGAACATTATTCGTATTTTGTTTAGTTTTAGCAAAACTCTTTGTGAGTTCCCTTTAATTTTGCTTCTCTCTGTAGCAGAGATAGAAAATGACTGACCGTCGTTTGCTGGACTTTGACTTTACATTTTCAGTATGTATTTGAAGCCCTTTTACTTAGTCCGGCGTCATTCTAATTTGGCTTGCCAAACTGCCGAGCGTCAATAAATTAATCGGTTAACAATTATAGTTTTATGTAGTTTAAGGGTTAATGCACACTATACAGAATGGTCCAGCACGGACACTAACGATCGTGGTGAGTTACTCTACGATTATCTTTTAAGTACGAATCTTATTATCTGCAATAAAGGTAATGACCCAACTTTCGTCACTAGAACTCGGAGGGAGGTACTAGATATCACCCTCATTTCAGTGTTTCTAATAGAAACGAGAGCGTAAGCTAAAGTCGGCTCTAACCGACTTCGATATACCCGTTACTCATGGAAACAAATGTTTAATAGCCTTCCTGTATGCCTGAGGTGGGTCAGCCGAAAAGTATGCAACATTTTTAACTCGGCTATTTATTATCCGCACAACACAGTGCGCTCTCTAAGTCTCTCTCTCTCTCTCTCTCTCTCTCTCTCTCTCTCTCTCTCACTAAGATTGCTGCTGAACGCAATGCTTAGGTTATGGGTGGGGTGGGTGGTGGGTGTTAACTGATCGTTTTTTGCTCATAACTTGAGTATCGTTCATCCGATCTTTATCATTCCTTCAGCAAATCGATAAATAATTTTGAGTACTAGATATCTCTAGAAAGTACGAACCATCTATCATCAAAACTGTAGGAGATATGACGTTTTTTCCAAATTGCGGGGGCGTGAGGGGGCGTGGCAAAAATTGAAAATAAACTTGATCTGCGTGCAGACAATAGGAGTCTACATTTCAAATTTGGTTGCTCTAGCTCTTCTAGTCTCTGAGATCTAGGTGTTCATACAGACAGACGGACAGACGGACAGACGGACATGGCTATATCGACTCGGCTGTTGATGCTGATCAAGAATATATATACTTTATATGGTCGGAAATGATTCCTTCTGCCTGTTACATACATTTGCACGACTTTAGTAGACCCTTTTACTCTACGAGTAACGGGTATAAATATTATTTCATGGAGAGTTAGAGTTCTATCAGACCACTCCTTCTCAGATCATAGATATATTGAGCTAAAGCTAATAGAATCATGCCCCGAACCTAAAAAAACACAAAACTTAAAAAAAACGAACTGGAAACAGTATAAGAGACTTATAGTGAAAAATCTAGATGCAGCTCCGCAATTCACACCTGTGAATGCGGAACAACTAGATGAAATAGTCCACATATTTACAACGACATGCACTAAGGCACTTGACAAATCATGCCCACATATTAAATACAAAATTCACCATAAGCCCCCCTGGTGGTCTAAAGACCTGGAGATACTAAGGAAAGAGTGTAGAAAGACATTCAACTCAGCTAAGAACACTAACCTGGATTCATCCTGGGAGATGTATAAAGCCAAGTTGCGAGACTATAAAAGGGCAATGCGGAAAGCCAAACGACGCTCGTGGGCATATTTCTGTACCAGTATTGAATCGACCTCCGAAGCATCAAGACTTCGAAAAATTTTAGCGAGTTAACCAACCCCTCCGGGACTCCTACAATATCCTGATGGAACTTGGAACTTGGGCTGACTCCAGCTCTGAATCCCTCAATTTACTTCTGGGAAGCAGATTTTCCTGGCTGTTTAACATCTTGGGAGCCCATAGAGGCACCTAGAGGTGACACGCTTAGTCACATAAGTGATATAGTAAATGAACATCGAATTAAGTGGGCTGTGAACACTTTTCAGCCCTACAAATCACCCGGGCCAGATAGAATCTTTCCCGCTCAGCTTCAACAATCACTACCACAAATAATTGCATGGCTTCAGACAATCTTTGTCTGCTGCCTTCGATTACAGTATATACCCACACTGTGGAAAGATATAAAAGTGGTTTTCATACCAAAGGCAGGAAAAGACTCGCATGTCAGACCAAATGACTTCAGGCCGATCAGCCTGTCATCTTTTCTCCTCTAAACACTGGAGAGACTACTAGATGCCCATCTAAGGCAGACAATAGACACATCCACTCTGTCCCCAGCGCAGCACGCATACAGCAAGGGAAGGTCAACAGAAACAGCACTCCACTCTCTTGTCTCGAAAGTTGAGAAGTCACTCCACTCGAGGCAAAAGAATATGCGCTTACGGCATTCCTCGACATCGAGGGTGCCTTTAACAATGTTCTCCCCAACGCTATCACCTCTGCCTTGACAAATCTAAATGTGGAGGCACCCCTGGTGGAGTTCATCCGACTCATGCTTACAAGCAGGGTGGTTAACGCGCAACTAGGAGATGCCTGCGCACGAAGATATGTAAGTAGAGGCACTCCTCAAGGAGGTGTTCTTTCGCCATTCCTTTGGGTGGTAACAGTCAACGAATTGTTGCGACTAATGGAATTGCGAGGACACACGGTGATAGCGTACGCGGATGACGTTGCCATAATCACAAAAGGCAAATTTCCCCACACTCTCTGCAACCTGATGGAGGATGCACTCTCAACACTTTCAAATTGGACGACACAAAGTGGTCTTGGAGTCAATCCAACCAAAACTGAACTCGTTCTCTTTACCCGCAAGTATAAGATACCAAATTTAACACCCCCACGACTAAACAACACACACCTAAAATTTAGCGATTCTGCAAGATACCTTGGTGTAGGTGTAGTGTTGGACAAAAAATTATATTGGAACGAAAACATAACTGAACGTATCAAAAAAGCTAATACTGCACTTTTCTCGTGCAAACGTGCGATTGGTCGTAAATGGGGATTTTTCCCTGAAATAGTACACTGGCTGTACACAGCCGTAGTACGTCCAATACTACTATACGGAATCATCGTATGGTGGCCGGCTCTTGGGAAACCTTCCGTCCTCAGAACCATAACCAAAGTTCAACGTAGTGCTGCATTATGGATGACTGGTGCATTGCGTACAACCCCAACAGATGCACTTAACATAATGTTACACCTTATGCCTCTAGATCTTCTGGGTAGAGAAATCGCCAGTAACGCCGCTCTCAGGCTGAGAGAAAGCGGTACCTGGAAAGATAGTAACTCTGGCCACTCCTCTATACTTCTGCATCAAGTGGCGGTACCGCCAACGCTTGACTACTGCATCCCAACAATAACGTTTACCACCATGTATAAAGTCACCATACCGAGTCGACTGGACTGGAACTCAATACCTCACTGCAACAAACCGAATGCCATAAACTTTTACACTGATGGCTCCAAACTGGGTGGACAGGTAGGAGGAGGAGTCTTCAGTCCAGAGCTCGGGATCGAAACTTCATTTCGGCTTCCTGACCATTGTAGTGTTTTCCAAGCAGAGGTTGTAGCCATCCAGGAGGCTACCAACCTTCTGGGAACCCTCGCAATCCAAGGAAGTAAAGTATTCATTTTTTCAGACAGTCAAGCTGCATTAAAAGCCCTTGACGGTTATATCAACAATACCAAAACTCTTACGGAGTGCCGCAAATCTCTTAATGAGATGGCTCAGCACTTCGAAAATAATCTCGTTTGGGTGCCTGGACACTGCAACATTGAAGGCAACGAGATGGCCGACCACCTCGCCAGACTTGGCACCACCACTCAGCTCTTACCGGATAAGAGCAACATAGGGGTGCCTCTTGCGACCTTTAAGCTACAAACAAAGGAAACTACTTATCGAATAACCATGAATCGATGGCAAACAATACACACATGTGAAGTATCTAGGCTTACATGGCCTACCTACTCTTAGTACTAAAAAATCTAGGGCGTTACTCCGTCTAGAAAGACTGCATATTTCCCTACTAGTAGGGGCCCTTACTGGACATTGCCTAATGGGTAGACACGCCGCTAGGCTCGGCATCAGACACAATGACTTCTGTAGAAGCTGCAATTCAGTGGACGAGGAGGAGAGTGTACAACACCTCTTCTGTCATTGCCCAGCCCTTAGCAGAAGGCGACTCACAGTTTTGGGTCGACCCTTTCTAAACGATCTGTCAGACATCTCTGAAATAGATCTAGCCTCTCTACTCAAATTTGTGATATTTTCTAAATGGTTTAACGGGAAAGACCCTCCCTCTACGATCGCAGCGTAGAAAGGGTTATATGGTAACACAACGGGCCTTCATTGGCCTAAGTGATGAAATGGGATTCTCACCCATTTCAACCATTGCAACCTAACCTAACCTAACCTAAGGGTTCATGTTTTAGTGTTGAAATTTTGAAAACAAAAAGAAGGAAATACTTTTTATATGCAAAACAAAGCATTTTCATTAAAAAAAAACATAAACATGGCTGCAATTTGAGACAAGGCGATGAATTTAAATAAACATTATTTAAAACGAGAAGGCTAAGCTAACTTCGTCCGTGCCGAAGTTTTTGTACCCTTGTAAGATCTTGTCTTCATCACGCTCCCGCTCTACTTGACGATATGCTAGAATCTATCACATTACCTTTGCCCAAAATACTAAGGACTGTCCGGCATTGAAGCTCAACAATATTCCAATTCCGCATGACTTACCATGGAATGCATCTAGACCAGCGTTGGTCACCAGTACCCCCTGGGGGGCGAAGACATTTCCTTATTAACACATATACAAGCCGAACGCATGCCGAAGCTGAGGAGAAGAGATCAAAAAGGCTTTCAGTCGCTGGCTAGCCTTTGATGCTGTCATGTCGAGGCAATTTCACGGCGCGTTTAGATGGTTAGATTCGGGATTAAGCCCACGCCTCTGTCAGGTAGCCAACTTAATGGCCAAACAAAAAAATCAAAAATATTTTATTTGTTTACCACGTTGCTATAAGTGAACCCAAAAAAATTTCATAACACAATGATATGTAAAAAGCTTGGCTGACAAAAAAAATTTTTGGAATTTTTGAATGGATAGATGGCCCGAAAAAGACTTGTGATTGAAATGATAAAAATCGCTGTTAAAAATTCAGGGTTGGTACTAGAAGTATAAAAAAATCGCTAAATGTCTTTTTGCTGATGTACCTTAAGACTGCATACTTAAAAAATGAATAGCATTGGGGGCCACAAATCTGGCTATGTATTTGTTTTTTGAAAATAATCAAAAATTATCTTTAAAAGTAGTCGAATTATTTTTTAGATTATTTTTGATTATTTTTTAATAATCGTCAATAATCCCGATTATTTTTAATTATTTCTAATTGTAATCAATTAGTATTAGTATTAGTCTTATCTGTGCACACGCCCCAACGGAAGACAAGGGCGCTTCGATAAAAGACGAATTCTATGAGCGCCTGGAACAATTATATGAGCGCTGCCCCGATCACGACATAAAGATCGTGCTTGGCGACTTTAACGCTAAAATTGGGAGAGAAGGAGTTTTTTGGCTCGACAGTCGGCCAATTTAGCCTTCATGAAACAACCTCCGGTAACGGAGAGAGGCTAATAGATTTTGCCGCGGGCAGGAACATGGTCATAAGTAGTACCAGGTTTAAACATCGCGACATCCATAAGGCGACCTGGAAGTCCCCTGATCAACTAACGCGAAATCAGATTGATCATGTTGTGATCGACGGAAGGCACTCATCGAGTGTTCTAGACGTGCGTGCGATTCGAGGTGCCAACATAGACTCGGATCACCACCTTGTTGCAGCCAAAGTGCGCACGCGGCTCAGTGTGGCACATGCCTCACGTACTAGTACACGTCGAAAGCTAAATGTCGATAAGCTGCAATCACAAAGGACCTCTGAAGCCTACACAGCTAAACTCACCCAACTGCTCAGGGAAAACTCACCATTCCCTTCTGGTGTAAGCGAACAGTGGAATCATATATCACACTCCATGAGTACGGCTGCCAAGGAGATACTCGGATACGCCGAGCACCCTCGAAAGCAGACTTGGTATGATGAGGAGTGCCGCGACGCTACTGCAGAGAAAGACGCTGCCTACAGGAGAACTCTGCAGTCGGGAGCAACGCGGGCTGTTAAAGAGCAATACCGGAAGAAAAGGAGAGAGGAGAAGCGCCTTTTCAGAAGGAAAAAGAATGAGCGAGAAAGGCGCATGCGAGAGGAAGTCGAGATGCTATTCGGCATGGGTGAGACTCGAAAATTCTATCGAAAGATTAGACGACTTACCGAAGGTTTCAAACCCGGAGTCACACAATGCAAGGACGAAAATGGAAATCTGGTCACAGATCCGCAAGTGGCGCTAAACAAATGGAAAAGCTATTTCGCCAACCTGCTGGGAGGCGACAACGAACACAATACCGCCTCTGGAGTAGTAGCGACGCCACCAATCGACAACATAGAGATAGACCCACCGGACCATCACGAAGTCTGTGTAGCCATAAAAAGGCTTAAGAACAACAAATCAGCAGCTGCAGATGACCTGCCAGCTGAACTGTTTAAGGCTGGAGGCGAGGAGTTGGTAAGGTGCATGCACCAACTCTCATCAGCAGAATATGGTCCGACGAGAGCATGCCCGAAGATTGGAGTCTAAGTGTAATTTGCCCACTTTTTAAAAAAGGAGACCCTGCAGTTTGCGCCAACTACCGTGGGATCAGTCTCCTTCCCATCGGATATAAGATTCTGTCGTGCATTATTTGTGAACGTCTAAAGCCGCTTATTAGCACACTGATCGGACCTTATCAGTGTGTCTTCAGACCTGGTAAATCCACCACAGACCAGATATTCACATTACGACAAACCCTGGAGAAGACCTATGATAGAAATATCAAAACCATCCATCTTATTGTTGATTATAAATCAGCCTTTGACACACCGATAAGGTCAAGGTTCTTTGAAGCCCTGTCTACTCTTGGTATACCAGCAAAGTTCGTTCGACTTAGCATGATGACGTTGAGAAGCACTCGAAGCACTCGTCAAAATAGGAAAGAACCTCTCCGAACCATTTGATACCAAGAGGAGTTTTAGGCAGAGTGATATCCTATCGTGTGACTTCTTTAATCTTCTGATGGAGTATATACTGCGCCAGTGCCCAAATGCCAACAGGTGGGGCTCATTTCTTTATAAAGATCTAATGCTACTCGCATACGCCGATGATATTGACATTATCGGCAAAAACGAACGGGCGGTAAGCAGGGCGTTTTCAGAGATTGAGAAGCAGTCTAAACTGATGGGTTTAGCGGTAAACGAGGACAAGACAAAGTACCTAGTATCCACGGACAAGAAGTCTACGCGTCTTGGACACTTTGTTACTATGGGGGAGTACAACTTTGAGGTTGTAGAGGACTTTGTCTACCTCGGGACAATAATTACCGGCGACAACAACATAAGCCTGGAGATCCGAAGAAGAATTACTTTTGGAAACCGATGCTACTACGGGCTCAGTAGGGAGTTCAAGAGCAGAGCCTTTTCTCGAAGAACAAAAATAGCGCTATACAAGTCGCTCATCATGCATGCATCAAGCATGGACAATGACAGCAGCGGATAAGGAGGCGATAGATCCTTCGGAGGATCTATGGACCTTTAAAAGTTGGCGATGGATACCGCATACGAACAAATCACGAACTGTATGAGCTCTATAAGGACATCAGTCTAGTCAAGCGCATAAAGCAACAGCGGCTGTGCTGGTTAGGACATGTAATCCGGATGGATAAAGAAGCTCCAGTAAAAAAGACGTACAAAGCGAAGGCGGCTGACTTTGGAGGACAAGGCAGGAGGGGTCGCCTACCACTAAGATGGGATGATCAAGTGCGGAAAGACATTTCCAACCTTGGTGTGAACAACTGGTGCCAGCTCGCACAATGCAGAAGCGAGTGGAGGGCATTTATTGCAGAGGCCAAGACCGTCAAGGGGTTGTGATGCAACATCGGGCCAATAAAGAAGAAGAAGAATCAATTAGTAATCAAATATTTTGAACTATAGGATTATATAGTTCTAATCGATTGATAATCTTATTGATTACTAATCGTAATCCAAATTTAAGAGCTATTGTTTTGTCCAAGGCGGTGCGCGGATGGACCACATATTGCGACGTACTCCTTGGCATGGTTCCCTTCAAGGATAAAGTTAGTTACCCTGTTTAACTGTTCTGGCGTGGGCCTAATTTTGCTTTGAGCAGCTGACGTCACATTGTTGCCACTCAATGTGCTAAAGTTAAATTAAAAACGAGAAGGCTAAATTAACTTCGTCTGTGCTACAAACGCTATAAGCTATTTGAGTTGAGCATGATTGTTCCAGTTGCTTTGTTGAGCTGATCTGAGCTGAATCATTTCAAACATATCATATACAGCGGTGTCACAACAATCTCTTCCAACCAAATTCCAATCCAAAACCAATTCTCGGTGTCACAGAAATCTCTTACGGTTGGTTACAAATCTCTCGTGTTTTGTCAAGAGATTTAGTAAAAATCACCACCCAAACAATTTTGACAAGTAAAATTAGATTTGGAAATAAAAACAACATTATTTTTCTGGATATGTTGCATCAAATGAATAAATTATTTAATTAGTTTAAACATTGCAATTTGCGTTTTAATAACTATTCGCAAAACCAACCAAAGTCTTTCGTATTTGTCAAAAGCAACTGTGGCAGCCCTGGCCACCTCTGGTCACACCATTCATCGAGCACCATCCCTAACGCGATAGCAGAACAACACGCGCCATCCCTGGCGCTCAGTTTCTGGCTTGGCTCCGGACACGCGCGGCACGCGCCTGCATTGCTCCGTTCGACTTGACGATAATTGTGAGCTTAAGTGACATTTAATAAAGCCACCTTAAGTGGCCACCTTAAGTGGCGCCATCTACAGCTTGGTCGCCATCTATGTATAAGCCAGCTGCCTAAGGGCTGGCAAGTTACACTTCATGAGTGGCGCGAACACATTTTTAAATTTCGCATTTTATTTTTGGAGAATATGAAATGAATATATATAAATTTGAATTATAATTAAAAAATGCATCATAAAACATATAACACAATCAATAAATATCACTTGAACATCAAATTACCCATTGACTAAAAAAAGAAAATTTTTTGGAGAGATTTGAGAGATGCAGCCCTGTTTTTAGAGATGATAGTTCAATTGGAAGAGCTTCTGTTTTTGCTAAATTTTCAAAAAAGAAAATGAAATCTCTTGAAGTTCTGTTACACGGACGAATTTTGCAAGCGATTTGCAAACCAACCGAAGATGAAATCTCTAGAGATTTCTGTGACATCGCTGATAGATCAAGGCTCATGCTCATGTCAATGAATCCGTAATTTTGTGAGCTCATTGCTCAATGAGTAGACAAGTTCATAGATTGTTCAAATCAGTAAACGAATCAAGGGGAACTTTGACTCAATTCATGGTATCAACTGGTTCGGAGATGTTCTTTATTATGCAAAGTAGCACTTACCATTTCTTTATTATTATTGACAGTTAAGCCTAGTACTGAGGTCGTTCGAATTTTCCTTTCGTCACAGTATTTCACATAAATAGAAACACTTTCTAAAAGCACATGAGCATCAAAGCAAAGCCAAGGTGTTTCTAATTATAGGAAATACTGTGGCGAAAGGAAAACTCGAACGCCCTCAGTACTAGGCTTTAATAAAGTGTCAACATTTTAAGGTAGTCCCCATCATAAAATAAAATTCAAGCTGAATTAGTTAAACACCCCCCCGCTATAAGCTTAGGCACAACTTTCGGCTCAAAAACGTTTCGCAGCATTAAGTTTTCGTTTAGTTGCAAAGCTTTTCTACTTACTTCCAAATGCTCAATGCTATGAAAGCTGCACGCAACATTTCCATTTTCTGTGCCCCAAAATAAATCAACAAAAATTTTATTTATTTTTGAAATACTTTTTTTTTCTTTTTTTCTTCTTGAAATTATAAATAAGCTGAAAGGGAAAAGTAAAATTTTCGGTAAAAAAAAAACAGTAAGTCTAAATAAAAAATGCATAATCTTAAACAATAGTTAAATTAAATGATAAATGGGAGAGTCATAAAAGGTTTCAAGCGAAACGAATTAAACATTTTTAAAACTGTTGTTGTTTCTAATTTGTGTAACATAACTAATAATTAAACTAGCAATACAAAAAACTAATTATAACCGCGGGGCTCTTCCTGAATAAATGTAATTGATTGTTTGTTTTTTTTTTTTTTTGAATGATTCGAATCATTTTTATTTCATATTTATTTCTCAAATATTTTCAATAATAATTAATATTATAATAATTAATTAATTAATGCTTGTAACATAACAAATATTTTCTGATTCCATTGCAATAATTTTCGGTTGCGCTCATTGAATTCTGCAATTGTCTTTACATGTTCGTTTCTCATTTAGTTCACTGTGTTTGTGCCTTCGGATTCAATTGCAATAAGAAAATGTATCTTTAGTTTTTTTCTTTTAAAAATTAATAAAGATTTGCATAGCTGCTCTCGGGGTTTTGCCATTGAAATGTATATATGTGTATACACATATTTTTATACCCTTGCAAAGGGTATTATAATTTTGCCCAGAAGTTTGCAACGCATAGAAATATTCATTTCCGACCCCATAAACTATATATATTCTTGATCAGGGGGACGAGCTGAGTTCATTGAGCTTTGTCCGTCCGTCTGTCTGTCTGTCCGTCTGTCTGTCTGTCTGTCCGTCTGTCTGTCTGTCCGTCTGTTTCTACGCAAACTAGTCTCTCAGTTTTAAAGCTATCGAGCTGAAATTTTGCACAGAGTCTTCTTTTTACTGCACGCTGCTAATATGTCGGAACCGACCGGATCGGATCACTATATCTTATAGCTGCCATAGGAACCATCGGTCGAAAAATGGGTTTTAGTGAGAAAAACTTTTTTGTTTTCAATGTCAACGTGATTAAACTCGGTCATTAATAATATTATATACTTTCAAACAGATTTGCAAATTTTGGTCAAAATCGGATGACTATATCTTATAGCTGCCATAGGAACCATAGGTCGAAAAATAGGTTTTAGTGAGAAAAACTTTTTTGTTTTCAATGTTAACGTGATTAAACTCGGTCATTAATAATATTATATGCTTTCAAACAGATTTGCAAATTTTGGTCAAAGTCGGATGACTATATCTTATAGCTGTCATAGGACCGATCGGTCGGAAAATGGGTCTTAGTGAAAAAAAACTTTTTTGTTTTTAAGTAAATCGTTCTTAAGGTCGGTGATTATTAATATTAAACGCTTTCAAACTAATTTGAAAAAGTTGATCGACATCGGGTGACTATATCTTAAGGCTGCCATAGGCCCGATCGGTCGGAAACTGAGTCTTAGTGAGAAAAACTTTTTTCAGACGTTTATCTGTCGGAAAATAGGTTTTAGTAACAAAATTTTTTGATTTTTATGTAAGCGTTCTTAAACTGTGACATTTGCATTTGCAAGGGTATAAAAACTTCGGCACAGACGAAGTTAGCCTGGCCTTCTCG